>JAZGLO010000862.1:0-267220 GCA_036873155.1 Biomphalaria sudanica
TTGTCATACAAACTAGACATAGATCTAGACCTAGTTTTAGATCTAAATATAGATTCAAGATCTAAGTCTAGCTCTAGAACTAGATCTTAGTCCTAAGTCTAGATCTAGAAATAGATCTAAGTCTAGAACTAGAGTTACACATATCTTTTACCTGTAAGTTATTTTTAGAAATCTACAAGATCAAGGAAAGACGAAAGTCGAAGTACTTGTATGTGTTTAGGATGTCCCTTTTCGGTGCCACTAATTATCGTCTGATTTCATGATTACTAGTTGTCAATCCACACACACACACACACACACTTTCAACACACACACAACGTTATTAGTATTTGGGTATGTTCTATTTATGAAAAAGCCAATACTACTCACTCACACAAGTCTAAATGAGATGTCAGCGCAAGTGTATCTCCTAAGAACTGACAATTATTTTTCAAAGTTTTAAATGATCAGGCTATCATATGAGTAAATTAGATTTGAAGCAAACAGATTTGATTTAAGTTAATTGAATAAAATGATAGTCTTCAACTAAAATCCTACTGGGAGAAATGGAAGCTGAAGATCTACATGGAAATGTATTTTGATTGGCGATGGAAATAATCTGGAACCAAAACTGTGTTTTTTTTTTCCCTACTGCATCTAACAGCAACAAAAAGTCAAAGAAAAAGAGTGATCTCCCCAGAGTAACAGAATTATAATCTAAGGGATATAACTCGATTCCAGCTTTTTAGAAAGGAAAAAAAAACAACAACTAAAATGGGCAGACGACTCGAGAGCCATCTTATAGAATTTCCTTCATAATCGATGTCCGGCGCCTCGTGTTGACTATAAACACAATCAAAGCTGCGCCAAAAGAATGGGGAAATAATAGTCGGGAGGGAGAAACAACACAACACCGTGGCCAGATACCGCGCCCCGGGGAGAAGGCGAAGGAGATTGTTCAGTTCACCAGGCCCCCAGCCGCGGGATTCTAAGTTTATCTCGTGTTCAGAGACGGACTGGGCGCTGAAATTGTCATGGGGCAGGTTGTCAGACAAGAAATGTTTTTATATTTCCCTCTTTTTAGCCACATTTTCCCCCATCTTTATAATTGATCTATATATTGCAATCACAGACACAGCGACTCCAGCCACCCCACCCTTCCTTTTTGTTTCACTTCTCTCCCTACTACCCCCCCCCCCCCCCCAAAGTCTCGCTGCAAGCAATATGTCTTATTGCCCAGCTCTTCCAGTCAGGTCAGAGCAAGTCAATCAGTGAACAAGACAGACAGAGGAGAAGCTCACCGTTCAAGGAAAAACAAACTATCTTTAAAAATTATCTAATTAGATTTGGAAGGGGAAGCAAGACGTGTCATTTAGATGTCAGGGACAGAGAATCCAGACGAGATATGCAAACAGAAGAATCGCAAACATAGGGTACCATAGATATAGGTCAGAAAAAGGGCTTTTTTTTTTATCTGTCGTCTCCTTTTGACAAATCGACTACGTGGGTTTTTTTTTTTTTGTGTCCTGGTCTTCTCTCACTGCCTATATCTTTGATTTCTCTATCTTGACTTTCTGTCTTTCATTTTATCTGTCTTAGCTCTCTGTCTCTTTGATCTCCCTGTCTTTTCATTTTATATGTCTTAGCTCTCTGTCTCTTTGATCTCTCTGTCTTTTCATTTTTTGTCTTAGCTCTGTCTCTTTGATCTCTCTGTCTTTTCATTTTATCTGTCTTAGCTCTCTGTCTCTTTGATCTCTCTGTCTTTTCATTTTATCTGTCTTAGCTCTCTGTCTCTTTGATCTCTCTGTCTTTTCATTTTATCTGTCTTAGCTCTCTGTCTCTTTGATCTCTCTGTCTTTTCATTTTATCTGTCTTAGCTCTTTGTCTCTTTGATCTCTCTGTCTTTCCTATTTCTCGTCGATACGGTTCTCTTTCTGTCACTCTTCAATCTCTCTTTGATCGTTCGGTCTCTTTGATCTATCTCTCTTCAATCTATGTCCTTTTGTCTCTTCGATATCTCTCTGTATTTCTTTCTATTTTCACTCTCTTTCTCTGTATCTCTACGCCGTCATTCTTTCTCTCAATGGAATCGAGATGCTTCAGAAAGATCTTAGGTATCACTTACAAAGACAACACAAATGAAGAGATTGGAAACAGATTCATACACCTATTGGACCCGCGATGACCTGCAAACTACTGTCAAAAACGCAAACTAAAACTCTATAGAGTCAGATCACAAGTCCTCAGGGCTCGCAAAGGCCTTCCTCCAGGTAACAGTACCAGGAAAAACAAAAAGAGGCAGACAGACAAAGGAGTGACAAAACTATGTTTCGAGAGAAGACAAACATGGTAAATGAAAACGCCTTATACATTTCATGTTTGATTCAAAATAATTGATGCAATTTAACTCAAAATAAGATTTGCTTTTAAAAAGTAGATTTATTTTTACATACTATTATCGCTATAACTTGTTTTGGATTTGTGGCTGTTTTTAGTTGTTAAAAACATTTGAAAAAGGTTCAAAAAACGTAACTAAATACTATGAAATATCAATTTGGTTATATTAATTGTAATCGTTTATTTCATTCCTTTTGAATGTAGAGAAAATGAGAGTGCACAATGATCATTTTTTGATGCTATCAAGGTTAGTTGATTTTTTTAAAATTTGTAGCTCGTGTATAAGGAAGCGGAATGACGTAAGACATATTAAAACTAAGTTAACATGGGAAAAAAAAAAGAACTCGCTTTAAAAATACGGACTTTGTCTGCTGTTGCTTTTTTTATGCTTTATATAGAGACTGAGGGGGGGGGGGGGGGGATGCCGAAATTAAAATACAAAGGTTTGATAAAAAGCTTGCGTTTTTTTTTCGTGAATCGCTGTGGTCAGGTTGCGAATCTGTCAAAACCGGCTCTTAGTGAGCGCCTAGGAGTAAAAGGATATTTCATGCGAATCCGTACGACAGTTTTAAGTCTTTAAGAGATCTCTTGAGAAATCAGTGTGTGGTAATTAGAAAAAGATAAAGTAGATAAAACTCTTGAATGCCGATATACGGAAATACCCGTAGACGTAGATTCTGTTCAAGATAAGTATTGTAAACAGAAACCTGGATGTGTGTGTTCATCTGAATTGAAACGGATTGTTAAAAGTAAATATGATTCTGGTTATAAATTCTCTAGTAAAATGTATTCGGATTATATCACTGTCATACTTAGAAATTCTCTAGCAATATTCTAATTCTTTTTTCGTGTCAAAGTGTTAAAAAGAAAGTTCCATGTGAATGTTATTAAAATCTGGTCTGTCTGCCTGAGTGACAGGAGTGCCAACCCTTAGCATCAAGCCTCGTCTTGGAATGTCTAATGAGTTGACGCAGTCACTTGGCAACACACCTTTTAGCAAATGGTGTCCAAGATTTACTTGGTTCAGCTTTCGCATCAAAGTTTTCGTTTCAAATATTGACTCGCGTTGAATATTGTCCAGCTCTTGACCAGCACTGAATGTGGTCCAGCCCTTGACCAGCATTGAATATGGTCCAGCACTTGACCAGCATTGAATGTTGTCCAGCACTTGACCAGCACTGAATGTTGTCCAGCCCTTGACCAGCAATGAATGTGGACCATCCGTCACATCACATCTCACAGTCAAATATTTTACACACAAAAATAACATGCTATGCCGTCACGACCATAATACCGCACTGTCCACTCAATGATCTTTATAATGTATGACGTACGTTGTGTTGGACAGTCCTGTAGCTGTTTCCCTACTTGAAAGATGAACCCACTATATGAGTCAAACATTTTAGAAACTCAAATTCAAGGGACGTGACATTGTACACCCATCTCTCCAACTTTCTAAATAACTCGGTCACGGCGTAGGACTAAACAGTGCACAGTGTTCACGGCATTAAATAGTTCATTGTTTCGTGGCATTGAATAGAAGCAAGGCGTTGAAAGGCGTACACAAAGAGGTGCCATGAGATCCAAACCGAGATACTGTCTCCCCCCCCCCCCCCCTACCTTCCAATGTTTGTTTTTTTGTTTTTTAAAGCAAGGAAAGAAGTCTAAACTATATACAGTGGAATGTATCTATTTACATCACACCGGGAGCGCACAGACTTATCATTCCCTTTCCTAACATCAGTTTATTATCTTTCTATAACATCAGTTTAGTATCTGTTTTCTATCTGTTAACACACCCGATGTTTATTCCGCTTGGACTGCGTAAGATCTGCGAACAGAGCAGGTAAATGCATGTCAGAAAGGTCGTGTCAAAGGTTACACCACATTTAAGATCAGAAGATAGTTGAATGAATTTGTGAGTGTGTGTGTGTGTGTGTGATGCCGCTTTGAGCCATTAAATATGAAGGCAAGTGATGTTCCCAGAAATTCATGAACATCTCCTTCAATTAAATCAACACCATACATGGGACAGACTACCCTTAACGGACTGATACATTTTTTTTTGTTTACAATTCCTCTTTTCAGCTTGCAACTTCCACATCGGGTGAATATACACAGTAGATTAGTTGTTCTCCTTCCATGACTTCTTGGTCACAATGTTTAAGTCCGGCGCTGCTATTTAGTGTTTGTCCAATGTTTGACATGTTTCGGATGTTCCTTCAGAGTTGAAGGACGAAGGGAAATGGGAGCGGGCAGGGTTTGATAAATCCAAACGACAGTCCAGCGCGCAAACCGCACGACCAAAAAAAACAGCCATCCGTAGTGACTCCCACCCTCTCTTTGTTTTTTTTTTTCGTGGGGGTAACTCTATCCTCAGAAGTAAAAGAGTGATCTTTCCTTTACTTCTTTTTCTCGTCCAAACTGTTGAGGAAAGAAGAGAATTATATAGAGAGATAATTGGTCAGCAGTAAATACAATAACAATTTTGAAAGTAAAAGAAATGATTGCAGAATGTGAGAATAAAGCTTAACCCATTACAGCCTAATGCGTCATTTTAAATGTTCGTTGTAAACATTTCGATGTTTGTTATAACTAGGATAGACATGGGGGAGTTAAAATAGATTGAAATTTCGTTTTGGTTTTTCTTCGTGTCCGAGATCTTGCTTGTCAATGTTTTCGTTCATCTTGCACACACGTTGAAACACGTCACGTGGTGTTTTGTTTCATACCGTCCCTGGCCAACGATCGCCAATGTGACAGGGAAGAAAATCAAGTCCTGGAATAAGGTCACAGTGTGTGTGCGTGTGTGTGTGTGTGTTGCCAGACGAGAAAGCAGAACACTACCATCACCATCCCAACTGGCTCCGATGACTCAAATAGCGCTTGTTCAATTGTCGTCTGCTGGTCTGTCGACAGTTTAGGCTTCGGACCAGACGGTTAGTTTCGAATTTAATCGAATTGGACAGGCTGGAGGGCGGAAGTTAATCTCTGATTCTTGAGAAGTTAAACAAAGAATTTGTTTTTTATTCGGCAGAAAATAAATTTGGCGAGGCCTATAAAGAATTAATTTTCTTGCAGATGTTGTGTAACGCCTACATCAAAATAAAATGTGTGTGTGTGTTTTGTTTGTTCCCTACGTCTTGGACGTTTCTTCAGAACTGAACATTGTTACGTCCTAGTCCAAAACGTCATGCAAGAGGACAGGGAGATGGAAGTGGAGAGGATACGAACTCGGAACTATCGTGACGACAGCCAAAGTGCATACCACAGAGCCAGATGACAGCGTGAGACTAAATATTTAAGTTACAGCCTTAACTCATCGGTTGCTCCCTATCTATTAACATAAATCCAGGTAAAACAATAATGACCAAGCAAAAATGATCCGCAGCATAAAAACAGGCAGTACCAGTAAATAAGTTAGTCACGTTGATTGTATCATCTGCTAAGAATCATTCCTGTTTTTCTGAAATTAATACCGTGCAAGAATTCGAGATTTATTTAAAACTAGCCATATTATACACGCGACCCGCGGGTCTTGATTTGCGTATCACTGTCGATATAGTCACTGAGAGTGTTTTGAAAACAATTAAACGAAATAAAAATGTTATAAGTTAAGCGAATGCGTGAATGTAAAATAGTATGAATGGAGTTTTCAAAATAGCTAATCGACCTAAATCTAGATATAGATCCTTTCGATCTAAACATGGTAAACATGGCCTTGATTCATGAAATAGTAACACTACACTACTCTTAGGGCAACTTTTTTACATACATAAATACATACGCCCAACTTTCTACTTTATAGTTTAGATATGGCAGTGAAAATAAAAGACAAAGAGCCGATAAGTACTATGTGATAAAAAGACACAAAATATGAAAGATACTCAAACCCATAATAACGTCCGCTAAATCCCTAAATAGTTCACGTACATACGTAGTTTGTCAAGTAAGACAGCATTCTTGTTATAGATCTTTATGTTCAAAGCGAACTGAAATTGTAATATTTCAATCTGAGGGCATCTCGACATTTGTTCAAAAACACCGAAACCAATTAAAGAAGACTTTATTAAAACCTACCGTCCAGAACTAGCAAATCATAGTTAGTAGTTATAGGACTTGTTGTTGGAGCTGATTTTCAGGTTTTGCATTTATGTTCAAGGCCAAGAAGTACTAGATATCTGGTTATGGTAAACGTGAAAGTTTAGATTCGCATCAAACGCTTTAACATGAACACATACCCTTCTTTAGGCATCTTGAAGAGTCCATTGTTATATATGAAACATAAGGATGGTTGAGTAATTAAACCCAGACTGGTCCATGAAACAAATAACTCCTTCTGTCTTGAGACAAAGGATGCTCTCAGGGGAATTACGCTGATTGCTTACTTATTGAATCGGGAAAGGGAATCTGCTGAGACTAAAAAGTCTAATTCGGAAACTGATTTCAATAAATACATTTTACAAACATATTATATTGTTACGAATCTCACTACCCAGGCTCTCTGCAAACTGCACCACACGACACAACACCAACTGAAAGAACTTGACAACTCAGGGCTCCAAATAACGTAATAGTTTAATGTCAATAAATAACAGCCAAAATTGTACAATTGGCAGCACGTAACACAAGACTGTACAAATATCTCTCCGTTAATAGCCGTACCGCCGTATCAACTCTTGCACTGGTCTCTGTCTCTTCTCGGACTTGTACTGAGCCGTCGTAACGAACCGTAGATCGAGAAGTTGTGTCTGCCTGTATCTGATACCTTCGCTCTTTATATAGGGTCCCTGCTGGCCTTCTCGAACCGGACAGAACGCCGCTCGACGTTTCTGGGTGGTCAGATGACTACAATTCTCGTGACGCTCATGAGCTTTGTTCACGACGCAGATCCTTCCCGAACCGTCATGTTAAAACTCGTCTCGGCTGACCGTCGTAACTCGTCACGCTCGACCGCTCGTCCAGCGCTGGCCTGGGGCGATTGGCGTTGGCTGACTACACACACACACACACCACCCCATCTGTGCCACCACCAGGTTTATAACAATATAATGGTCGTTTTATCTTCGGACCTGAACTCTAGGTCTTTACAAGCACGTTCACTCATCAAACGAAGATTACGTCCAGGTAGATCTTGTCAATCATGCCCTAAACACAATACAGCTTCATTCCTACCAGATCAAGCATATCACAGTCAAAGCAAGTTGAAGCTTCTGTTCAGGAATAATGTGACATAAGGCACCCTCAGGTAAGCTGAGTGTGAATAAACCCAAATTTAGACAGACATACTGTATCTAGTGCCCAGGACAACAAAAGCAAAGTCCTGACTGGAAACACAAGGAAGTCTCCAGCTCAATTTCCTAGAATGAATTTCTAAAAAAACACACAAAAAAACAACAACAACTTTGAACAGATGAAAGAGTCAATGTTCCAGACCAGAAAATCACGCAGTCAGCGTCAGTGATGGCTGTGATTTAAACGTTAAGATATTAACGATTGTGGCAAAATATGTAGGTCAGAGCTGAGGCTGCGTAGATACGGGAAAAACTGCATTCCTCATTAATCGAAAACATGTCTTATTACCAAATATGAATTATGGTGGACGGTGAGTTTTATTGCTATACATGTTATCAAAAGTTAGAACTATAATATTGGTATTTAAGTTTGTAAGACAAAGAATTATAGTTTACTAGGGCCTCATTAAAATCATTCATGAATTTAAATGAGTTTATATATACCAAAATATTAAACAAAAAGAAATAGAATTGATCAAAAATAGACATAATGCAATCTAGTAGAATTTCATATTGTTTACTTTATTATTATTATTAGCGGCCCCCGAAAGGGGAAAAGACGCTAATAGTCTTGTGCGAAATGTCTGTCCGTCCGTCCCGTTTAGATCTCGTAAACTAGAAAAGATATTGAAAATCCGACATCACAATATTTTAGACCATTTAAAGTTCTGAGGCAACGGCTACTTTTTTCTTTTCTGAAAGCGAAAAATCTAATTTTTAAAATCAGTTATGCAAGCAGTTTGTTAAAGAGAAAAAGCTAATTAGAATGCATTATAAGTTAGACCTAAATTAACACTAATAGTAATCTTGTAAATGTCATCTTCGTGCACTATTTATTTTATTGCGAAAATGTATTCTTTTTTTTTTTTTTTGAGCATTCGAATAAGAGATTGAGCCTTTTCAAAACAATAATATCAATTATAAGACTTCAGTTAGGCCAGGAGAGGCGCGGTAAAGCGCTTGGCTTCCGAAACGGGGGCCCCGGGTTCGAATCCTGGTGAAGACTGGGATTTTCAACTTCGGAATCCTTAGGCGCCTCTGAGTCCACCCAGCTCCAATTGGTACCTGATATTTGTTGGGGAAAAGTAAAGGCGGTTGGTCGTTGTGCTGGCTACATGACAACCTCGTTAACCGTAGGCCACAAAAACAGATGAACTTTACATCATCTGCCCTATAGACCACAAGATCTGAAAGGGGAACTAGTTAGGCCAGGTTCACATCTAACTTTGCATTCACTTGCACCTAATTTTTGATCTGCTGTACCGTTGGGGCACTACACAAGATCTGTCAACCTTCTTTCTCCATTCTTATCTCTCATTTGTCTTTGATATAATTTCATTTGGATGTTCTTTCTGAAAATATTGAAGCCTGCCTGGGTGGACCACTTCGGGGGCCGATTATGAGTTTGTGTTTCCACACAAACTGTCTTTGTAATCTTGTTATTATTTAATTACGTTTTGTAGTGATAATATAACAGTTAGCACCCGTTAATAGATTTCATCCTACAGATCAAAAGGTTTATGAGAAAAGAAATTAATTCCCAAATCTTGTCATTTAGAGCCACTAAACACACACAAAAAAAGTGTTGCACCCAGTTTCCTGTGACTCGAAACCTTCTTACGTTACAGACATTCACTAACAGGGA
Organism: Biomphalaria sudanica; assembly: GCA_036873155.1. NCBI lineage: Eukaryota > Metazoa > Mollusca > Gastropoda > Planorbidae > Biomphalaria > Biomphalaria sudanica. The sequence continues at coordinate 9,316 of JAZGLO010000862.1, forward strand.
GAGCTTGAACCAAACTTTGGACTGGGTCATCAATCAATCTCTCCCGTTCAGGGATTCTCAATCGATGAAGCAGTTTTCTTTTCATGGCTACACTTTGTTTGCACAGTGCAGTGTATCCATCCTGGGATGTCTTTGATTAGAGGGTGGGACGGGGTAGGAGAAGGCCTTTGAAAGGAGTGTATGGAAAAAAATGGCCGAGGAGGAGAGAGGTCATCACATGTTGATGTATCCCATGATGCATTAGACCTAACATGAGAGAGTCACGGCCTAGGAAGTGACGTCACAATGTTTTAAAAAAACAAGCTTTACTGGTCTGTAAGTATCGAATGGGTTTAATCTAAAGGTTATCAATTCTCAAGGTTGTATGAGCAGCCATCATATTTATTAGTCATTGGAGCGGAGGGTTAAGGTGTCAGTGGTGAGATAGATGGAAAAGTCCTTCCTTTCATAAAGATCTAGAACCTTGCAAGGTCAACTATTAATTTTATTTAAAAAAATGTGAAAGAAAAAAAAAGATAAAAAAAAAGATCTCCGTTGGAGTCTCCGACATTTTGTAAAGAAACTAACTTTTATTTTCTCCCTTTTCCTGAAGCATTCAGTCAGAAAGTGTTGGTTCTTTGAGACAGGCCAGGGGTAGGTGTACCTCTTAATGAAATGTTTAGTCAGGGGGAAAATGGGGCAGACATGGAGAAGAAAAAAAAAAAGATTTCCCAATTTCCATGTTCAAATGTCGCGCGACCTTCAGTATGAAACAAGCAGCTTTTATTTCCTTTCTTTTCAAGTCATAAGAAAGTCCACATCATTCTTCATTCCAATCGACCAGCGTGCTTATTCTCGAAATGTATTCACTCCTTCGTAGACCTTCCATAGTTAGATTTTCCGTAGAATTAGTAATTCAGAAGTAATTTTTTTTTTATCTGTGTAGAGAGATTTATTGAATTATAATTTCATACTAGTGCAAGAAAGTGACAAGGACAAGAGAAACATTTCAACTTAATTCCCGACATGTCGCATTTGAATGAAACGTAATTCCAAATATGTTGAAGACTAATGTTTACATTGCAATAGGCTGCATTGAAGAATGATACAAGGAAGACAGATACATTTTAACTTTATTCATGACAACTTTATTCATGACAACGCCTTGAAGTCAAACGTAATTCCCGATTATGTCGCCTTTATGACCAAAGTTACTTTACAATGTGCTGCATTGAATTCAAATTTAATTACTGTTAAGTCGCTGTTTTTTTGTCGCCTTTTAATGGGCATTCATTGATTTTCATTCCCGATTTTTCGCCTTATAATGGACATTCATTCCCGATTTGTCGCCAGAGAACTCATTCTCGATTTGTCGTCTTTTAATGATAATTTATTCCCAATTAGTCGTTTTAAGTGAAACTGAATTGCATGGCGAAAAAAGACAATGATAACAAAGATGTTTGGAGCCTACATAAAAATGCTTCTATTTATCAAGGCATTATTGAATAACTCGATATGCATTTTAATCTGGAATCTCTGGAAGGCGAGAAACTTGAATACATTATTTTTTTTTACAACCAATCAAGAGGAAAGTTGAAAACTTAAATGTTAGAATTGTTTCCCCTAAGTTCTGGCAAATAAATTGTAAATATCATGTGAACCTTTAAGTTCAGTTATTTTTAGCTCAACTTAGCAAAAATGTTAACGTTAATCTAGATTCAAAAGATTCCACCAATGGATTATCTGTTAGTAAGCTATGCAGGTAAAATGCAGGTTTAAATTTTTTCAGCACGAATATCTATGAAGTACAAACTATCAGCAACCACAATCCTAATGCAGAATCATTTGGTCTAATAAAAGATCTACCTTGGAAGCGCAGAATACGAAATGAGATGATAGCAGTAAAAGTGTGTTTCTGTCTTTCAAAGATTTACATTCGCTGTGGGCATAACTTAGCCATTGGATTCTTTACCTTTGGACTGTCCTTAAGAGTCAATCAGCCTCTGTCCCTAATCAATCGAAAGAATTATAGCCACTCACACAGATTTTATAAGCGGTCAAGGGGGGATCCTTACATTTATGGATCGTTACCTAGGACCTCATAAACTTTCCCAACTAGAGTTTGTCCTGTGGCCCACATTTCTCCGTTCCTGTAAATGCCGCTCAACCATTGACCTGAAAGGCATCGGGTAAAAAGTCATGTGACAGGAGACCAGACTAATCACAAGCGTTGTATCACGTGGCACGGGGCGTCGAATTGAGCTCCAGGAACCCAGGGGAAACACTAGCCACAGAATTTGCTGCTTGGAGGTTTGCGAGTGGAGGGGGGGGGGAAGAGGTGAAGTCCTTATAGCACTTTAGCTTTGTAATACCCCCTCCCCCCTTATTATTTTCTTTTGACCCTGGAGGTGGGGGGAAGGAGTTCAACATGAAAAGGAAGAGCTAGGACAGGAGGATGTTATTATGTACAGATGAGAAAAACCAAGAGTAAAGTTAAGAAACTGACTTATGAATACTCGATTTTATTTCATTGTATAATATTAACTCTTTCTCTCCTAGTCGACGATACCATCGTTGATTAGAATTTATTCGATTAAACTAATCTTTAATTTTATAAACTTTAATTTGTGTTATAGAAAAAGAGCATGCACTACCCTTCAATTCTATACCTAATAAAACATTTTCTGATAACAAACGAAAAAGTTATTGAAGCTGAATTATAATAGCGTATTGAAAGACTTCTGAGCAAAGTGAAGAATTCTGACAAAACGTGGAAAAATAACTACGGATAGAAAGAGTTAAGACATTGTCTTTGATTCTAAACAATAAGGATGAGTGCAGTGTTTCACGTGACCGTACAAACCCAGTTACAACCAGCCCTATTTGATGCAGATAGAGCCGGTGTCCTCGAGGGCCTAGTTACGTTTTCCTTTCGTCGTGTGCGCCTGTCCTTGCCGAGGATTTTTCTTTGGGACTCAAATGTGTGCATAAAACTATTTTGTTTTTAAATTATAAAAAAACTTGTAAAAAAGCAACAACGTTGCATGTGTATGTAAAACGTTTGCACATTTAATTTTAAAAACAAAGTGTTTCATGTACGAAAGACCAAAAGCTTACGTTGCAGCTATTTCAAGCACTATGAAAGACCAAAAGCTTACGTTGCAGCTATTTCAAGCACTATGAAAGACCAAAAGCTTACGTTGCAGCTATTTCAAGCACTATGAAAGACCAAAAGCTTACGTTGCAGCTATTTCAAGCACTATGAAAGACCAAAAGCTTACGTTGCAGCTATTTCAAGCACTATGAAAGACCAAAAGCTTACGTTGCAGCTATTTCAAGCACTATGAAAGACCAAAAGCTTACGTTGCAGCTATTTCAAGCACTATGAAAGACCAAAAGCTTACGTTGCAGCTATTTCAAGCACTATGAAAGACCAAAAGCTTACGTTGCAGCTATTTCAAGCACTATGAAAGACCAAAAGCTTACGTTGCAGCTATTTCAAGCACTACGAAGGCAAAGATGAAATCAATGTACTGGTTTGAATTTTTTGCCTCTAAACATGACAATAAAAAAAAAGTAAATCAGACCTTGCGATCTATATAGCAGATGATGTAAAGGTCATCATAAAACAACAAAAAATAATGGAAATGGAGAATTTCAAAAGAGAAAAGAAAGAATAAACAACCATGAAATTCACACAGTATTTATTTTTCAAAAAAGACTTACAATACTTTAAGTAAAAAGAAATAATTAAAGAGCTTCCCCGCCCCTAATAATGATCTTGATATATTTTTTTTCCAGATGTGGACATTTCCAAACCACTTGTCTCAGTGATGTGCTGCTAGGAAGAGGCTGCAATGCTGACTAAAGGTTTTCAGCTTATCCCTCGCATCTCGCGCTGAAGACCGAGCCCTTGGTCGATGACTGGCGAAGATTTACAATCCATACACACGTCTTTTACAATCCGGTGATTACCGAGAACTGACGAAGATTTACGATCAATAGGATTCTTCGTTACAACCAGACTATCACTGACAAATAGACTTTGGGTTCTTCAGAGGAAAAAATACTTGGACCCTTTTTTTTTTTATAATGAAAACCCAAGAATCTTGATAATGACTTGTAAATCCTGATAGACGTAGTGGAGGTCCAACATTTAGACATACGTTGAATGTACGTAAAACAATCATTAATAATTTAATCTTGGTAGTTAAGAATTTCACTAGATGTACACTGTTTATAAGCAAACACTGCCCATCAGGTCTTATCTTTATATTATTTTTATTATCTTTAAATGAGTTCTCTCAATAAATATTTATTTCTTTATTGGTTATTGAAGCCATTTAATTTTGTTCCGTAAAATTATTATCTCAAACTGTGATCGAATTTTACACGATGATAATATTTCGAATTTGAAACGCACTAGTTAAACTCAAAGTGTCTAATGTAACATTTAGTAGCATTGGTGCATCTGTTGCATTTTACGTCTCGAAAGTTGATATTTTCCATTTGCAACTTCTCAAATGACATCAGTATATCTATAAATTGGCGAGCAGCGGCTCTCCTGATGCACGACTTATATAATAGAGAGGAAGACAGAAGCGGAGGACACAGAGACGAAACCCACGGTGTATTTTGTGTACATTGAGAACACTAGATTTGAAGTGAGTAGGCCTAATTTAACTTGTACTTTTATATATTTCTACTCTGAGATTGAAAGCTGTACATATTTATTCGTAAAAGTAACGCTTATTTTGTTGGCTAAAGAAGTTTTGAAGTTTTACCCAAAATTTGTAGCAAAGTTAACTAATACGCAAACAATTAATATTGGCCGTTTGGAGCTACAGCCCAACACAACCGCTAAAAACAAATCAATGTACACTATCCATCCGTATCAAAACTGAATATTTATTTAAACACTGATACTCAAGAATTAAAAGAAGATTAATGATAACAACTGGTGATGCCATTCCGCACGTGTTTAAAGCCGGCACTGATACTTATCACTCCCAAATCATCCCAACTACTCCTAAAGACTACACTTTCACGTTATTGATCAGACCAGTTGAAAAAGGCGTTATTGATAGACATTGTGAAACAGCTGGTGGTCTGTGTGCTTAGATCTTAGGTTAGGGTTCACATCCAATATTCTCTTTAACGTGACAGCAAAGAAGAATGCTTGTTCCCTCTTGCGGGATCACTGCTGCGGTGTGAGATACACTGTGTGCGATGTGAGATACACTGTGTGCGGTGTGAGATACACTGTGTGCGGTGTGAGGTACACTGTGTGCGGTGTGAGGTACACTGTGTGCGGTGTGAGATACACTGTGTGCGGTGTAATTATAACAATGCACTTGGAACTATTTATTTTAGGCATAGTTACAGTTATAACAGCAATCATATAGCCGTGTCTGTGTGAAAGACATTGCATTGTAAGAATATCGTGTACAACTGCGCATTGCTCTATAATGACTTATTATAATCTACAGTTTTTGAAAGGTAGAAAAGTTACTATTTTGACTTTATTCCAGAAAATAGAAAAATACATTGCTTTTAGTGATGGCGTAGGAGATACTCTATAAAAGATAAATAAACGGTTGTGGAGAGTGTATTGGGTTGAAAGTCGAAAACCATTTCCATATAATATGGTATAAAAGTCAAAACAGATCTAAGGTACTAGATATTTATGAACTTAAAGCTAACAAATATAATAGATTGTTATATGTAATCCTATCCTATGCCGAACTGGGAGTCGAACACTTGGTGAGGTTGTGACTGAGCGTCGCATGAGGTTTGCGGGACATGTTCTACGTCAAAATGAATTACACACACCAAGAGTTGCGATGACATGGAAGCCGAAACGAGGAAAGCTCAAACAGGGACGTCCTCGTATCACTTGGCAACACACCTTCATGGAGGACCTCAGAACAGTGGACACCAGTTGGGAGGAGGCTTCAGACATTGCCAGTGACAGATCTTTATGGAGACAGCTTGCCGCCCAATGCGCCGAACGGCGCGGGAGGATCTAAGTCTAAGTTATATGTAATGCACAATAATAAAACATTTCCTTAAGAATAATAATTATATTACTATTACTTTTATTCTTATTATAATACCAAGTAAAAAAGCTTAAAAAAAACCCAATGAACTATTGTTTTAAGTAGGAAACTGTAATAACAAAAAAAAAGTTTAAGTCAGTAATTTAAAACGTAGCAAGCGATGACAAATATGAAATTGTTCAAGTGAAAGAACCGACACACAACCGACACACAACAGAGAATGTAAGGAGTATTGCTTCATTATCGAAGGAGATGATTACAGAGAAAGACTAGGCAAGACGGGCTTCAACTTTCTCAAACTCAACAAGTACACTAACATTTTAATCGCCCGGGCTTTAATAGAAACAAAACATTATAATTGATAAAAATATATCAGACATTAGTTCTATTGATGAAAGAAAGACTTTGAAATATAGCACAGTAATTAGCGAATCTAAATGAATTGATCTCGTCAACAACACATTTGTTTTTATAAATCTCAAATTGAAACTTGCAATTGAAAACCTACTATTTTAAATATAAAGAATTACATACATGCATGTCGATATTTCCTATGGCTTCACTGACACAATTTAGCAAACACTGGTGGCAAGAAGGAATACTAACAAACTCAAACTACATCAATAAGGAATAAACATTTGGCCAACTGGTTTTCGACTATGTTAGCTGGTTGTGTCCATGTTAGCTGGTTGTGTGTCCATGTTAGCTGGTTGTGTGTTCATGTTGGTTGGTTGTGTGTCTATGTTAGCTGGCTGTGTGTCCATGTTAGCTAGATGTGTGTCCATGGTTGCTAATTGTGTGTCATGATAGCTAGCTGTGTATCCATGCTTGCTGATTGTGCGTCAACTATAGCTAGCTGTGTGTCCATGTTAGCTAGATGTGTGTCCATGTTTGCTGATTTTATGTCCACGATAGCTAGTCGTGTCCATGTTTACTGATTGTGTGTCCATGTTAGCTGGTTGTGTGTCCAAGTTTACTGATTGTGCGTCCAAGTTTACTGATTGTGTGTCCATGTTAGCTGATTGTGTGTCCAAGCTTGCTGATTGTGTGTCCATGATAGCTGGCCGTGTGTTTACATTCTGTGTATAGATGCCGACATCAATCATATTTACCGAATCCGCAACATTATAGCACACATTTGGAGTTTGTGGAAGATAAAAACACATTAAAAGTACCCCTCTCCCCTCCTTTAAAAGCATCAGCCTCACGCAACAACAACAATTGCAAAGGAAGGGCCCCGATGCATTGTAGGGTGAGTGCAGCGCCCTTCATTTTCCCCAACCTCCCTCTCTCTCTACGGGACGCAACGTAAAAGAGGACAATGACTATTATTATCGGGAAAATCGAATCAAGCGCCTTGACAGTCCTAGCCCCCCATGCGCCAAAATAAAAAAATAAAAAAAAAACACACACACACACACACAAACGCAGATCCTCTCTCTCACACACATATATGTATATACGCAGGGGTGAACACATGAACGCAAAGGACACTAGCCCCCTCCTCCCCCCCTTTTTTTTAATTCTCCCCCTTTTTTCATTCCGCTACATTCTTGGTGCACTGCCCAAAGCTGCAGCTTCCACCCGACTTTTCACTTCTTTTCTTGCCAAATAATACTGTTAAGATATTTTTTAAAAAGTGTGCCGGGGGGGGGGGTGAAGGAGGATATAGAAAGCGACAGTAAAAAATCAAGGAAAAGGAGGAGTGGGGGGGGGGGAAACAGTGAGCCACATTGAACAGTTGAACTGAAACAGACATTCTACGTCATCAATCAAAGAAATAAAATAAATCGCAATGAAGAAGAAAAAAACTCAGAAAAGAAAAGAGAGAAAAACACAGAGCTCAGAACACAAAGAAATAAAACAAATACAAACAACCAAGAAACAAGAAGCACGTGCCAAAAACTACCCAGAAATAACAACTGCTAACTGACTGCAAGGGTAACTTTAGAAAAAAAAAATCAAAGCTTGACTGACATTATCTAATTTAGCAAGTGGGCAGTATTACAAACTTGGACTGCACGCTAGGTTGAAGGGATGAAGAAAAGATAAAGGACGAGTCTAAATGTCCAGAGTGTTGTGCCCCTGTAGGCTAGGGGTTTCACCATTGATCAGCTGGGTCCGATTACACACCAGGAACATTCACTCTTGCCAAAGACTAATGAGCTCCAAGTCGACATCACAGAGAAGATTATTTCCCTTAACTGACCCTTCTTGTGCTTCAAATGGTCATCTTTAATTCCTTTTTCTTTTCTCTCAACAGTGGAAGAAGTTATGCATACGCTAGATGCCAACGCCGAGGGCTCATAAAGTTGGGTAGCCGAGATGAGCCAATCGGAACTATAACTTCTTGTTCATCTGACCTGACCTTCCCCGCCCATTTTTTTCTCTCTTAGACATACATTCATAAATCTACAGTGACATAGAGAGAAAGTGTATTTTTTCTTGAGTCCTGCCTTCTACATAGAAAGTGTATTTTTTCTAGAGTCTTACACTTCGACAAGAAAGTGTCATTATTTTACAATGTGTGTGTAAGTGATATGTACGGTAATTCTCAGAAACAAATAAAATGTAAGTTCATTTTGTACAGAGGAAATATAAGACCTTCACAGATACAAGTCTGAGAACTTCATAGACAAATTAACAAACTAAAATAATTAGGAATCACTGTTTAAATTAACCTAGTAGAACAGAACAGAACCTAATAGAAGCCCAGTAGAATCTATAACCCTTTCTTAAAGTGTGTTAAAATTTATTTTATATTTTAAAGAAAGAAGTTTTAAAAGTTTAGATTGGGTTTGAATCATTTCTTTTTGTTTGGCCAAAAGAACAGAAAGTTTTACTTACCACGGACAAAACTTGAGACAGACGTAGCCCCAATTTCACCGTCAATTTCTTCTCGGGACCAGCAGATGGACGGATGAGTGCGTTGTAACGGATCTTGCCGTGCATGAGGTCATTGAAGAGTTGCTTGGCAGCTGGACTTTGCTTCTGCATGTCCATCTTCACGCAAGGCAAGAGCACCAACAGAATGGAGGCAACAGGCAACACACCACACGGCATGTTCATTTTCACAGGGCAAGAAAACACAGACACTAAACCTTCCAAGGAATAGATTTATTCTTTTAACCCTTTATCTTGACGATTTCATCCCAAATAAGCCAAAAGAAATGACACATGCCGTACGTAACATTACAACAAATTATTGTCACAAAAAGACCCTGTATGGAAAGTAAAAGCGCGGTAAATCAATAATCAATGTTAGCGTTTTTGAGTAGATTTCCATTTGAAATTTCACAAGGATGTATTTTCCTTTAAATCTCATCTTAAGGGAGACTCACACTGATACACGGACACAAACACACATAAATCTGTGTCCCTGGTCTTTGCTCTCGAATAGTCCAAACACGAAGCGTAGTTGAAGCTACTTGATTTAAAAACATCTTTAACTTTCGCGTCTGCCCATCACTGACCTTGATCTTTAGTCGAGAAGAACATCGTCTGAAAATTAAAAGGGAAAAAAATATTAAGAGGATTCACATTTAGAGTGTTGACAAGGTTATTGACAAGGTCATCGAGTACAAGTCTGACCTTATGATTTCAAAGTCTTTATGGATTTTTATCAAAACATGAACATGATAAACTGTTTTTCGTGTCGCAGATTGACAAGGGCTTGTTGCAACAAAATAGCTTGTGTTCGGAATGTGAGACGTCAGGGTCTAAATGTATGACTACTTTATTTAGGGATGACTTCATTTAGTTAAGTCATTAATTTTCAGCAAGACAATACTCGTACATAGAGTATAGCCATGATGCCCACTGTTAGGCGCTTCCGCGCTGTGTCTTATGCAGATAAGTAACACTCAAATGACGGAATCAAAGAACACAGGCGAAATGCCAACAAGGTAAGTTAGTCGACGCTGACAGAAAATGTCCAATAAGAAGTTTACTAATAACGAAGGGAACTGTCGAATGTCGTCAAGCTAAATCTCTACGTTCATAAAACTGCCTTTCTCTAAAGCCGTCAAAAGTTGTCTGTTTACATTTCGATCTTCTTCCTCAAATCCTTGTTTCTACCAGTCGCGTCATTGTCTATAAGTCAAAACTTTCCCTTTCTATGAAACAAATAACTAATTCCTAATCTTGCCATAACACCAGTCTCATTCGGCCTGGGGTGGGAGCATTTAAATTTACAGATCAAATTGGCAGCGTCATAGTTAACAATACAAACTTAACGAATCGTCTGCGACCTCATTTTGAAACGTGGGGACAATTTTCAAGGGTCCAGAAAGCACGGCGTGACGTGCCGGATGTACCCCGAGGGTCTTAGGGTATCGCAAATTATCAGACACTAAACTACAGTAATACGTTTAATTAAGGTGATAGGTACACTAGTATAAGGTGATAGGTATTTAATAGTACAGTACCAAGCGTTAGACCCACTAAGGCTAAGCAGACACCCTAAAACCTACATGAGAACAAAAACAAACAAACAAACCCCAAGCCTTACAAAGGAGGACACAAACTAAACCAAGACAAAGTGCACGTTGAAAACTAGTTCCAGATGAACCAGAATCAAAGTCTCTACTTGACGTTGTCTCAAATCTTTTTAAGTGCTTACATTTCAATTTGGGTTTGCATTTCTTTTACAAACCTTTTACCCTTCGTGACGGCACAGGAAAACGGAGGGGGGGGGGAGGAATAAAGAGCCTCGGGAAGGAGAAATACAAAAAGGAGGGAATAGAGAAAGAAACCGACAGAACCACCAACCGACAGAACCACCAACCGACAGAACCACCAACCGTCAGAACCTCCAACCGACAGAACCACCAACCGTACAGAACCACCAACTGACAGAACCACGAACTGACAGAACCACCAACCGACAGAACCACCAACCGTACAGAACCACCAACCGACAGAACCACCAACCGACAGAACCACGAACTGACAGAACCACCAACCGACAGAACCACCAACCGACAGAACCACCATGTCTCCATAGATTAAACGATGCCCCCATTAAAGCCGGCCTTGAGATCAATCAAAGCTGAATGTACTGTACCATATGTTGCAAGTTTCGATTTTGGATTTAAGTACTCCCCCTCCCCACCCACCCGCTGGTGTTTCTCCTCTCTCTAAACATCTACGGACACACGTACATACACACAAGATAAACACATTACCCATAATTTTGTTCCCAGAGATTATTTCTTATCATTTGTTTCGTTTCATATTGTTATGACTAAATTGTGTAGTTTCACTTTTTGTTTTCCCTAATAAATTGTCTGTACTTTAATAATGCTTTAATAATATCGTGGCGTTTCAAACTTGTTCAATGTACATCTACAATTCTACATGTGATACTGCACTGGCACGAGATGAGCACAAAATGTACGAAATAATTGTTGGTTTTGAGAAAATTTTCCTATTCGGCATGTTTAGTCATGGTGAACAGCCTCATCGATTGTTAATGACTTAACAGTGAACAAAAAAAAAAAGAGTAAATGACCCGATAGGGAAAAATGACACTAGTAAACATCGTCACACCAAGAGTCTCGGTGTCGATATTAAGTGTATTTCTTCAGACAAGAAAAAACATCAGTTATTCTATTGAACAAAGTATTAATTTAATCTAAATCTCATCTCACTCTGTCTGAAACTTCGCATAATTATTCATTGACAAGATATGAATCAATAAAAATTATAGAATGAGAGTAGTATTACTGGTAATTCATTTTTTTCTTTAATAGCAACAAGGGAAAATAATACTCTAGTATTCACATATATAGCTAAATATGTTGGGTTTAGTCCCCTTAAATAATTGTTAACGCTATTTCTCCCTCACGCATTCTCCGATCAAGTTGATACTTAAAACAATTATTTATTCTACCTAACAAAACAAGAATCAATAAACAAACAAAAAACTCAATTAGTCAATTAATTATTTAGTTTGATATCGAATAAGGGAAATAACTTGTACATAATTGGTAGATATAGATTTAAGGACGGAGTTCTTCACATTTATATAACCTTCGTTCTTTTTTTTTTTTTAAGATGATTAAAATATTTCCCATGTTAGCATTTATGAATTCTCAAAGCTGGATCGCGTCTTACTCAGAGTTTAAATCGAAATGTAAACGTCGTGGCTCCTAAGTGGCTCATTTGAAAACTTATCTTATCTTCTTGTATAATACAGACGTTACTTCAAAAAAGAAGATGATTACGTCCTACGCGTCATGCATTTAGTCATGCATATTAACCAATGACTTAAATTCTGCCAAGTCACTGGTTTTTCTGGCTAGCTCAGGCAACCCATTCCATGCTCTAATAGCACTAGGGAAGAAGGAGTATTTGTACAAATTTGTCCTAGCATATGGGACGAGGAATGTGCCTTTATTTTTGTGTCTTTCAGAGTATTTTATTAAATTTTGTTTTTGTATTTGAAGATTATGGTTCAGTGTTTTATGTATAATTGCTACTTTACTTTTGAGTCTTCTGTCCTGAAGGCTTTCTAAATTTAGTGATTTTACTAATGGTGCTACCCTAGTCAAATGTGAATATTCGTTTGTTATGAATCTCACTGCTCTATTTTGTGTTTGTTCCAGTTTCGTAATGTTTTCTTGAGTTGAGGGGTCCCACACGGTGGATGCATATTCTATTATTGGCCTAACCAAGGTTAAATAACATTTTAGTTTTATGTTCTTATTTGATTTATAGAAATTTCTTTTAATAAACCCTAATGCTTTGTTGGATTTTTTTATAGTTTCATCAATATGTGGATTCCATGACAGTTTTTCATTTATTATAACACCTAGGTATTTTGAGTTTTTAGTCTGTGTTACTGGTTTGCCATGAATAAGATAAGTGGAATTAATTTGTTTTAGTTTTTTTGTTACTCTTAACAACTGACATTTTTCTGGGTGGAAAGACATGCTGCAATTTGATTCCCATTTCTGTAATTCATCTAATTCTCTTTGTAAAATATCTGTGTCTTGTTTTGTTTTTATTGTTCTATATATTATGCAATCGTCTGCAAATAATCTGACTTTTGTTCCTGAACTAATGCAATTTGGTAAATCATTTATGTAAATTAAAAATAGTAGTGGACCCAAGACTGTTCCTTGAGGTACACCTGAGTTTACTGTTATTGGTGTTGATTTAGAGCCATTTATTATTACAGTTTGTTCTCTCCCTATCAGAAAATCTTTAATCCACTGATGCAGTGGACCGTTAATGCCGAAATATTTTAATTTTTTAAGCAAACTATGGTGGTGAACTTTGTCAAAAGCCTTGGAAAAATCTAGTAAGATAAAATCTATTTGTTCACTATTATCTAAACCTTTTGAGAAATCATCAATTAGTCCTATTAGTTGTGTTTCACATGATCTATATTTCCTAAAGCCATGTTGGTATGGGGTGAGGACATTATGTTTGTCTAAGTGGTTTATGATGTTGCTACATATTATGTGTTCTAGTATTTTACATGTGATGCTGGTAAGTGATACTGGTCTGTAGTTTCCTGGATCAGATTTTTCTCCTTTTTTAAATAGGGGGGTGACATTAGCTTCTTTCCAGTCCTTTGGTACTCTGCCCTGGTTAAGCGATGCCTGAAAGAGTATTTTGAACACTGGGGCTAGCTCATTGCTTAGTTCTTTGAGTAATCTAGCTGGAATACCATCAGGTCCAGACGCTTTATTTGGTTTGGTGTTGGCTAACAGTTTTTTAATTCCATTTTCTTGTACTACTAAATTTTCTATGTTGTCTACTTGGTTCAAATTAAGAAATATGTCTTTGTCTCCTGGGGCTGAGAATGCTGATGCAAAGTATTTGTTTAGGATGTTTGCTTTAGTTTCATTATCATTATGTATTATGTTATGTTCATCTTTTAATGGCGCTATGCCTGTTGTTTCCATTTTCTTAGACTTAATGTATGACCATAGGTTTTTGTTGTTATCTTTAGATATTACATTGTTTATGTATTCACTCTGCAGCTGTCTGCTTACTTTTTGGGTTAGGTGTTTAATTTTTATATACCTGAATACACTGAACAGTGGTGATGGAACCTTTTGTTTTTTTAGAGGTAAACGACGCAGATTATTTTTTGGTTTATTTTTCAAAATGATAGTGTTTATTTGTTATTTTTCAAAATTAAAAGTTTTTTTTGTGTTATTTTTAAAAAGCTTGTAATTAATTAATTTGTTCAAATAATTTATACTATGACTTAATATTTCATACTACAACATGGCTATTTATTCAAAGAAAGAAGTCTGACCAATCAAATAATTCAATATTCTAAATTAGGTTTGATTTCTGTGAGGTCTATTCAAGAAGACCCGTGATAGTGTTAGTGTCGCTAGATTTAAATCTAGAATCATTATGTACACCACATAAGAACAAATAGAAGTCAAGTTTGTTATAAATTGCAATTAAAGCCTCGTACTCTTGTTTGTCTCCAATGATGACGTCATGCATGTTCGCTCCACAGAACATTTCGCAAGACTGTGATCAAAACTTCCTGAATACACTTAACGATCATAAAATCAAAACATTTTTGAGTTCCAAACTGCCCTCCTCCCATCTCCCAGACATTTACCGGCTTCCTCCAAATTATGTCATCACTAGCAGACTTAGAAAACAAAACAACTAAACAAAACAACGCAGGACAAAGAAACTAACACAAAAAAATCCCATATTCTAATGTACCCATAGAATGAGATTGTGCTATAAGACACTCTTGTGTTTTGTAGAGAAAGGGAAAAAAAAAGATTCTAACGAGAAACAGGAAAATGAATATTGATTTGGATATAATGTGATCTAAAAATTGTAAAGAATAAGGAAGAAACAATTCCCTTCCACAGACATTGTTTTTATATTAACTAGTTTCTTGTATGTACAAGTTGTTTGTACACTATTTAACTTGTGTCACTAATAATCTGCACATCGTGTTATTCTTGTCTGGGAAAAAAGGTCTTCCGGAAGTTGATGAAGTCAAATATTTCAAAATGGATGATTTCAAATTGTGTTTTTGTTACGTTTACTTGTGCCTTGTGATGTTTTAAACTCGATATACTGTTCAGGCGCAGACGATATACTGATACACCGTTCAGAAGCAGACGATATACTGATACACTGTTCAGGAGCAGACGATATCTTATCTTATATAATACAGACGTTACTTCAAAAAAGAAGATGATTACGTCCTACTCGTCATGCATTTAGTCATGCATATTAACCAATGACTTAAATTCTGCCAAGTCACTGGTTTTTCTGGCTAGCTCAGGCAACCCATTCCATGCTCTAATAGCACTAGGGAAGAAGGAGTATTTGTACAAATTTGTCCTAGCATATGGGACGAGGAATGTGCCTTTATTTTTGTGTCTTTCAGAGTATTTTATTAAATTTTGTTTTTGTATTTGAAGATTATGGTTCAGTGTTTTATGTATAATTGCTACTTTACTTTGAGTCTTCTGTCCTGAAGGCTTTCTAAATTTAGTGATTTTACTAATGGTGTTACCCTAGTCAAATGTGAATATTTGTTTGTTATGAATCTCACTGCTCTATTTTGTGTTTGTTCCAGTTTCTTAATGATACACTGTTCAGAAACAGACGATATACTGATACACTGTTCAGGAGCAGACGAAATACTGATACACGGTACAGGAGCAGACAATTTACTGATACACTGTTCAAGAGCAGACGATATACTGATACACTGCTCAGGAGCAGACGATATACTGATACAATGTGCAGGAGCAATCGAGAATATGAATTAGACGAGACGAAGGCTCACTTCATTTACATAATGACATCACAGAGGAAAAAAAAAAGGTCGCTCTCCACGCTCTAGTGCGGTTAAGTAAGACATTGCCCTAGAAGTACATGGACAGTAATGTACACCTGAGCGTTTTAAATCTTTCAGTCCGGTCGAATGAAATCCGCATATAGATCTAGACCAAGGTCGTTTTTTAAATATTTTTTTTTAAAGAATTGTTCACTTCTACAGCGCGTTTAGGAGGCTCAAGTCGCTTGGTCAGCATGACGTCTACACTTTGGACTCAAATATTGCACTCTGGACTTCACAAAACAGATCTGGCTGCGAAAGAGTTTTGGTCTCAAAATGGTGTCGTGTCTCCCTTCTAAGTGTTTTTTTTTCCTCATGGGGAGTAAAAAGTGACTTAAAGTAATTTTAAACTTGGACAGAGGCAGTGCATTAAGATGAAATTGGACTAGAATGCTCTTCCAAGTGACTAACCTCGATCCAAGGACGTTCATTGATCTAATTTTAGTGTGTTTTTTTTTAAAAACATTTGTAGTGTAAAATCTGAATTGGAGTTAAAAATGATTGATTTTTTCAGTATTGAAATATTGATTCTGCAATGAACAAGTATTCTTGTTTGTTTCTTTGTTCTTGTTTGTTTCTTTGTTCTTGTTTGTTTCTTTGTTCTTGTTTGTTTCTTTGTTCTTGTTTGTTTCTTTGTTCTTGTTTGTTTCTTTGTTCTTGTTTGTTTCTTTGTTCTTGTTTGTTTCTTTGTTCTTGTTTGTTTCTTTGTTCTTGTTTGTTTCTTTGTTCTTGTTTGTTTCTTTGTTCTTGTTTGTTTCTTTGTTCTTGTTTGTTTCTTTGTTCTTGTTTGTTTCTTTGTTCTTGTTTGTTTCTTTGTTCTTGTTTGTTTCTTTGTTCTTGTTTGTTTCTTTGTTCTTGTTTGTTTCTTTGTTCTTGTTTGTTTCTAACTACTGAAGATGAGCAAATCAAGAGTTTGAAGATTTTTGATGTCGACCAGTACGGATGTAGTAAATGAAATTAAATGATATTTAAAACAAAAAATGACAATAATTTGACAACTCCACCAGGCATAGAGCTTTTCCTTTAACTCGATTGTTTGGCAGTGGTCGACTTAGGCTCTCTTTTCGCCGTCTACATCTGTCATCGGCAGTGGATTTGTGTGCTGGTCTCTAATGTGTATCCCGCTGTGTATGCAAGAAATCTCCAGCTGTCTCATTCGGAAGCCGCCTGCTGCCATAAGCTCTCATCTGTGTCAGTTAAAGCAAGACGGCGCCTAAGCTGATCTTTACCGCGTTTCCCTGGGTGGAGCTCGGCTGACCACCTTTTATCTCACCAAAAAATGATTGCCTTTGGCATACGGGAGTGCCTCATACGGGAGTGCCTCATACGGGATATGCATACAAGTCTGATACGGAAGAAACATATAAAGCCATTGAAATCAGACTCTTGAGATATAACTCAGTGAAAATAAAAACAAAGATGATATTGTTTGGGATTTAAACCTAATCTAACATTTGACAGGACAGGTATTAAAAGACAAGACGCGTCGTCTTCAGTACAAGACTATTAGATCAATTGGTTTTGTAGAACATAATGTTTTGTTAGCACTGAGGAGAAAGACTAACGATACCAAACTTCCTCATCGATTCGATCCGATTCTATTCACGAGGAAATGTAACGCGATGGCATCAATTCATTTAATTTACTTTTAAAAAAAAAAGAAGCAAAGAATAAATAGAAATGTGTATATGCACTTTTAAAAGGGCTACAAACTAGTACTACTGTGAAGTAGACAACAGACTAATGTTTCATTATGACATTTGTAGAGTTTAGAAACAAATCGAATTCTGAAATTGCTTAAGTTGTTGGACGGTATACAATTAAATTCTGTCTAAGAGCAAAATCAAAATGCTATGTGACAAAGAAAAAAAAAAAGTCGAAAGTAATGTTAAAAAACAAGACTATGGTCGAACAATCAGCAACTGCCGACTTACATACAATCAACGAACATTCAATAGCTGTGACTTGTTCACACCACGAACATCCAATATCTGTGTATTGCTTTGAATATACGACTATCACTGTTCACGACAAAGGTTGGGGCCACAATAAAGAAAACCAAACACGCGTTATCGTCTTGTCCTGCTAAAGATATCAATGAGCAGTTGATACATCGTTCACATCAATGCACCATTCCTTTCACCTCATTTATGACTGACTTGAGAAACTTAAACTTGAAAATATGAAATAATAAATAAGTGGCGACAGCGAGGTTTCATTAAAATAAATATAAGAGTGAAAGCCAGACCTTTTCATACATTGAGCCAATAACGTCTGGACGGAAGACCTCATGTCCTCCCTTTGCCGGACGTCTTGTTAACTTAATCAAGACCGCCTGTTTATTGAGATAAATCACTTCTCTGGTGCAATTGTAATAAATCTTAATATGTTTAGGGCAGTTATTAACTTTCTACGACGTTTTGATGTTAGCCCTAGTTACCTCAAAGTGGGTATCCATGTTGATTACTGGGAAGACGAAGCCCTCGACAGCGCTATGTGGAAAAAATTGTTAACAAAGAGAGACAATCACAGCAAAAACTCATTGGCATCAGCTTTGGAAGAAAAGCGCAAAACGAAAAACGGGCTGCTTTCTCTACCACCAAAGTGAATTCTGCATTTATCTTCGTTACACGAAGACGAGAATGTCTCTCCAGAATAAGACTCTACAGTTACATGAAAAAGTGCTCCATGACATAAACCTGTCGTTCTACGACTGTAGGAGTCCAATAACACAAATAACAAGAGTCTCTCTGACTTTATGTTAGACAGCGCTTATAATGTAGGCATGAATACTAGGTAAGCACAACGACCAACCGCCTTTGCTTCGCCAGAGTGAGTCTAGTGGACTCAGGGCAGTCCTAAAAATCAAGAAGTTAAAAATGCCTGGTTTCGGAAGCCAAGTGCGGTGGCTGAGTGGTAATGCGCCTGGTTTCTGAGTCGGAAGACCCAGCTTCGAATCCTAGTAAAGACAGGGATTTTCTTTTTATTTCGGGATCTATGGGCGTCTCTGAGTCCACCCAGCTCTAATGTGTACCTGACATTATTTGTGGAAAAGTAAAGGCGGTTGGTCGTTGTGCTGGCCACATGACATCCTTGTTAACCACAGAAACAGATGATCTTTACATCATTTGCTTTATAGACCACAATGTCTGAAAGGAGAACTTTACTTTCAGACCTTAGCCAGCACAATGACCATCCGACTTTGCTTTCCCAGCGTGAGTCGGGTGGACTCGGGCCGTCCTAAAAATCAAGAAGTTAAAAATACCTCGATTCGGAAGCAAAGTGCTTAGCCATTCGACCAACATGCCCCAAAGTATAAATACTGCGTTCGCTTTAATGTGTTCATTTAAAATGTGTATGCACTCTTACACTTGGCACTAAAATGGGTGAAGGTGTATATATATTCATTTTGTGAACAAAATCATCAACACAATAGGAACCACTATTATAACTTCACCGTGACTACCAAACGAAAGTACACATCCTAGGCCATCCCAATCAACAGTTGCTAATTCTAATGCATTCTCTTTTTTATTTCTGTTAGCCCTCGACGCTCGAATTTACCCAGTGCCTTGTCGTCCAATCAAACCAGTCAGTGTAACGGAAGAACACTTCCACAGGGTCATGAAAACAAGCAAACAGACACACACACAGACATACTTCTCACACAAAGAGAACGATTCCAACAAGTCCGATAAAGCTGCGAGTGGACAGGTTGAGCTCAAAGTCAACAGCGATACTACGAAGGCTCCCACTAAAACAATCCCAAGTCAGAAACTGGATGTGTGCACACAGGAGTTTGAACGCTGCCACGACGTTTTGTTGACCGAACGATCATCAGCTGAAAGTTGGTGCATTTTATCGATGGGTAAACATATTGAATGTAATCGATGCCCGAATAAAATAAACAACAAATCATTCGTGTGTGTTCAGAGAGTCTGTTCAATATCTCCACTTCCAGATCTCTTTCTTTCACTGACTTTTTTCATTCATTTTTGTGTTTGAAGTTGTAAAAATCTGCTTTCAATGATCAAGTGAACAACTCTGATCTGTTAAACATTTAAATAAATCAGCTTAGAATTGGTAAATGAGAAAAAAAAAGTCTGTCCAATTAGTGAGAAAACCGAAATTCAAACAGATTCACGAAAGTTTCAAATCAATTCGGAAGAAAACCTGAAACAAAACAAAAACTCAACTAATAACTGAACATTTTGTATTTGCCTAACAAAGTTTCAATTACACATTGAATTATTTCGAAACACAAAGCATATGACGTGACATTAAGAAAAAGTAAAATTTTAAAAAGGAAAAAGAAAACAAGATAATAAAGAGAGCTTATGCTCCACAAAAATTTTTCAGGACCGTTACACCAATGGCGAGTCCTGCAACGTTAGTTTGATAAAACATATAGGAAAATGGCGGGGGTACCCGGTGTGCTCGGTCTTGCGGCCATATATTCTAGTCCATGCACAGGGAATGCCCAACGCATTGGAAATAGTGTTTTATTCAGACATTGACTGTGGCCTCTTCCAGACAAAGCGGTTTGTTCAATCAGGCTTGCAGGCCTGGAGTTTGAAGAGGCTTTGGCTCAACTCTTTTGACAATCAAACGGCTGGCCATAATGGCATATTACATTTTGCATGTTACATGAGTGTAAAGTATTACCGCGCTCAAAGCTTGTTTTTTTTAATGTTTTAAACTGGATGCATACTCTAGTTTTCTAAACAAACATGCACTCTACCGGATAGGTAATAGTTTTCTTACACATAGGCAACATTTATTACATTCATTGGAAATATATTAAAACATTCAACTAGTTAGTCTTGAAATGATTTTTTTTTTTTGGGGGGGGGGGGGGGGGTAAGTAAACAAGGTTCAAAGGTCACTTATTGGCTTCTAGTTATTATGACAGTCAACTACAAAGAAGAAAGTATTAATGTATTAGAAAACTTCAAAAAAGGAAGTATTAATGTATTAGAAAACTTAAAAAAAAGGAAGTATTAATGTATTAGAAAACTTCAAAATAGGAAGTTTAAATGTATAGGTAATTAGAAATTAGAAAACTCAAAAGAAAGAAGTATTGATGGACATGTGAAACACAAAGGAAAAAAGTCATGACGTATTAGTAAACAAAAAAGAAGAAAGTAAAGATGTAAAAGTAAAGAATAAAGAAGGAAGTAAAGATCTAAAAGTAAAGAACAAAGAAGGAAGTAAAGATGTAAAAGTAAAGAACAAAGAAGGAAGTAAAGATCTAAAAGTAAAGAACAAAGAAGGAAGTAAAGATGTAAAAGTAAAGAACAAAGAAGGAAGTAAAGATGTAAAAGTAAAGAACAAAGAAGGAAGTAAAGATCTAAAAGTAAAGAACAAAGAAGGAAGTAAAGATGTGAAAGTAAAGAACAAAGAAGAAAGTAAATATGTAAAAGTAAAGAACAAAGAAGAAAGTAAAGATCTAAAAGTAAAGAACAAAGAAGGAAGTAAAGATCTAAAAGTAAAGAACAAAGAAGAAAGTAAAGATGTAAAAGTAAAGAACAAAGAAGAAAGTAAAGATGTAAAAGTAAAGAAAAAAGAAGGAAGTAAAGATGTAAAAGTAAAGAACAAAGAAGAAAGTAAAGGTCTAAAAGTAAAGAACAAAGAAGGAAGTAAAGATGTAAAAGTAAAGAACAAAGAAGGAAGTAAAGATGTAAAAGTAAAGAACAAAGAATGAAGTAAAGATGTAAAAGTAAAGAACAAAGAAGAAAGTAAAGATGTAAAAGTAAAGAACAAAGAAGGAAGTAAAGATGTAAAAGAAAAGAACAAAGAAGGAAGTAAAGATGTAAAAGTAAAGAACAAAGAAGAAAGTAAAGATGTAAAAGTAAAGAACAAAGAAGGAAGTAAAGATGTAAAAGTAAAGAACAAAGAAGAAAGTAAAGGTCTAAAAGTAAAGAACAAAGAAGGAAGTAAAGATGTAAAAGTAAAGAACAAAGAAGGAAGTAAAGATGTAAAAGTAAAGAACAAAGAAGGAAGTAAAGATCTAAAAGTAAAGAACAAAGAAGGAAGTAAAGATGTAAAAGTAAAGAACAAAGAAGAAAGTAAAGATGTAAAAGTAAAGAACAAAGAAGGAAGTAAAGATGTAAAAGTAAAGAACAAAGAAGAAATAAAGGTCTAAAAGTAAAGAACAAAGAAGGAAGAAAAGATGTAAAAGTAAAGAACAAAGAAGAAAGTAAAGATGTAAAAGTAAAGAACAAAGAAGGAAGTAAAGATCTAAAAGTAAAGAACAAAGAAGGAAGTAAAGATGTAAAAGTAAAGAACAAAGAAGGAAGTAAAGATGTAAAAGTAAAGAACAAAGAAGGAAGTAAAGATCTAAAAGTAAAGAACAAAGAAGAAAGAAAAGATCTAAAAGTAAAGAACAAAGAAGAAAGTAAAGATGTAAAAGTAAAGAACAAAGAAGGAAGTAAAGATGTAAAAGTAAAGAACAAAGAAGGAAATAAAGATCTAAAAGTAAAGAACAAAGAAGGAAGTAAAGATCTAAAAGTAAAGAACAAAGAAGAAAGTAAAGATCTAAAAGTAAAGAACAAAGAAGGAAGTAAAGATCTAAAAGTAAAGAACAAAGAAGAAAGTAAAGATCTAAAAGTAAAGAACAAAGAAGAAAGTAAAGATCTAAAAGTAAAGAACAAAGAAGGAAGTAAAGATGTAAAAGTAAAGAACAAAGAAGGAAGTAAAGATCTAAAAGTAAAGAACAAAGAAGAAAGTAAAGATCTAAAAGTAAAGAACAAAGAAGAAAGTAAAGATCTAAAAGTAAAGAACAAAGAAGAAAGTAAAGATCTAAAAGTAAAGATCATAGAAGGAAGTAAAGATGTAAAAGTAAAGAACAAAGAAGGAAGTAAAGATGTAAAAGTAAAGAACAAAGAAGAAAGTAAAGATGTAAAAGTAAAGAACAAAGAAGAAAGTAAAGATGTAAAAGTAAAGAACAAAGAAGGGAGTAAAGATGTAAAAGTAAAGAACAAAGAAGGAAGTAAAGATGTAAAAGTAAAGAACAAAGAAGGAAGTAAAGATGTAAAAGTAAAGAACAAAGAAGGAAGTAAAGATGTAAAAGTAAAGAACAAAGAAGGAAGTAAAGATGTAAAAGTAAAGAACAAAGAAGGAAGTAAAGATGTAAAAGTAAAGAACAAAGAAGGAAGTAAAGATGTAAAAGTAAAGAACAAAGAAGAAAGTAAAGATATAAAAGTAAAGAACAAAGAAGGAAGTAAAACTAGGAGGAAATTCTAATGAACTAATAAAGAGCCAAGAATGTAGGACAAGAATTAAACGCATGCCACTTTCTCGTCTGTTTTATTTTCCGGACATTTCTTTGTGAAAATTTTGTTTTTAACTCGAGTCTCATCAGTCACGCAAACAAAAAATGTAGAAGACAAGAGACTCAGGAAATAAAAGTTATCTTATAAAAGTTACGTTATTACAAAAAGTTATGCTCTAAAAAGGGATGTAAAGATCGTTTTGAACAGAAACGACTAGAGGAAAAATTATGCAGAATTTCGAGGAAATTAGTTTTTGTTGATCTGTGGTTTGGAAGGCAGCGGGAGATGAGACAGTGGGGGATGAGACAGTGGGGGATGAGACAGTGGGAGATGAGACAGTGGGAGATGAGACAGTGGGGGATGAGACAGTGGGGGATGAGACAGCGGGGGATGAGACAGCGGGGGATGAGACAGCGGGGGATGAGACAGCGGGGGATGAGACAGCGGGGGATGAGACAGCGGGGGATGAGACAGTGGGGGATGAGACAGCGGGGGATGAGACAGCGGGAGATGAGATAGCGGGAGATGAGACAGCGGGAGATGAGACAGTGTGGGATGAGACAGTGTGGGATGAGACAGCGGGAGATGAGACAGCGGGGGATGAGACAGCGGGAGATGAGACAGTGGGGGATGAGACAGTGGGGGATGAGACAGTGGGAGATGAGACAGTGGGGGATGAGACAGTGGGGGATGAGACAGTGGGGGATGAGACAGTGGGAAATGAGACAGTGGGGGATGAGACAGTGGGGGATGAGACAGTGGGGGATGAGACAGGAAACAGCAAGAGACAGAGACAAAGAACAAAATAAATGCATTCTGATTATTTTTATTAAAGCTTTTCGTTTGCCCAAAACACATTTCTATACAGGCCATAAAGAATGCATTTTTGTTTAGTTTCTCAATGATGGTGAGTGCTACACAAAAAAAGAATGAAATACATATGTAAATGTTAATTGACATTTTAGTTAAAAAAACACTTCGCCTCCTGCAGTGTCACGCAGAGTATGTTCCCATGTCGATGTGCTTTGTGATTTCGTATTTTAATTCAATTTTAAGTTGACGAAAAAGTTAGATCTACGTGTGGTCATAAGAAAGTAAGAAAAATTAAATAACCAAAGTGCTCTCTCTATTCCTTCAAACAAAAAGTAGGCCTACACTGCCAGCACATACTTACACCCAAAGCACGGAGTGTCGGCTCATCAACTATCTGAATGTAATAAGCGTAACACGATGTTTGTTATTCAATGCTAAGACAAAAGAAATGATCGGGAACAAGTGGAGGCTATATACTGCTAGAAAACAGCAGGAACTAAAACTAAAAACCAATAAATCAATTTTTAAAATGTAACGGTTCACTTTTAGAAAACAAAAGTTGGAAAATATCGTGAGATCTAATTTTCAATAACTTTTTTAATTTTTGAGATCTGATTGTGACAGACGGACGGACAGACCGACCCAACGCAACTAATATCGTCTTTTCTCCTTTTAGGGGTGGCTAAAACTATTTTGACAAACAAAACTTTATATTAATGCTCTAATAGATATTTATTATGAGTAGCGCAGTAATTACCATAGCTGCCACACGCTAGAGAAGGATTTTAAGTATCGTTTTATAAAGTTGTTATTGTAACTCATTCGTTTTCATTTTCAACAAAAAAGTCACATTTGACCCTCCCCCCACTTTTTTTAAAGCATGCTTCAAAACAGAATGAGATCATTGGGAAACCTAACAGACATAGCTTAACCTGTACGATGCACAGTGACTACAAATTTAGTATTATACTTTTATTGTGTCTGAACACAGATAAGTATCAACTATTTATACAATTGAAAATCTCAAAACTAAGTATACTTAATTTAATGAACTCGACTTAATCTTTTTCGCACTCTCTCTTTCATTATCGATATACAATACATCTCTCTGTGTCTATATTGAGCATATAATGGTAAATTCCTCGTTCCATATGCTAGGACAAATTTGTACAAATGTTCCTTCTTCCCTAGTGCTATTAGAGCATGGGATGAATTGCCTGAGCTAGCCAGGAAAACCAGTGACTTAACAGAGTTTAGAGTGACTAAATGCATGATGCGTAGGACGTAATCATCTTCTTTTTTGAAGTAACGTGTGTATTATATAAGATAAAAAAGATAATGATGATTTTCGTTCACGCTAGTGCTGATATCATCTATGAAAAAAATAATGCTTTCCCATTAATTTATTTAGAAAAAAAATGTTTTAATTAGCAGTCATTTTAAACATTTTATCGCAAAGAGATCGCTGCCTGAAAACTTCAGCAATTTGGAGCTGAGCAGACGGGACAGGACGAGCACGTGACATTTAAGGAAATACCCAGCACTGAATCCCAAGCACTGGGAGCTATTTCTTGGATGCGATCTCTTCACGCATTCTGGTGATGTACACAAGTGGCCATTTTATTTCTCTGAAGGCTGGGTGCTAAAAACAATTTTTATGCTAAGTTTTTTTTTCTCTTCATTGGAATGTAAAACTTTTGTTCCAACAATTTTCGTATCATTTTTTTTATGTATTCCATCTCCATCTCTGTCTTTCTCGTGAAATTTCGTGTAAGGTGCAAAAAAACGGAGATGACGTCATTTCTATGCAGGGCGTTTCCCGTGAGCTCTTCTCGAGTTTTCAAGCTCTTCCTTGATGTTTTCTTCATTAAAAAGGTGCCCCAGTGGCGGAGCAATTAAGAGTTTGGAAGGTCGTTGAAGAAAATGGAAATAAGCTGCTTGAAACTTGTTACGGTGAATGTTCGGCTCATTTCAAGACATTTCAACACTTTTAGAACGATTTCATTCGTTTAACAAAACAAAAACATACACACTGTTCCGCAGTAAAATACACACTGTTCCGCAATAACATACAGACTGTTCGGCAACAACATACACACTTTTCCGCAGTAACATACACACTGTTCCGCAAAAACATACACATTGTTTTGCTGTTTCACACAATGACACAACTTGAGCACAAATTTTAACTGTTAAAACGTAAAGCATTTTGATGACCTTTATCTAATGAAGTCAATTGTAAGAAGAAAACAAAAGATCCATAGTTCTGTTATGGTGTGTGTGTGTGTTTCTATGGTAACGGTGGGAAAGGGTTAGCGATTGGTTCTGAATGATGCAAGTTAGGTGGCATTGTCGTCAGCGGTCTTAGTTAGGACAGATCGTAAGACTGAGAAGAAGTGTCATTGTGGTGAGGTTTAAAATACCATTTTATATTATGACTAAAGTCTACTACATTTATTTCATTTGATCTCAACTTGACTGTGTCTATATTATAATACAAGCTATATTTAGTGTTGTTTATAAGGAAGTTATCCAAGTTATTTCAAGTTTTATTTGTTAAGATATATTACACCTAGAGCGGTTTGATGCTACAATTCAAGACCGACAATAACAAGCTCCCACGATGACTCGCTGACCAATGTAACAAACAAACAAAAAGCCGACTTAAAATGTATGACCATATCATGAGCTCCTAATACCTCGCAAAGTCCTTCCTACATGGAACAGAACCAGAGAAAAGAAGGAGAGGTAGACAGAGAAGGCGGCCAATAGGAAGACAACTTTGTGCCAGACAGACAGAGGTGAATTGATTTAAGAATGGACTGGTCATTGAAACAGACTCTAGTCAAGACAACATCAAAGAATGGACTGGTCATTGAAACAGACTCTAGTAAAGACAACATCAAAGAATGGAAAGAATGGACTGGTCATTTAAACAGACTCTAGTCAAGACAACATCAAAGAATGGACTGGTCATTGAAACGGACTTTAGTCAAGGCAAACGACATGAAGGGAGATTAATAAAATAGGTGAAAGAAGTTACGCAAAGACCTAAGTCTACCATGGCCAGCTAGCTACCAAACAAACTGGCCCGTTCCTAATACTAGAGTTATGTCTTCGACTTTGAAAGTAACGAAGTCTACAATAAGACGATTGTGACCTCAGGTTTTGGTAGTTGAAAACAAGAAGAAAAAAGAATACTTATAACCAAAGCTTATCTAAGGGGAAAAAACGCTGATTACTACAATTTATCTGAAAATTACAATGTTTAGCTCCCTTCCTGCTAAATAATACAAAATTAATTAATTAGTACTAAATAATTAACTAATCGGTTAATTTTTGGATTGATTCGTGTCTTGTTATCGACTATGAATAATTATGCAAAATTTCAACTTGATCAGAGAATGGGAAGTGGGAGACAAAAACCTTGTCAAAACGTCATAAGGGGACTAAATCCATATATATATATATATATATATATAAACTATATAAACACATCTCTCATGAAGAAGTTTCATTCCCCTTATTTCGAAATTAAAAAAATAACCAACAATCAATGAACTAATTGTTTCATTTCTTGGATTGATTCATTTCTTTAATTGTTTCATTTCTTGGATTGATTCATTTCTTGTCAGGTTCAATGCATAGCTTTAACTTAATCCAAGATTGCGAAATGGGGGAAAAATATGTTCAAACTTTGTGCCAGACAGACAGAGGTGAATTGATATAAGCTTTGTAACAAATTCAAGACGCAGATCTAGTCACACAGCATTCCATCGCATTCTAGGGATCAGTAAAAAGAATTCAACTAATACAAATTCACTTTGTTTGTTTTTTAATATGACAAACGTGAAACTTGGAATAAATCATCAGACAGACTCTACTTCAGTTATAACAGCCACATGATGTTAAATTCAAATAATAAATCCACAGTGAATGTATTGAAACAAAGTACAGAACCAATTTCTTAAAAGTGTCAGGAAAAAAACGAGAATTTACGACTGAAAAATAATCGCTGTTTATTTATCGAGGCAGATTGAGTTAGAGAATAAGATTGAATAGATAAGTTAACTTAAGCCTATTTTATGTTATGTGTTTGTCTTTTTTTTTGTTTGTTTTATAGCTGATGAAGGCCTCGTTGCCTATATGTTCTTTGCTTTACTTGGTACGCAAGGATTACATATATGCATGTTTATTGTATTTTCTATACAGTCTTTGCATCAACATACAGTAATAATATCATCTTAACATAAAAATAAAATTATTTCTACTCTAGCTATCTTGCAATTATTATCGCATAATTCTCTACAAAAGGCTAACCTCCTTTAAGCTTAGAGATTTTTTTTATACTATATATTCCATATAAAAGCAAAATAAATAAATGACAACTAGTTGACAACGACTGATTCAGGTTTAGTTCGAGACAAGAAATAATTGTGCAAAATTTCAACTTGATCCGAGAATGGGAAGTGGGAGAAAGTGTACAAAATTTGTACCAGACAGACAGACAGACAGAGTGACTTTATATAACCTTTTAAAAAAGGAAACAAAGAGAAATGACTTGTCCACAAGATGTTACCAAAAGAAAAGTGTCACATAAGAGTCACGTAATCTTTCAGTCATCCATTACATTCACCATTGGAAAGAATGTTTGTCACACTTGTCCTATAACGTGGATAAATGTCCCCAAATTATGTTTCGTCCATCATCCTGTATACAAACATCTTCAGTACGCAATGCTTTCAAGTCATTTACAGCCAGTCACATTGGATAAAGATATATTGCAAGTTATACGAATTGGAAAGGGAAATCAAATCAGCCATCTCGTGTCTACGTGTTGCGTTAACTCCTATCAAAACACTGCTAAAAAAAATACATCCCCACATGCTTTAACGATTTTTTTCGTTCAATGTTTAAAAATAAATATGTCATTTTTTAAAATACAAAGTTTTATGTTCTGTGTCAAAATTGTCACGAAAAAAGTCTTTTTCTGCATTTAATTGAAATGTTTAAAAAACTAATAGTTGTGTTCCCCTAATGCATTTTCCGTGAAAGTAAAAATGTATAGAAAAAATCAATCAATATTTGGAGGTGCAGAACAATTCTGGTAACGTTCAAATTTAAATTTCACGCCATTAAAATTTTTTTTTAGAAAAATTAAACTGGGGAAAAATAAGGTGGGGGGGGGGTGGAGTCAATGTAGCCTTAAATGTTGCAAAGACATTTGAAAGAGCGAAAGGTTTAAAGTTGTATCAGCTTGAGTTCGAATCTTCCTTAGCAATCCTTAACCTTAACGTTTAAACCATTCTTAGAAGGTGTGTGAGTGTGTGTGTGTGTGTGTGTGTGTGTGCGCGCGTGTGTGTGTATAAGGTCGGTAAAAATAAAAATAAAAGCAAAGGTTCTAGCTTTTTGTTTCCCTCTAACTTCTCCCTTACTGTCACCACAATTGTCCAGAGCCAGTCGCTGTGTCCCAAGATATGGTTTATGAGGACTCTCTAATCCCAACTTGAATCAATTATAACCCAACTAAGATTCTCTCCTCTACAGCCCTACAGTCTGCTACAAGGTACAGAGCTTTGGAGCTCTTGCTTCAGGGAAGGAAACAAAAAAAATTCTGAACATTTCCATCTAGTTCATGATACAATCTTTTTTGTCACGAATTTTTTTGTGTGAGCAGTTGAACAGCCAAAGTAAAGATACAGTCTTGATAAACGGATTGACAATATGAGCTCACAAGAAATAAAAATGTTTAAACTTGGGGAATATATACAGGCCTAGAGTACGTCTGAATAGTTTTCGCATCTAAACTTTTTCTTTTGTTGTTATAGTTTTAAATATGATTTTTTCTGTGGACCTGCATGTTTATCTCTGTTAGAGGGAATATTTGATTAATTTAAGGAATATTTAAAATAAGTTACAGTTTAATAACTGGTCTAGAGGATGTTGTTAACATTGTAAATAATCCAGATAAAACAAACGATTGCTTCCGTTGATAACTACACAACTTCAAGGATGATCTTTTTAAGACTAAGATCAATTCAAATGGATTTGAATTCACGAGTACACAATTCAAAACACATTGAATGCATTTAAAGTATGTATAAAATATTTTTTAATTAATAGGCCAATAGGATGAAAAAAAAATTAACTAGACCACTATCATACACACAATATTTGTACTAAAACATGTGCACCGAATCACTGGATATATCGTGAACACAAAAGCAACGAAACCTGCCATGACATAATATTTCATAATAATGGAATATACAATCCAACACAGCTGAGAGCAAGGGAGGTAATGCAACATGGCAAAGTACAAGACAGAAACTGTGCTCCCAAATCTACATATCGGTTGGAGCAGCTCCCCACAGAAATCCTGAGACATAAATCTATTCCACATAATCTAAATCAATTCATTTATCCATTTTATTTTCTAAGGCTTAGAATAACAATAACATTTGTTCCCTTTGATTGATTTCTAGTGAACAGTGTAAATTTGTGAATCGTAATAGATCTGTATGTGCATTGGACATCCCTTTCGTTCTATTCCTGGCCATTAAACAGACCAAGGGACAGGTGAAGGGATGTCATTATTATTAATCAATGTGCAAGCAAATAAACAAGTCTCCGATAAGTTAAATTGGTTTAAGAGTAGTTGTATGTGGTTTGTAGAACCACAAACTTTTGTAGGCAAAGAAGCAATGTAAAGATGTAGAGCTACATAATGAAAGATACAGATATACATAGAAGATTATTAGCAAGATTTATTGAGTTATAACTTAATTTAAAAAAAACAACATCAAAACACCATCCAGATTTCATCTCACATTCCCAGCCACTTACAGTTTTACTTTCTTGACACGCCTTCTACAGATTTGATTTAAGAAATGCTACAAGACAGAGAGAGAGAGAGAGAGAGTGAAAAAAAGAGAGAGAAAGAGAGAGAGTGAAAAAAAGAGAGAAAGAGAGAGTGAAAAAAAGAGAAAGAGGGAGTGAAAAAGAGAGAGAGAGAGTGAAAAAGAGAGAGTGAAAAAGAGAGAGAAAGAGAGAGAGTGAAAAAGAGAGAGAAAGAGAGAGGTAATGGCTATGTCTTCACTGACTGTCTGGGTCAGGCTTGACAAAAATGTATACATGTCTTTCGATATCTCCTGACATCTTGGTCAGTTGGTCATTTCCTTATTTTATCAACCAGAAAATTAAGCTTCCTGTGAGGTCCAGACTGCGCGGAATAAAGTGGAAGGTTAAAACGACAATGGCATTGGGGTGCCTTAATGCCTACCCACGTGACTACAAGGGCAATGAGAAGCATAAATGTATACCCAAGTGAACGGGCATTGTGGTGCCTTAATGCCTACCCACGAAACTACAATGGCAATGAGGTGTCCTGAAATCTATCCATGTGATTACAAAGGCATGAATATATTACAAAATCACGTGATCTAGAGCTTCGAGTGAGTCACTTGATACAGTAAAATCTTTTTGTCAAAAAGGTTGTGTGTTATATTGGAAATGGAAAAGAATACAGGAATTGTTCGTCGTACACACACACACACACACACAAAGAAAGAGGACAAGAAGGGAGGGGTATTAGTGAGAGAGGGGAAGATACTTTATTGACGTACTTTTTCGAAACAAATCTCGCGTACAGTCATATTACATAACAGTCATCACTATGACATCATTCCAAAAATATACTTTAAAATTCCACATAATCGAAAACACATTTAAAATAGAAATACACAACTTCTGAAAAAAAATAATTTTTTATAAGAAGCATATATCACACATAGGCCTACGTGACATCTTACATAAATCACATCTTACATTACATCAAATCTTACATGCATCAAATCACAACCGTACATAGCATCTAGCATATACCAAGTCTTACATATCTTACAGCTTACATACTTTACATTATACATACATCACAAAACAGACTTATAGCACATCTTTTCTACATCACGTCATACAAACATCGCAACTAGCATACGTCATGTCTTGCATACATAACAGCACACATAAATTACATAAATACATAACCTCTTAAATTCATGACACACACATAAAGTCATACAAAAAACATCACATCTTACATCAAATCCCTCACATAAATCACATCTTACATACATTACATTCCAAACAAATTCTCATCCTATATATACATCACACATGTGCATCACATTTTACATACTACATAACACCAAGATATATTACATCTTACATACATAACACAAAATCAAATGTCACATTCATCACATCACACACATAATCACATCATAAATACATTACATTAATTACATACATCCTACATTACATATATTACAACAATTTTCCACATCACATTTTACATACATCGATTCACTCAAATCTTTTGTTACATATATCACATCAAAAACATACACTGCACCTTAGAAACATCACACACAAACATCACATTGTATGTATCTTAAATTTTAAATCTTACATTCATTACATCACACATATTTTCACATCTTACATACATTACATCACTCACATGTAACACATCTAAAATACATTAAATCAATCACTACTACACATCTTACATACATTACAGCTTACATACATCACACACAAAATCAAATGTTACATTCATCACATCACACATATAAACACATCTTACAATCATCCCATTAATTACATACATCCTACATTACATGTATCATAACATTTTCCTTAATCAAATCTTACATTGATTCAGCCACATACATCGCATGTTACATTTATCATACAGATACATCACATCTTTTGTACCTTGCATTTTACATATCCTTTATCTTACATACACCTTATCTTACATACCTTAAATACCTGAAAAACACATACCTAACAAAACATTAGTATACACATGTACTCATCTACAATTTAAGTATCTACAACACACATACACAAGCAATAACTCACGTGACTGACGTGCATGCTACACACTGAGTAAAGATCGGTCTACTCACAAACACACAAACCATTTTTTTTTCATCTGAGTTACATACGTGAGACTGCAATTTTTAAGTACTAATGTTTCCTTTTTTTGCTACACTCTACTAGACCTAGCTTGATATGTGTATTTCAAATCATGAAGTAATAAATAGTATTAATAGTAGCCTGTTTATAATTGTAGCCTAATATACCAAAAGCTAACACTCAACAGGCCAGCACACTATAGTGTTGTGTTAGGATAAATATAAACATACATCTACACTATGAGGACCCGATCATGTTATTGATAATTACATTGTGGAGCACACAATTGTTAGATTTAGATATAAATATAGATCTGCAGGAGTTCAGGCCTATTATATCAAATACCTAGATCTAGTTCTAATGCCATAAATAGCCTTCTACCCCCCCCCCCCCCATCTCTAAAAAAATAATAAGTCGTGCTTATACTTATATAGATCTTGACATTATAATGAGTTATAAAAAAAAGACAACAAAAACTAGATCTAGAAACTCACAGAACTACAATAGAGTTTAGACTAGATCTAGATCTATGTACCCGTTAGTAAGTTAATGACATATTTCACGGTTTATCGATTGTTTTTTTAAAAATAGATCTAGATCATAATATTAGTCTTTAACAGGCGACTAATCTAGATCTAGATCAATCTCGTATTTACGTAAAGAATTAAAAAAAAAAAGATTGATTCGTATATAGATCAAGATCTATATATAGATCTAGTGTCTAGACTCAGAGCTTGATTGTAGATTGTAATAAATAACCTCGATCTAGATACCTACATTTCAAAACTTACCTAATTTACATGTTATCTTATCCTAGCAATGGCCATAATCGTTGTCTGTTGTAGCAGTCGTGAATACAAGTGGACTCTGCAAGCTGGCTTAGGGGTTCATGGTGTTATGTAAGTCGATGGATGTCTCTCGCCGTCCTTCTTTTGAAACCAACAAAACTAAAATCTAGACTCTATATTCTAAAACACACTAAAGTATCAATTGTATTCTTTTAAAAGAAAACTGCATCCACTACTCACTAGAAATCTATATCTATATAAATAACACAATCCAGCTATTAGCTCGACACCCTGGTTCTCACTTCGGATGGATTCCTAGCTGTAAATCTAGATTCCCGATCTCAACTCAATGAATTTATCCAGAGAACCCGATTTGTAAAGGAAGTTAACACTGGGCAGACTAACAGAATTACAAATAAATATGTAGAATCTCTGGGTCAACTACAAGATAAATACAAATAGGAACAGATCTAAATATTTAAGGTGAAAGAAAATAGCGCAAAGTTCACCGGCGCGAGAGCGAGAAGATGGCACACTCCAACGCTCCCCAGCGTGTTACCGTTTCGTGTTAACTTTTCCTTCGCTTCCATCGGCCACACTCGGTACTTCGCCTCAAGTCGGTTGCCGGCCCCGGAAAAAAAAAAACACGCACCCCGAGTTATGGAACATGTCAAATAAAATCTACACTTATCTCCCTTGGAACAATAAACGCGTTTTCTTCAAATGTGCATTACACACGTGTCGTTATTGGCCTAGTGTCTTTAGGAAACTTTTTTTTCCCCTCTCCAAGTAACAGACGCCATTGTTCTACTATCACTTCAATTTTTTGGTGTGTATTTTTTTTAAATATTTACCTCCCCTTTCCCTCTTTTGAACTCTTTTTTTTTTCCCCGTACAGCAGCACACGTCTTCATATTAGAACGTGCAGTGCGCGAGCTTTGAGTCTAGGAAAAAAAAAACGCGTTAAAAACTATAGCAGAAGGGGATGTGTAGGGAGGGCAATAGTGAAAGGATCAATGAGGTTCACAGAGGTGGAGATAGGTGGGGGCAGATGGGTAAGAAAGGTGTGAGCACTAATGGGAAAGTGAGTGGCTGTAACAGGGCTCAGACAATCATGTTTACCAGTAACAATAAAGTCAGTTTTAACAAGGGAATTTCGGGCGCGGTAGGGAGGAAGAAATATACTCTTTTTTGTGTGGAGATTCAAAACAAACGAATAGTCACATTTGACTATAGAGTAACATGTTTAGTAAAATCAGTAAGTTTAGAAAGCCTTCAGGATGGAAGACTTAAAAGTAACGATTTTACATAGTTATAACCATAATCTTCAAATACAGAAACAAAACATAATAAATACACAGAAAGACACAAAGATAAAGGCACATTCCTAGTTCCATACGCTAAGACACAATTGTACAAATACTCCTTCTTCCCTAGTGCTATTAGAGCATGAAATGGGTTGCCTGAGCTAGCCAGGAAAACCAGTGACTTGGCAGAATTTAGGTCATTGGTTAACATGCATGACTAGAAGCATGACGCGTAGGACGTAATCATCTTTTTGAAGTAGCGTCTGTATTATATAAGATAAGATAAGAGATCAGCTGTACCTGTCATTTGGAAAATAAGGTTCAATAATAATTTAATTCAAACGTGAGAAACATATAATTCTGTCCAGTCCGTTGTCTAATTCTTTCTCATTTCCATCTTCTATCTTTGACCTGTCTTTTGACCACCTCTTGTGTTAGTTTTTTCTTCTAGCATATAGTCTAGGACTTTGCGTTTTTTTTTGCTGGTACATTTATTATTATTTATTTTCATTCTCCGCCACTTTAAAAAAAATACCCCCCCCCCCCCCCCCTGTAAACAGAGAGATCTACTTCACACGTTTGTTCTTTACTTAACAATGAAAATCATCTTTACATTTCAGTGTGTTGTCAATAAATGTATTTATCTCATTTTATCTATATCATAGACCCTAATGTTTATCTATATCATAGACCCTAATGTTTATCTATATCATAGACCCTAATGTTTATCTATATCATAGACCCTAATGTTTATCTATATCATAGACCCTAATGTTTATCTATATCATAGACCCTAATGTTTATCTATATCATAGACCCTAATGTTTATCTATGTCATAGACGGAAAATTTATCCATATCAAAGACTCCATAGACCCTAATGTTTGTCTATGACCAAAGATTTAACTATATCATATAGACCAGTGAAGCCCAACCTAATTCGTCCTGAGGGCCATTTCAATTTCTGACACTCGTGTCGCGGGCCACATTACAAAAAAAAGTTACAAAATGGAAACGAAATCGACCTCAAACTTATTTCATGAGAAACCCGTGGATCTAGTACATTAAAAGCATCTTAAAAGCATTATAGAAAATCATATACCAACTAAATACACATCAAACAAAATAAATAAATGCTGGTTTAATAATAGACTAAAGAAGCTTTGTAAACAGAAGGAAAACCTATATAGAAAATTTAAAGAAACCAAGGCAGAAAGAGTTTACAAAAAGTATATAAAAATTAAACACCTAACCCAAAAAGTAAGCAGACAGCTGCAGAGTGAATACATAAACAATGTAATATCTAAAGATAACAACAAAAACCTATGGTCATACATTAAGTCTAAGAAAATGGAAACAACAGGCATAGCGCCATTAAAAGATGAACATAACATAATACATAATGATAATGAAACTAAAGCAAACATCCTAAACAAATACTTTGCATCAGCATTCTCAGCCCCAGGAGACAAAGACATATTTCTTAATTTGAACCAAGTAGACAACATAGAAGATTTAGTAGTACAAGAAAATGGAATTAAAAAACTATTAGCCAACACCAAACCAAATAAAGCGTCTGGACCTGATGGTATTCCAGCTAGATTACTCAAAGAACTAAGCAATGAGCTAGCCCCAGTGTTCAAAATACTCTTTCAGGCATCGCTTAACCAGGGCAGAGTACCAAAGGACTGGAAAGAAGCTAATGTCACCCCCCTATTTAAAAAAGGAGAAAAATCTGATCCAGGAAACTACAGACCAGTATCACTTACCAGCATCACATGTAAAATACTAGAACACATAATATGTAGCAACATCATAAACCACTTAGACAAACATAATGTCCTCACCCCATACCAACATGGCTTTAGGAAAT
The DNA here is from genome assembly GCA_036873155.1 of Biomphalaria sudanica. Lineage (NCBI taxonomy): Eukaryota > Metazoa > Mollusca > Gastropoda > Planorbidae > Biomphalaria > Biomphalaria sudanica. Next base: position 46,237 of record JAZGLO010000862.1, read on the forward strand.
ATAGATCATGTGAAACACAACTAATAGGACTAATTGATGATTTCTCAAAAGGTTTAGATAATAGTGAACAAATAGATGCTATCTTACTAGACTTTTCCAAGGCTTTTGACAAAGTTCACCACCATAGTTTGCTTAAAAAATTAAAATATTTCGGCATTAACGGTCCACTGCATCAGTGGATTAAAGATTTTCTGATAGGGAGAGAACAAACTGTAATAATAAATGGCTCTAAATCAACACCAATAACAGTAAACTCAGGTGTACCTCAAGGAACAGTCTTGGGTCCACTACTATTTTTAATTTACATAAATGATTTACCAAATTGCATTAGTTCAGGAACAAAAGTCAGATTATTTGCAGACGATTGCATAATATATAGAACAATAAAAACAAAACAAGACACAGATATTTTACAAAGAGAATTAGATGAATTACAGAAATGGGAATCAAATTGGAGCATGTCTTTCCACCCAGAAAAATGTCAGTTGTTAAGAGTAACAAAAAAACTAAAACAAATTAATTCCACTTATCTTATTCATGGCAAACCAGTAACACAGACTAAAAACTCAAAATACCTAGGTGTTATAATAAATGAAAAACTGTCATGGAATCCACATATTGATGAAACTATAAAAAAATCCAACAAAGCATTAGGGTTTATTAAAAGAAATTTCTATAAATCAAATAAGAACATAAAACTAAAATGTTATTTAACCTTGGTTAGGCCAATAATAGAATATGCATCCACTGTGTGGGACCCCTCAACTCAAGAAAACATTAAGAAACTGGAACAAACACAAAATAGAGCAGTGAGATTCATAACAAACGAATATTCACATTTGACTAGGGTAACACCATTAGTAAAATCACTAAATTTAGAAAGCCTTCAGGACAGAAGACTCAAAAGTAAAGTAGCAATTATACATAAAACACTGAACCATAATCTTCAAATACAAAAACAAAATTTAATAAAATACTCTGAAAGACACAAAAATAAAGGCACATTCCTCGTCCCATATGCTAGGACAAATTTGTACAAATACTCCTTCTTCCCTAGTGCTATTAGAGCATGGAATGGGTTGCCTGAGCTAGCCAGAAAAACCAGTGACTTGGCAGAATTTAAGTCATTGGTTAATATGCATGACTAAATGCATGACGCGTAGGACGTAATCATCTTCTTTTTTGAAGTAACGTCTGTATTATATAAGATAAGATAAGATTGTGATATTTTGAGTTCCTATTTTATATTACGCAATAGACTTCGATTTTCTACTTAAAACGTGAGCAACATTGGATCTAGCTTGACCACCGCCATATTGGTTTAATAATGACGTCTATTTATTGCTGTTTTTTTAAAGCCATACTTTCTTTATGAAACAAATATGTTGGTTCATTACAATATTCCATAAAAAAGCAAATATCCGTTTACTTTTCCTGGTGGATTTCACATCAAAGTGTTTAAGGACTTTGTGCCAATGCATCAGAGAAAAATTGAGGGCCCTAACATAGGTAAAGATACATTTTTCTACCTTTTTTTTTGAGGGGGGGATAGGGGGGATATTCTACCCTTTGTGCCAACGTTTGAGCGGGCTGAATAGACCGTGGTCGCGGGCCGGATCTGGCCCACGGGCCGTATTTTGGGCCTCACTGATACAGAGGAAATGTTAATTTAATAATTTAATGACAAGGTGCAAGACAAGAAGTACAAAGGAAAGAACAGAAACGGTTGTCATATATTTAGTAGACAATTATTTTTAGCTTCAAAAGTTCACACTTTTATTTAATTTTTTTTTGGACCGCAGCATTTTGGACTATATTTTGTACTAGCCGGGTACTTGCGGCCTTAGTTAGGGTAATACTGATCTACTACATTGAATTTGACTTTTAAATTTCGCCACGAAAATAAAACTAGAGTGTGAAATGTGTTAACTCGATTTGTTAAACATACACTACGGTCTCCGCCATAATCTAAGCAACATTAATGCCAAGGTTTATCAAGAATGGTTAAACAGTTTTAGTTTTTATTCAGGACATAAATACATAGGCCTACATACATACATACATACATACATACATACATACATACATACATACATACATACATACATACATACAAACATACATACATACATACAAACATACATGCATGCATACATACATACATGCATGCATTCATACATGCATACATACATACATACATACATGCATGCATTCATACATGCATACATACATACATGCATGCATTCATACATACATACATACATACATACATACATACATACATACATACATACATACATACATACATACATACATACATACATACATACATGCATACATACATACATACATACATGCATGCATACATACATACATACATGCATACATACATACATACATACATACATACATGCATACATACATACATACATACATACATACATACATGCATACATACATACATACATACATACATACATACATACCTACATACATACATACATACATACATACCTACATACATACATACATACATACATACATACATACATGCATGCATTCATACATACATACATACATACATACATACATACATACATACATACATACATACATACATACATACATACATACTTACATACATACATACCATGGGAGTTGCCAGGGGGGGGGGAGGAGTTGGGGTTCAAACACCCCCGAAATGAAATCCGGGGGGGGGGTCAAAGATAAGTGACTGATTTTTTTATTTGATTTTGTTTATTTTAGGTGAGATTTTAATACTAAACCATCACTTGTCCCAGCGCACCCAATGAGGGTTTTGAGTTAAAACCCACATACCAGGGGTTTTGCAGTTGAATTCCCCTCTTCTATAAAACAAAACAAAACGCCAATGACAATCACCAATTCCAAAAGTATAGCTAAGGAAGATTTTGATTTTAAAACCCCTCCGAAATTAACGATAAACCCCCCTCTTCAACATATCACTATCCATTTTTCAGTCACCAGATTCTATGTGCGTAGCGAACCCCACTTCAGCGGCGTTTGAAGCTAAAAAATACTTTGTCAAAATGAAAAAAAGCTAATTACACACTCAAAATGCTATGAGAATAGCCAAAGGGTTTTTGGGTTTAAACACCCTTCAGCGGGGTTTAAAGCCAAAAAATACCTCTTCAATATATATATGAAAAGCAAAGTATACACTCAAAATGCAATGAGCATAAATAAAGGGGGTTTTGAGTTTACCCCCCCCCCTTTTTCAGCGTGGTTTGATGCTAAAAAATACATCTTCAATATAAAAAAAGCAAATTACACACTAAAAACTCTATGAGCCTGGCCAATCCAAGGGGTTTTTGAGTTTTAACCCCCCTTCCTCCTCCACAGGGTTTTTAAAAGTCTAAAACCCCTCCAGGTTGTTTTGAGTTTAAAATCCCCCTACAGAGAGTTTGGATGTTGAAAACCTCCCTCTTCAATATTATTCTTATCTTCTTATCTTATATAATACAGACGTTACTTCAAAAAAGAAGATGATTACGTCCTACTCGTCATGCATTTAGTCATGCATATTAACCAATGACTTAAATTCTGCCAAGTCACTTGTTTTCCTGGCTAGCTCAGGCAACCCATTCCATGCTCTAATAGCACTAGGGAAGAAGGAGTATTTGTACAAATTTGTCTTAGCATTTGGGAAGAGGAACGTGCCTTTATCTTTGTGTCTTTCAGAGTATTTTATTAAATTTTGTTTTTGTATTTGAAGATTATGGTTCAGTGTTTTATGTATAATTGCTACTTTACTTTTGAGTCTTCTGTCCTGAAGGCTTTCTAAATTTAGTGATTTTACTAAAGGTGTTACTCTAGTCAAATGTGAATATTCGTTTGTTATAAATCTCACTGCTCTATTTTGTGTCTGTTCTAGTTTCTTAATGTTTTCTTGAGTTGAGGGGTCCCAAACAGAGGATGCATATTCTATTATTGGCCTAACCAAGGTTAAATAACATTTTAGTTTTATGTTCTTATTTGATTTATAGAAATTCTAACGCAAACCTCAGTCACGAAAATCTATGAGCGTAGCTAAGGGAGTTTTGAATGACTAAAAATAAATGATGATGATTTTGACAACTTCCATTTTCGATATAAAATCTAAAGCAAACTACAGTCACCTAATTCCTAGAGCGTGGCTAAGAGAGGTTACACATTGTTACCAGTGGCGGAGCTCCATCAATAAAGTGCAGTGGATAGTCATCTGTCGAAATTGAAAAATAAAGTAAGGTTTGCGGGACATGTTCTCTGAGAAAATGAATTACGCATAATAAGAGTTGCGATGACATGGAGGCCATTACGAGGAAATAGCAAACAGGGACATCTTAGTACAACTTGGCGCCACACTTTCATTGAGGTCCTCAGAGCAGGTTGGAAGAGGCTTTAGACATTGCCAGTGACAGATTTTTGTGGAAGCAGCTTGCCGCCCAATGCGCCGAACGGTGCGGGAGGATATAAGTAAGTCAGAACAGAACATGAGGTTTTTTGAAATAAAACATTTTATAGCAGGATAATGCTCTCTAGATACCTCAGAATATGCATTTTGTTATGCAGCGTGGGCGGAGCTGGGGGAGCTTGCAGCGCTCCCCCAGACCGCCTGGCTGGCAAGAGCGGGGAGTGTAAAATTTTTCTAATATCTCCACGAAGAAATCATTCTATTTATAAACGTCTTCCGAAAGAATGAAGGGTCAGAATATAATAAAGATTAATTGTCTGTGTGTGCGCGCACACACAAACATATATATATTGGCCTGGGGGGGGGCGAGAAAAATCCCCCCCCCCCGAAAAAACTTCTGGCTACGCCCATGAATTCATACATGCATGCATGCATGCATGCATACATACATACATACATACATACATACATACATACATACATACATACATACATACATACATACATACATACATACATACATGCTTGCATGCATTCATACATACATACATACATGAATGCATGCAAGCATACATACATACATATATACATACATACATACATACATACATACATACATACATAGATTGATTACATACGTCTTACTTTGTGCTTTATAGATGGCTATTAAGGCCTGTATACTGAATGTATTTCATTAGTTGTTTTGGCACGGTTTGAAATGTATACATCTACAACGTGTTCAACGTTGCTATGATCGCGAGGTGAAGCTTTTGTCGAAACAGAAAGTAAGCCTTGAGCCTTAAACGTAGATTGATTTCTCCATCTAAACATCATCACAAATTTACAAAATAAACCAAAATTTTAGCTAATCTTTCCTTTCTATATAAAACAAAATTATTATTTACGACTAATCGATGAACTAATTGGTAAAGCTTTTGAATTATTCATCTTTTGTCTTCGACAATGAATAATTGTGCAAAATTTCAACTTAATAGAGGAATGGGAAGTTGGAGAAATACCATGTCAAAGATTCCACCCAGATAGACAGATAGACTCGGCAATATCTTTGACATCTTTTAAATGTCACCCCTTTTCATCAACACCCCATCCCATTCTTTGCTTGTTTGACCAGAATGTCAGAACTGATTGCTTCACCATCACATCGTCTTCACCTGGGTTCTTGTTCCTAGGCAGGTAAATGACAAATTAAACAAACAAACGCACACACACACACACATATCTTCTATCTCCACCCTATTGATGTTTATTTTCGGGAGAGTTGTCTATATTTAATATGTGTAAATATACATAAGTATAATCAACTTTAATGAGAGATTGAAGAAAGGAAAAATAAAACACATTTTGAAAGCTACAGCGAAATATTTTCATATTTTTATTATTGGAATTTTGGAAATTTATACGAATTTAGACGAAAGAAGAAAGTATTATTTATTATTGTTTCAGACCATTTCTATATTAGCCTCACAGAGCTGATTAGGATTAATGAATTATTTTTTTTAACTAATTGTTTTCGTCTATTTTGGCCAGATGTCGAGATACGAACACAAGTTTTCGTGGCTAACAACACTCTGTCTCCATTTTAAACATGTCTTCGTACCTTCTAATTCCACCCTATAAATGTCTTCTATCTCTACCCTATACATGTCTTCTATCTCTACCCTATACATGTCTTCTATCTCCACCCTATACATGTCTTCTATCTCTACCCTATACATGTCTTCTATCTCCACCCTATACATGTCTTCTATCTCCACCCTATACATGTCTTCTATCTCCACCCTATACATGTCTTCTATCTCTACCCTATACATGTGTTCTATCTCTACCCTATACATGTCTTCTATCTCTACCCTATACATGTGTTCTATCTCTACCCTATACATGTCTTCTTCTATCTCTACCCTATACATGTCTTCTATCTCTACCCTATACATGTCTTCTATCTCTACCATATACATGTGTTCTATCTCTACCCTATACATGTCTTCTATCTCTACCCTATACATGTCTTCTATCTCTACCCTATACATGTCTTCTATCTCTACCCTATACATGTCTTCTATCTCTACCCTATACATGTCTTCTATCTGCACCCTATACATGTCTTCTATCTCTACCCTATACATGTCTTCTATCTCCACCCTATACATGTCTTCTATCTCTACTAGGGGTGCACCGGATAGTACTTTTTGATATCCTGCCGGAGCCGGATATAACCCGATAGTAAAATTAGATATTCGGCCGGAGCCGGAGCCGAATACCTACATGACAAACAGCTCGTTTTAATGAAGTTTTTGCAAATCTTCTATATCACATACCTATATTCATATTATTTTGTTATTACTTTCTTACTTTAAACTCTATCACTGATTGATAAATTAAAATCAACAGCATTTTTTTTTACAGATATGCTTATCATAAACTAATCTTTGTAACATGAGATAGTGTGTGCGTATGTATGAGGCCGCTAATTGTAAAGTAGAATGTGGGATAACTCATGCAGAATATATAAACTTATATGTAACTTATGTAAATCCTTCAAAGGTAAAGTTCAATCTTGGTTTTATAGCGTAAATCTTTCTTAAGTACAATCTAAGTTGTATATTGGGTAGATGTTTGTGTTCATGTATTTTACACCATCAACTTGTCATTAGGCTCGTGTTTTAAGGGCCACACACCGCTTCTGGTTTGTACCTTATACAGATAGTGGCTTAGTAAATATCTTAAGTAATTCCAGTAATAACGAGGAGTTACTTGACACTCTTAAATTTTATAAAGAATATTGTGATTCAATCAAGACACACACATAACACAAGAGTAAGATTTAAAGTTAACACGTTAGAAAAAGTAATTCAACAGTGATATTTATTTATTTATTTACAAAAGAATACATAATGCTAATTTAATATAATAATATAATAATAATATACACATCCTTTAAAAGTTAAAGAATTAAAGCACAGCAAAAAGAAAATGAATCGATATGACAAGAACTAGGATTCAATTGAATTCATTAGTTGTTTGTTACATTAAAGATGAGTTATATTTCAGAAAAATAAGTTTTTCAGCATTGTCTGGTATAAGTTTTGTACGATAGTCATTGATAATTAGTCCAGCAACGCTGAACTGTCTCTCCGATGGCACTCTGGTTGGAGGTGGTGCTACATAGATTTGAGCAACCTTTGCTAATCCAGGAAATCTACTGGCATTAACCTTCCACCATAAAACTGGATCATCTTTTCGATGAATCAGTGGCTCACTCAGGTATTTGGGATTTGGACTAATCATATTGCTGGTTGAGAAGTCTTTAGGTTTGCCTAGTTTGCCACGTGACAGAACTATTTTACAAGCATTGCAAACTGCTTTAGAGTTGTCCATTGTTTTGACGTTAAAGTAACGCCATATAAGTGATGACTTTTTATCAGCCATTATTATTACTTTTCAATTTACTAAATGCCCTTGCAAGCCACTTTTATACCCGTGGCTTGTGTAATTATACCCTATACTTGTAGGGGTGTGTCCTGTAGTTCAGCGCTCTAATTGACATTTCTCTCCAAGTAAACAAACTTAGTGTCATCTAGACAGTGTCAATATGTCTTAACAATTTGCGTTAATCCATTCTGGCTTAAGAATGGTCAATGTCTATATTCTCTATCAATACATTGTCATGGATTAAACAAATAAGAAGTTGGGGGTTTTGAGTCTCTTGAGCCCTCCCTTTAAAGATATCCTTGGTCAGTGTCTGTTTGGCTTGTAGTCCTGACTTATAATTGAGACTTAACTCAAAGTAAACAAACTTATTACCCGTCCAATAGTATAAAGGTGTGGTTTGTGGTCCAGACCCTTGATTGACAACCTATCTCATAATAAACAAACTCATACCAAATTAACCTTATAGAGATTTGGCTTGTAGTCCCGCCCCTAATAAAAATTCTACTCCAAGTAAACAAACTCAGGTCCCTCATAAGATGTGACCTCTAGACAGTGTCAGCACGTTGACATCTGGCTTAATGTGGTCAGCTGCCTATCTGTGAACTCAATGTTATGGATTAAACAAACAAAAGGAGGTGGGGGTAGCTCATCTCTACCTCTGGAGATATAGCCGCACATCTAGACAGATTATCAGCGTGACGTAGTTAAGGAATATGACATGTTTACTAGACCACTCAAAGGTCAAGACAAGCCAGTGTGCCAGACATCGCTGCTACGTATGTAATACGAATTTATAATGTAAAGTCTAGTACCCCCCCCCCAATAACAAACCTAGTTCCCTCGTGTGACTTCTAGAGAGTGCTTACGTCCATCGTATCTGACTTGGGGTCACCTGTCAATTAATGAACTCAATGTTATGGGCTAAACAAATAAAAGGGTGAGGGAGTTGTTCATCTAGAAATATACCTGGTTACCTTAGAGGTGTGGCTCTTGTAGTCCAGCCCCCCCCCCCCAAATAAAGATTAACTTCTAATTAAACAAACTCAGTTCCCTCGAAAGGTGTGACCACTAGAGAGTGTCTATACGCTCACATTAAACCTACGTCCATCGTATTTAACTTGTGGTTACCTGCCTATAAAAAACTCAATGTGATGGACTAAACAAATAAAAGGGGGGTGGGAGTTGTTCATCTCTACCTCTGGAGATATACCCGCACAGCTAGACAGACGTCTGGTCAGCATGACGTAGTCAAGGAATGTAACATTTTAACATGTTAACTAACTTACTCAAAGGTCAAGACAAATTGAAAAAAGTATGTAAAGCGCATTTATGATGTAAAGTTTCATCTCTATTTATATTAAGTTATTAACATGCCTTGTCTTTATAATAAACGATGTTTGGTGCATATTTATAATGGCTCTATTTTTAAGCACATTATTTTGTTTTCATATAAACATTAATACATTCTATAACAGACAGTAATGGAACGAGGTCCACTTTATGCATATTAAATAGGTGTATTTTTTACTATCCGGTTTACTATCCGGTAGTGCTATCCGACCGGAGCCGGATAGCACCGGATAGTAAAAAAATGCCGGATATTCGCCAGAAGCCGGAGCCGGAGGGACTATCCGGTGCACCCCTAATCTCTACCCTATACATTGAGTATACATGTCTTCAATCTCTACCCTATACATGTCTTCTATCTCTACCCTATACATGTCTTCTATCTCTACCCTATACATGTCTTCTATCTCTACCCTATACATGTCTTCTATCTCTACCCTATACATGTCTTCTATCTCTACCCTATACATGTAATTTATCTCTACCCTATACATGTCTTCTATCTCTACCCTATACATGTGTTCTATCTCTACCCTATACATGTCTTCTATCTCTACCCTATACATGTCTTCTATCTCTACTCTATACATGTGTTCTATCTCCACCCTATACATGTCTTCTATCTCTACCCTATACATGTCTTCTATCTCTACCCTATACATGTCTTCTATCTCCACCCTATACATGTCTTCTATCTCTACCCTATACATGTCTTCTATCTCTACCCTATACATGTGTTCTATCTCTACCCTATACATGTGTTCTATCTCCACCCTATACATGTCTTCTATCTCTACCCTATACATGTCTTCTATCTCCACCCTATACATGTGTTCTATCTCTACCCTATACATGTCATCTATCTCCACCCTATACATGTCTTCTATCTCTACCCTATACATGTCTTCTATCTCTACCCTATACATGTCTTCTATCTCTACCCTATACATGTGTTCTATCTCCACCCTATACATGTGTTCTATCTCTACCCTATACATGTGTTCTTTCTCTACCCTATACATGTCTTCTATCTCCACCCTATACATGTCTTCTATCTCTACCCTATACATGTCTTCTATCTCCACCCTATACATGTGTTCTTTCTCTACCCTATACATGTCTTCTATCTCCACCCTATACATGTGTTCTATCTCTACCCTATACATGTCTTCTTCTATCTCTACCCTATACATGTCTTCTTCTATCTCTACCCTATACATGTCTTCTATCTCTACCCTATACATGTCTTCTATCTCTACCCTATACATGTCTTCTATCTCCACCCTATACATGTGTTCTATCTCTACCCTATACATGTCTTCTATCTCTACCCTATACATGTGTTCTATCTCTACCCTATACATGTGTTCTATCTCCACCCTATACATGTCTTCTATCTCTACCCTATACATGTCTTCTATCTCCACCCTATACATGTGTTCTATCTCTACCCTATACATGTCATCTATCTCCACCCTATACATGTCTTCTATCTCTACCCTATACATGTCTTCTATCTCTACCCTATACATGTCTTCTATCTCTACCCTATACATGTGTTCTATCTCCACCCTATACATGTGTTCTATCTCTACCCTATACATGTGTTCTTTCTCTACCCTATACATGTCTTCTATCTCCACCCTATACATGTCTTCTATCTCTACCCTATACATGTCTTCTATCTCCACCCTATACATGTGTTCTTTCTCTACCCTATACATGTCTTCTATCTCCACCCTATACATGTGTTCTATCTCTACCCTATACATGTCTTCTTCTATCTCTACCCTATACATGTCTTCTTCTATCTCTACCCTATACATGTCTTCTATCTCTACCCTATACATGTCTTCTATCTCCACCCTATACATGTGTTCTATCTCTACCCTATACATGTCTTCTATCTGCACCCTATACATGTGTTTTTTCTCTACCCTATACATGTCTTCTATCTCCACCCTATACATGTGTTCTATCTCTACCCTATACATGTGTTCTATCTCCACCCTATACATGTGTTCTATCTCTACCCTATACATGTCTTCTATCTCCACCCTATACATGTGTTCTTTCTCTACCCCATACATGTCTTCTATCTCCACCCTATACATGTGTTCTATCTCTACCCTATACATGTGTTCTTTCTCTACCCTATACATGTCTTCTATCTCCACCCTATACATGTGTTCTTTCTCTACCCTATACATGTCTTCTATCTCCACCCTATACATGTGTTCTATCTCTACCCTATACATGTGTTCTATCTCTACTTTATACATGTGTTCTATCTCCACCCTATAAATGTCTTCTTTCTCCACCCTATACATGTCTTCTATCTCCACCCTATACATGTGTTCTATCTCTACCCTATACATGTGTTCTATCTCCACCCTATAAATGTCTTCTATCTCTACTCTATACATGTGTTCTTTCTCTACCCTATACATGTCTTCTATCTCCACCCTATACATGTGTTCTATCTCCACCCTATACATGTCTTCTATCTCCACCCTATACATGTGCTCTATCTCTACCCTATACATGTGTTCTATCTCCACCCTATAGATGTCTTCTATCTCCACCCTATACATGTCTTCTATCTCCACCCTATACATGTGTTCTATCTCTACCCTATACATGTGTTCTATCTCCACCCTATAAATGTCTTCTATCTCTACCCTATACATGTGTTCTTTCTCTACCCTATACATGTCTTCTATCTCCACCCTATACATGTCTTCTATCTCTACCCTATACATGTGTTCTATCTCTACCCTATACATGTCTTCTATCTCTACCCTATACATGTCTTCTATCTCTACCCTATACATGTCTTCTTCTATCTCTACCCTATACATGTCTTCTTCTATCTCTACCCTATACATGTCTTCTATCTCTACCCTATACATGTGTTCTATCTCCACCCTATACATGTCTTCTATCTCTACCCTATACATGTCTTCTATCTCTACCCTATACATGTGTTCTATCTCCACCCTATACATGTCTTCTATCTCTACCCTATACATGTCTTCTATCTCCACCCTATACATGTGTTCTATCTCTACCCTATACATGTCTTCTATCTCTACCCTATACATGTCTTCTATCTCCACCCTATACATGTCTTCTATCTCTACCCTATACATGTCTTCTATCTCTACCCTATACATGTCTTCTATCTCCACCCTATACATGTCTTCTATCTCTACCCTATACATGTCTTCTATCTCCACCCTATACATGTGTTCTATCTCTACCCTATACATGTCATCTATCTCCACCCTATACATGTCTTCTATCTCTACCCTATACATGTCTTCTATCTCTACCCTATACATGTCTTCTATCTCTACCCTATACATGTGTTCTATCTCCACCCTATACATGTGTTCTATCTCTACCCTATACATGTGTTCTTTCTCTACCCTATACATGTCTTCTATCTCCACCCTATACATGTCTTCTATCTCTACCCTATACATGTCTTCTATCTCCACCCTATACATGTGTTCTTTCTCTACCCTATACATGTCTTCTATCTCCACCCTATACATGTGTTCTATCTCTACCCTATACATGTCTTCTTCTATCTCTACCCTATACATGTCTTCTTCTATCTCTACCCTATACATGTCTTCTATCTCTACCCTATACATGTCTTCTATCTCTACCCTATACATGTCTTCTATCTCCACCCTATACATGTGTTCTATCTCTACCCTATACATGTCTTCTATCTCTACCCTATACATGTGTTCTATCTCTACCCTATACATGTGTTCTATCTCCACCCTATACATGTCTTCTATCTCTACCCTATACATGTCTTCTATCTCCACCCTATACATGTGTTCTATCTCTACCCTATACATGTCATCTATCTCCACCCTATACATGTCTTCTATCTCTACCCTATACATGTCTTCTATCTCTACCCTATACATGTCTTCTATCTCTACCCTATACATGTGTTCTATCTCCACCCTATACATGTGTTCTATCTCTACCCTATACATGTGTTCTTTCTCTACCCTATACATGTCTTCTATCTCCACCCTATACATGTCTTCTTCTATCTCTACCCTATACATGTCTTCTATCTCTACCCTATACATGTCTTCTATCTCCACCCTATACATGTGTTCTATCTCTACCCTATACATGTCTTCTATCTGCACCCTATACATGTGTTTTTTCTCTACCCTATACATGTCTTCTATCTCCACCCTATACATGTGTTCTATCTCTACCCTATACATGTGTTCTATCTCCACCCTATACATGTGTTCTATCTCTACCCTATACATGTCTTCTATCTCCACCCTATACATGTGTTCTTTCTCTACCCCATACATGTCTTCTATCTCCACCCTATACATGTGTTCTATCTCTACCCTATACATGTGTTCTTTCTCTACCCTATACATGTCTTCTATCTCCACCCTATACATGTGTTCTTTCTCTACCCTATACATGTCTTCTATCTCCACCCTATACATGTGTTCTATCTCTACCCTATACATGTGTTCTATCTCTACTTTATACATGTGTTCTATCTCCACCCTATAAATGTCTTCTTTCTCCACCCTATACATGTCTTCTATCTCCACCCTATACATGTGTTCTATCTCTACCCTATACATGTGTTCTATCTCCACCCTATAAATGTCTTCTATCTCTACTCTATACATGTGTTCTTTCTCTACCCTATACATGTCTTCTATCTCCACCCTATACATGTGTTCTATCTCCACCCTATACATGTCTTCTATCTCCACCCTATACATGTGCTCTATCTCTACCCTATACATGTGTTCTATCTCCACCCTATAAATGTCTTCTATCTCCACCCTATACATGTCTTCTATCTCCACCCTATACATGTGTTCTATCTCTACCCTATACATGTGTTCTATCTCCACCCTATAAATGTCTTCTATCTCTACCCTATACATGTGTTCTTTCTCTACCCTATACATGTCTTCTATCTCCACCCTATACATGTCTTCTATCTCTACCCTATACATGTGTTCTATCTCTACCCTATACATGTCTTCTATCTCTACCCTATACATGTCTTCTATCTCTACCCTATACATGTCTTCTTCTATCTCTACCCTATACATGTCTTCTTCTATCTCTACCCTATACATGTCTTCTATCTCTACCCTATACATGTGTTCTATCTCCACCCTATACATGTCTTCTATCTCTACCCTATACATGTCTTCTATCTCTACCCTATACATGTCTTCTATCTCCACCCTATACATGTCTTCTATCTCTACCCTATACATGTCTTCTATCTCCACCCTATACATGTGTTCTATCTCTACCCTATACATGTCTTCTATCTCTACCCTATACATGTCTTCTATCTCCACCCTATACATGTCTTCTATCTCTACCCTATACATGTCTTCTATCTCTACCCTATACATGTCTTCTATCTCCACCCTATACATGTCTTCTATCTCTACCCTACATGTCTTCACGTCTCCTACTTATTCATGACGTGTCTACTTTTTTTTTCTTTTCTTCTCAAAGACTGTTTCTGCTTACAGAAATGCAAGGTGACATTTATGAAGGTCAGCGCTGAAACAAATTAACATTAAACAGTAGCGCTTGGAGTGTGCAGGAGAATTAGGAAAGAATTAGCAAAGAATTAGCAAAGAATGTCTTCAGTAATAAAAGCAAGCCTCCACAAGACATGGGCGGTCCAGAACTTTTTAGGATATTTTTTTTTTGGGGGGGGGGGGTCTATATAGTTACTCGCCCTCCAGGCATGCCCCTCTCCACCATATCTATACTAGAGAAACTCTATTGAGTTCAACGCCGCCACAGGAAGGTTGTTCTTGTGCAAACTTTATAACATTGACTTCTCCATGCCCTGCTTTCTTTATCTTTTGTAGACCTGCATCACTCGATGAATTTATAGACTGTGTGTAGACAGGTGGGGGTAATACACTATATCAACATGTTTAGAACATTATAAGATGTATATACAGAGAGGTCAAACTTGAAACAAATCACCAAACATTGACACTTATTTCAAAATCGCACTGCACAAGTGGGTTGATGAAAGCCTACAATCATGTCATGAACCAACCAGGCACAGCATCCCTGTGTGGTGCGGACCAAGTTAACATCTAAGACGTGTATCTATTTTCAAAATGATTTTGGAATTCAGTTGTCTGGGGATCTCTCGGTGTCAACTTGTGGACAATGGTGACCACTTGTTTTGGAATTCAACCGGAACAAATTTTCGCCGAGGTGGACCTGAAGACAACGTCTCCTGGCGTATGATTGTATAAAATAAAAACATGTATTCTATTTGTTTCAGCTTGACTCTAGGAAGTCGTTCATTGTTTCTTTCATTTTTAAATAAATTGTTTTTTTATGCGAACCCATTTGTCTGGTAATAATATGTGTCAGGGGTCAATGTTGTTTTAATTGTGTATAATTAATATAACACCATATTTTAAGATGACCATACGTCCAGACCTAGAAACACACACACGCACTCCATAACAAGGTGGTGCTTTTATTTTCTTTTTAGAAGTAGTCCAATTAATGCATGGGCTAAATATATTACTCTGATCCCTGCATATCCATACTGAAAGAAGTACAAGTTTGACTTTTAGATACACATTTTTTATTAATTTTAGAATGGGTTATTTAAATCTGCCTTTTGCGCTCAAGAGTCAAATTGGAAAGCCTCAATTGATATAAATTGTGTTTACATTGTTTTACAATTGTTTTATGAAGTCAGAACTTCATGGAACCAGGAACTTGAAACCTGCATACTTAGGCACTGATCTCAAAAACTGCTCTAACGATTTCCAGTTGATGTATATCGCCGATTTCAAGGTAGAAAAAGAAAGAAATTTAAATTTGGCTAAAAAAAACAACATGGCGCTGTCAGACGTAGTGTACCAAACTAAAAAGTTGTTTATAAAGTTGCTATCAGTTTATTGATAGATTACTTCAGCTTTGTTTATATTTGCACTTAAATCTAATATAAATAACATCTCTGTTATAGCTCTAAATGTAGATCTAGATGAGATCTTAAATCTAATATAAATGACATCTATGTTATTGCTCTAAAAGTAGAACTAGATCAGATCTTAAAGAGTTCTAAATCACAAGTCTAGATCTAGATGATGAAAGTACCAATAAATAATGACACAGCTTATGGGTAACGTCGTTGGGTATTTTGAGCTAACTGTACCAAAATGCGAATCCGATAACTTATTATAGCCTACTTTTCATAAATTATTTTGTTTTATTTATATTTTGTATTTTAAGTTATAAAATGAAGATCTGTTTAAAATGTATTTTTAAATGTTTTTCTTGTGTTTTAAAGTTTCTTAACATAAAAATAATAAAAAAAAGATTTTATGCTTGTTAATGGCAACTGTCGATAGTAACAAATAATTACAGTAATCTAGGCCCTATATAATTAATATAAATCAACAAGATGCGCTAGAAATTACTAAATATTTTTAAGCGCAAGAAAGAAAGATCTATTTCCGGTATGTTCATCTCGACATTGACTCGTCCATCGTCTGCCAAGAACAATAGAATAAACTCATGTCTGAGTTACCTGGAGTAATGTCAGCTGTTTATTAAGGAATTAGGAAGATCAATGGCATTTGAGGATTACGGCTCAGATCTTTTTTGAAACATGGCTAAGTCAATTGGAATAACATCGTAATGTTAACCCTCCGCCGCCCACCAAACCTCAACGATAAAGATATGGATGGGGGAGAGATTTGTTATCTGATATGTTTGCCAGATTTAAGGGGTTAACACAGCACGACCTGTGCAACAAGAATTCTTCTAGTTCGATTAGCAGGATATTGTTTCAGAGAGAAGAAACATGTAGACGTGGATAACTGTTGCTCTCTCCAAAGTTCTACTCTAGACCCCCAATATTGGGGGGGGGGGGGAGGTTGCATGTTTATGTACAGAACACTCTCTTCCCTTCTCGAAACGGGACTCTTCTCGAGATTTCTCATTAAACTCACTTGTTAACGATTCCTTGATTCAACTCGTACCTTCATGCATGCTGGGTGGACCCTTGGCACGGATCTCAAAAAAGGCTCTAACGATTTTCGAAGAAATTTGACAGTTGATGTATATCGTTGGGTCACTCTGGGAAAACTCTAGTTTGACCGTTATCATTTTACAAAGTAGAAAAAGAAAGATATTTAAATTTGACTAGAGAACGAGAAAACTTGTATCTCTTTCTCTCTCTCTTTCTCTCTCTCTTTCTCTCTCTCTCTTTCAGTCTCTTTTTCAGTCTCTTTTTCTCTTTATTTATGATTTTTTTTCTAGAGTCAGGCTATCAGTGATGATAATGTTTTGTCTGAAAGAGAAATACTGTGATGACGACGATCTATGCAGAATAAACTGTTGTTGTTGTGTTCAGCAGGAGGTCACAGAACAATCATTTGCTTCATTGAAATAGTATCAGAAAGTCAGTAGTTTTGTCAGAAGCTTGTCAATCAGAACCCTATCACCGCTAGCTAAGCTCATACGATGTAAGTTCACAATCTCATCAGGACGGCCTCAGGACTAAATGTTGCTCCATTCTCTCCTCCCCATTAGGACGACCTCAGGACTAAAGGTTGCTCCATTCTCTCCTCCCCATTAGGACGGCCTCAGGACTAAAGGTTGCTCCATTCTCTCCTCCCCATTAGGACGGCCTCAGGACTAAATGTTGCTCCATTCTCTCCTCCCCATTAGAACGACCTCAGGACTAAAGGTTGCTCCATTCTCTCCTCCCCATTAGGACGGCCTCAGGACTAAAGGTTGCTCCATTCTCTCCTCCCCATTAGGACGGCCTCAGGACTAAAGGTTGCTCCATTCTCTCCTCCCCATTAGGACGGCCTCAGGACTAAAGGTTGCTCCATTCTCTCCTCCCCATTAGGACGACCTCAGGACTAAAGGTTGCTCCATTCTATCCTCCCCATTAGGACGACCTCAGGACTAAAGGTTGCTCCATTCTCTCCTCCCCATTAGGACGGCCTCAGGACTAAAGGTTGCTCCATTCTCTCCTCCCCATTAGGACGACCTCAGGACTAAAGGTTGCTCCATTCTCTCCTCCCCATTAGGACGGCCTCAGGGCTAAAGGTTGCTCCATTCTCTCCTCCCCATTAGGACGACCTCAGGACTAAAGGTTGCTCCATTCTCTCCTCCCCATTAGGACGGCCTCATGACTAAAGGTTGCTCCATTCTCTCCTCCCCATTAGGACGGCCTCAGGACTAAAGGTTGCTCCATTCTCTCCTCCCCATTAGGACGGCCTCAGGACTAAAGGTTGCTCCATTCTCTCCTCCCCATTAGGACGGCCTCAGGACTAAAGGTTGCTCCATTCTCTCCTCCCCATTAGGACGACCTCAGGACTAAAGGTTGCTCCATTCTCTCCTCCCCATTAGGACGGCCTCAGGACTAAAGGTTGCTCCATTCTCTCCTCCCCATTAGGACGGCCTCAGGACTAAAGGTTGCTCCATTCTCTCCTCCCCATTAGGACGGCCTCAGGACTAAAGGTTGCTCCATTCTCTCCTCCCCATTAGGACGACCTCAGGACTAAAGGTTGCTCCATTCTCTCCTCCCCATTAGGACGGCCTCAGGACTAAAGGTTGCTCCATTCTCTCCTCCCCATTAGGACGGCCTCAGGACTAAAGGTTGCTCCATTCTCTCCTCCCCATTAGGACGGCCTCAGGACTAAAGGTTGCTCCATTCTCTCCTCCCCATTAGGACGGCCTCAGGACTAAAGGTTGCTCCATTCTCTCCTCCCCATTAGGACGGCCTCAGGACTAAAGGTTGCTCCATTCTCTCCTCCCCATTAGGACGGCCTCAGGACTAAAGGTTGCTCCATTCTCTCCTCCCCATTAGGACGACCTCAGGACTAAAGGTTGCTCCATTCTCTCCTCCCCATTAGGACGGCCTCAGGACTAAAGGTTGCTCCATTCTCTCCTCCCCATTAGGACGGCCTCAGGACTAAAGGTTGCTCCATTCTCTCCTCCCCATTAGGACGGCCTCAGGACTAAAGGTTGCTCCATTCTCTCCTCCCCATTAGGACGGCCTCAGGACTAAAGGTTGCTCCATTCTTTCCTCCCCATTAGGACGACCTCAGGACTAAAGGTTGCTCCATTCTCTCCTCCCCATTAGGACGGCCTCAGGACTAAAGGTTGCTCCATTTTCTCCTCCCCATTAGGACGGCCTCAGGACTAAAGGTTGCTCCATTCTCTCCTCCCCATTAGGACGGCCTCAGGACTAAAGGTTGCTCTATTCTCTCCTCCCCATTAGGACGGCCTCAGGACTAAAGGTTGCTCCATTCTCTCCTCCCCATTAGGACGACCTCAGGACTAAAGGTTGCTCCATTCTCTCCTCCCCATTAGGACGGCCTCAGGACTAAAGGTTGCTCCATTCTCTCCTCCCCATTAGGACGGCCTCAGGATTAAAGGTTGCTCCATTCTCTCCTCCCCATTAGGACGGCCTCAGGACTAAAGGTTGCTCCATTCTCTCCTCCCCATTAGGACGGCCTCAGGACTAAAGGTTGCTCCATTCTCTCCTCCCCATTAGGACGGCCTCAGGACTAAAGGTTGCTCCATTCTCTCCTCCCCATTAGGACGGCCTCAGGACTAAAGGTTGCTCCATTCTCTCCTCCCCATTAGGACGACCTCAGGACTAAAGGTTGCTCCATTCTCTCCTCCCCATTAGGACGGCCTCAGGACTAAAGGTTGCTCCATTCTCTCCTCCCCATTAGGACGGCCTCAGGACTAAAGGTTGCTCCATTCTCTCCTCCCCATTAGGACGACCTCAGGACTAAAGGTTGCTCCATTCTCTCCTCCCCACTAGGACGACCTCAGGACTAAAGGTTGCTCCATTCTCTCCTCCCCACTAGGACGGCCTCAGGACTAAAGGTTGCTCCATTCTCTCCTCCCCACTAGGACGGCCTCAGGACTAAATGTTGCTCCATTCTCTCCTCCCCACTAGGACGGCCTCAGGATTAAAGGTTGCTCCATTCTCTCTTCCCCATTAGGACGACCTCAGGACTAAAGGTTGCTCCATTCTCTCCTCCCCATTAGGACGACCTCAGGACTAAAGGTTGCTCCATTCTCTCCTCCCCATTAGGACGACCTCAGGAGTAAAGGTTGCTCCATTCTCTCCTCCCCATTAGGACGGCCTCAGGACTAAATGTTGCTCCATTCTCTCCTCCCCATTAGGACGGCCTCAGGACTAAAGGTTGCTCCATTCTCTCCTCCCCATTAGGACGGCCTCAGGACTAAAGGTTGCTCCATTCTCTCCTCCCCATTAGGACGACCTCAGGACTAAAGGTTGCTCCATTCTCTCCTCCCCATTAGGACGGCCTCAGGACTAAAGGTTGCTCCATTCTCTCCTCCCCATTAGGACGGCCTCAGGACTAAAGGTTGCTCCATTCTCTCCTCCCCATTAGGACGGCCTCAGGACTAAAGGTTGCTCCATTCTCTCCTCCCCATTAGGACGACGTCAGGACTAAATGTTGCTCCATTCTCTCCTCCCCATTAGGACGACCTCAGGACTAAAGGTTGCTCCATTCTCTCCTCCCCATTAGGACGACCTCAGGACTAAATGTTGCTCCATTCTCTCCTCCCCATTAGGACGGCCTCAGGACTAAAGGTTGCTCCATTCTCTCCTCCCCATTAGGACGACCTCAGGACTAAAGGTTGCTCCATTCTCTCCTCCCCATTAGGACGGCATCAGGACTAAAGGTTGCTCCATTCTCTCCTCCCTATTAGGACGACCTCAGGACTAAAGGTTGCTCCATTCTCTCCTCCCCATTAGGACGACCTCAGGACTAAAGGTTGCTCCATTCTCTCCTCCCCATTAGGACGACCTCAGGACTAAAGGTTGCTCCATTCTCTCCTCCCCATTAGGACGACCTCAGGACTAAAGGTTGCTCCATTCTCTCCTCCCCATTAGGACGACCTCAGGACTAAAGGTTGCTCCATTCTCTCCTCCCCATTAGGACGACCTCAGGACTAAATGTTGCTCCATTCTCTCCTCCCCATTAGGACGGCCTCAGGACTAAAGGTTGCTCCATTCTCTCCTCCCCATTAGGACGACCTCAGGACTAAAGGTTGCTCCATTCTCTCCTCCCCATTAGGACGACCTCAGGACTAAAGGTTGCCCCTTTCTCCCTCCTCTTTCCTCTTTCTCAAACGCCGTTTCCGATTTTCACCACTATAGATCAAGTATCTAGAATAGAATTGTCTGCAGCAAATAGGCCGAAAACAAATTCTTGGCCAGAAATAGCAAAGTATACCGTCTGTTTCGTCTGATTAGAAAATAAAGAATCGTTTTTTTTTTTGGTTGCTATTGTACTTGTGTATGTCTGCCCTCTTGTTTTCCGTACTCCCTTTGAACTAATTTAGCTTCTCTCCTTCACGTATGTATCCTTCCGCGAGAGCAGACGACTTTTGATATATATAGTGAATGCTGCAGACGTGATGCACTTGTGACGTCACGCTGTGACGTCAAGCGCCTGCGTAGTCCAAGAGTGTCTAGAGATTTTCCGTGGGAACAGAATACGAAGCGCAGGTACAAAGAAAATGTCAAGTGACATGTAGAGCTCCGAAACGATGAGATCTAAATAAATGGGAATAGAGTCTCTTTAAGTCGACACTAGTTCTTTTCTAGAAGCGGCCTGGTCGGCGCGCGGTAGGTTGTACTCCGTCTGTTGCTGCGTACTCTTGGGATTAAATCTTGTCTGGCGATATGATTTTTTTCTTTTATTTTAAATGGCATCAACAATTTTAGTGTGAAAAGGTCCATCCTGTAGTACCAGTAGGTCTTTGTGCTTAGAAATCACCCTTTTAAAATCGTTGGCCCTTGAACATTTTGAGATTGAGAGAAAAATAAAATAACATATCTTACAAAATTAAAATTTTAAGTCGAAAATTTTGTAGGAAGGGAATGAGTTACAGTGATTCGAACTTTCTAAAAGTTACAGACTGTATCCTTCACAAACAACTTCTTCTTTTCACTTTATAACTGGCTTCAAAGTACCCGGATGACTTTAAGTGTATTCTGAAATAGAACGACTTAAATCTACTCCAAATTTAGGTCAAGTTAGGAAAGTCAATTTAATACAATCAACATAAGACAGATGAATCTATGCTCAGTGAGACGCTGTGTTCATATCGCTGCCTTTGAAATACTAAGTTCAAATCTCTGCCTAATGAGACACTGGGTTCAAATCTTAGCAGAGTGAAACACTGAGTTCAAATTGCCTAATGAGACACTGGGTTTAAATTTCTGCCCAATGAGACGATGGGTTCACATCTCTGCTTAATGAGAAACTGGATTGAAATCTCTGCCTACTGAGCTGCTGGGTTCAAACCTCTGCCCAATGAGATACTAGATTCATACCTCTGCCTAATGATACACTAGAGTGACTAGACTCTGAAACACACCAAGAAGTTCAACGTGTTACTTTAACGAAGCTGATGTTGAGGAAACTCTACCTCCATCAACTCTCAATCAAGATCCTAACATTGTTCAGGTTTAAGTCAAACTAGATAAATCTAGAACATGTGATACTTCCTTCTCACAAGTGGAACATCAGAGAAAAGACAAAACAAACTTTAGGGGTTGAAATATTTTAAATGGAAGACATTTTGGATTACAAGCAAATCTTCAGTGATCTAAGAAATTTGCCAAAAGATTCGTTTTTGATGAAAAAAAAAACTAGCTGGTCTCTTTCCCTACTCCCCCCCCCCCCTTGTGGCCTATATTTATTTTCTTCTAAAGTTTATCTGACCAGGAAGATCGACTGAACGTTTTTTTTTTTCAATACGTTGCAACGTTCATGCACTTCTATTCAGACGGTATCGAGAGCTTCCGACGTCACATGAATTGCCCAATGGAACTACAGACTTGTTTAGACTCATTTTGTTTCGTAAATACCCCATCACTCATCGTAGTTTTTTTTAAAACACGTTTTGGAGGTTGCATATTTACATTCGCACCCAAACCTCCAGCATGGCAGCGAGCAGGGTTCTAACTCGGGAGAATCGTGACCTTTAAGACGACTGTCAAGAGCGCTGCCTCACGACCAGGCAGAGCCTTGAGCTACGCATATTTTTCTAGAGTTTCAGGCTTGTCCCTAAATTTGCTTTAAATGCTTTATATGCACTCATTTGCACATTTTAATTAATAAAATAAAACTAAAAAGTTAAAATACCCCCCCCCCCCCCCCAACAATTTACGAATCTTGTTTCTCAAATTATGTTAATTTGAAATAATTAAAAATGAGAAGCTTTGTATTAGATAATGAACATTTTTTTCTTGTATGAATTCTTGTTCTTTTCTAACGTAATTATAATAATCTTTATTGTACGTAAGAAAATTTGTTTTACAATTTGTGCATTACACCAAACAAAACATTATAACTATAAAAAAAATGTACATACACACCAGACACACTCATAATTTACATGTGAAAAGTTAATAGCAGATTGTTTTAATGATTTGATTGCCAGGGGAACAAAAGAGTTTTTGTGTCTGTTTGTCTTTGCTATTGGTGTCTTGTATCTCTTTTGTGATGGTAAAATCACAAAATCCTGACCCAAAGGGTGATTTTTTTTATTTCTAGAATCTTTTTAGCTTTTTTTATGGATGTTTGTCTCAAACAGCTGCCCAAATGGAGCTTGCTTTTTGCCAATGACTTTACCAGCAGCATTTAGGATTTTTAAAAGTTTACTTTTATTTTTAATGCTCAGATTGGCATATCAGGCAGTCATATTAAAATTTAAAATATTACTGATGTGAGCGTGATAAAACATAGCCAAGGCCTTTTCGCTAACATTAAACGAGGACAGTTTTCTTAGTAATCGTAATCTTTGCTACCCTTTTTGCTGATATAATCAGTATTTGCATTAAAATTTACTCGCAAATTTACCGCCCAGGCTTTCCCCTAGCAATGGAGAGGTCACTCCATCTCTGACAGTAATGTCTTTGGAAAAACACGGAGAGTGGTAGTTACCGGTGATAAGTTCCTAGCTGATTGGCGTAAGCTGGAACGCCAGGGACCACTCTTGACGGTAGGAGGGGCTTTTTAGCCTCACTGGATAGCTACTGCCTGCCTTAAGCCGAGCAGCCCTCGGACAGTAAAGTGCTATCCCGCCACAGCTTGCCGCACCACTGGGTGCTTGGTGCTAAGACAAAATCAAAAAGCAAGCTGCTCACCCGCACCTGCAAATACAATCAAAAGAAAACCCTCAACATTAATGCGTTTAGCAAGCTGGAACATACGGACAATGTGTCCTGGCTTCAATACTGACCCTGAACTAGTCACAGACATGCGTCAAACAGCTATCATCGACAGAGAACTCAGCAGACTAAACATTGATGTGGCCTGCCTGCAAGAAACCAGACTGGCAGACAGCGGATCTCTTACAGAAAGCAACTATACATTCTACTGGCAAGGAAAACCAGAACAAAGCCCTAGAATACATGGCGTCGGCTTCGCAATAAGAAACAGTCTCGTCCCCTGCATCGCGATGTTTCCCATTGGCAATGAAAGAGTATCACACATGAAATTTGCATCACCGCAAGGCAAAGTTAATATAATCTGTGCTTACTCACCAACCCTTGCTGCACCGGAAGAGGACAAAGACAGATTCTATCAAGCTCTAGAGGACGTAATTAAAAGTATTCCAAAATCCGAGCACCTCTATATAAATGGAGACTTTAATGCCCGTGTTGGTGGTGGAAATGATGCATGGCCACAATGCTTGGGACCTCATGGTGTTGGCAAAATCAATGACAATGGCCAAAGGCTACTCGAGTTTTGTAGCTCTCATGAACTGTGTGTAACAAATACATTCTTCTCTGGCAAGGAACGCCATAAAGTCTCTTGGCAGCACCCACGCTCAAAAAGGTGGCACCAGCTTGACCTCTGCATCACCCGAAGGATGGATCTGAAAAGTGTCATCCACACCCGTTCATACCATAGTGCGGACTGCAACTCAGACCATTCACTAGTGCTAAGCAAAATCAAACTACTTCTCAAGAAGGCTTATACTTCCACTCAACCCAGAACTAGGCGAATTAACGTCAACCATGTAGGTGACCCAGAGAAGTGTGCACTCTTTGGCGAGCTCCTGAACAGTTCAATCTCCTCGTTAAGTAATGAAGAAGACATCTCTATCAGATGGCAGAAATTAAGAGATGTAATCTACAGTTCGGCAATCACCGCCTTTGGGCCTCAAAAACACAAAAATGTAGACTGGTTTGAGGCGAATCTAGCACAAATGGAACCTTGCATCGAGAAAAAGCGATCTGCACAACTCGCTCTCAAGACAAAGCCAAGTACAAGATCTTTGGAGGCCTTCAAAAGTGCTAATAAAGAGGCGAAACAAATGGCTAGAAAATGTGCTAACAACTTTTGGAGGGATACCTGCAACAGAATCCAAGACAGTCTCCACTCAGGAAATAGCAAAGCTCTATTTGATGGCATTAAAGCGGCCCTGGGTCCAACAGTGTCTAAGCCTGCCCCCCTTCTATCCAAATCAGGAGAAAAAATTACAGATCAAACCAAGCAGCTAGAACGTTGGACAGAACATTACCTCGAAGTCTATGCCACACAGAACACAGTAGACGATGTCACCCTGGCTTCTCTACCAGATCTTCCAGTACTGGAATGCCTAGATGATCTTCCGAACCTCAGTGACCTTAAAAAAGCAATTAACTGCATAAAAAATAGAAAATCTCCTGGGAGTGATGGTATCCCAGTGGAAGTAGTGAAAGTCAACGAATCACTCCTGCTCCCTGAACTCTATATTCTCCTCTGCCGCTGTTGGGAAACAGGTCATGCCCCACAGGACATGCGTGACGCAACTATAGTCACAATATACAAGAACAAAGGGGATCGGAGTGACTGCAACAATTACAGGGGTATCTCTCTCCTCAGTATAGTGGGCAAGATCTTTGCTAGAGTGGCACTAACCAGGCTGCAAGTGATAGCTTCTAGAGTCTACCCAGAGTCTCAGTGTGGATTCAGGAGTGGTAGATCCACTGTAGACATGATATCTTCTCTACGACTACTGCAGGAGAAATTCAGAGAGAGAGACAGACCCCTTTACATCGTTTTTGTTGATCTGACTAAAGCTTTTGACATGGTCAGCAGAAGTGGCCTTTTCAAACTCCTGAGGAAAATAGGTTGCCCTCCCAAACTACTGCAGTTCATTGAGTGTTTTCACGAGGAAACTAAATGCACTGTCAAATTCAATGGAGCCCAATCAGCACCTTTTGAGGTTTGCAGTGGTGTCAAGCAGGGATGTGTGCTCGCACCTACTCTGTTTGGCATATTCTTCTCCTGTCTACTGCATTATGCGTACAACGACATAAACGAAGGTGTGTTTCTCCATACAAGATCCTCTGGAAAACTATTTAATGTTTCAAGGCTGCGGGCAAAAACCAAGATTAGGAAGCTACTCGTCAGGGAACTCCTGTATGCTGATGATGCAGCTATTGTGGCTGATTCTGATATTCAGCTACAGTGCCTGGTTGACAAATTATCTGCTGCTTGCCAGAAGTTCGGCTTAAACATCAGTCAAAGCAAGACTAAGATACTTGTCCAAAACACAAACACTGCACCTCAAGTAAGCATTAATGGCCAACCACTAGAAATTGTTGATCACTTTTGTTACCTTGGCTCCATCATATCCAACAACACTCTACTGGATAAAGACATAAACAACAGGATAGCCAAGGCAATGGCCACCATGTCACGGCTGCAGAAAAGAGTCTGGGACAACATATTGCTGACTAACAGTACTAAAGCCCTAGTCTACCGGACCTGTGTGTTGAGCACCTTGCTGTACGGAAGTGAAACATGGTCAACCTACTCATGGCAGGAAAAAAAGCTGAATGTTTTCCACCTCCGATGCCTAAGGCGGATCTTTAAAATAAGGTGGCAAGATAAGATAACCAATGAGGAAGTGCTACAAAGAGCAGGGTGCCAGGACATCCGCTCTGTTATCAGCAGCAGACGCCTTGGCTGGCTTGGCCACGTTCGTAGAATGCCAGAAGGTCGACTTCCACAGGACATCCTGTATGGCGATCTGATAGAAGGCAGGAGAGCCGCTGGTCGCCCACTTTTACGTTATACGGATGTATGCAAACGCGACATGAAGCTCTTCAAAATCGACACTGGCAACTGGGAAGAGGTGGCACTGGACAGATCCTTATGGAGAGAGAGCATAAAGGAAGGGTCAAAGATTGCAGATGCCATACACAACAGAAGCAGAAAGAAGGGTGAAAATGCAACGGCGCCTGGTGATTATATATGCCCAACCTGCGATCGCAGCTGTGTATCAAGGATTGGCCTCTTTAGTCACACAAGAAGTTGCAAAGGGAAAAGATCGTCTCTCGAGACGTAAAATGCCACAGGCCAGGCATTAAAATTTAGTTTATTGTCTCGGATAGTACAAAGGTATTTAAAAGTTTGCACTATTTCAATAATCTCTCCAGCTACAGAAACAATATCATGTTCCTTCATATCTTCTAGAATACTGTACATTTTATTAGTGCGACGTTTTCTTTCCCATCCCTGCTTAGTCGGGAGACTTTCTTGTTCTTTATTCCAGATATTGAAAAAAGCAGACGTCTTGGCGTCCAACAAGTAGACAATGCTAGGTCAAAGGTCAAAGTTATACAGTTTCAAGTTTCTCGTTAGGTCACTTCTGACCTTAAGGGTCACAAACTGGACCAGCAGTGGCTAACAAAGAATGGGTTCTACATCTAATCTTAGACCGACTGCCCAAGTGGAGTAAATGAACGTCCCGAGCAAATAGTTCAATCTCTTGGTTTGTTTCCAACATCTTGGACTAAATGAAAATCTTTGTGGACAGTCAGACAATGGACAGAAGATTGAATGTGGACAGTCAGACAATGGACAGAAGATTGAATGTGGACAGTCAGACAATGGACAGAAGATTGAATGTGGACAGTCAGACAATGGACAGAAGATTGAATGTGGACAGTCAGACAATGGACAGAAGATTGAATGTGGACAGTAAGACAATGGACAGAAGATTGAATATGGACAGTCAGACAATGGACAGAAGATTGAAATCTGTGACCGACTTCATAGCTTCTAATAGTGGTGCTAAAAATATTGAAACATGCCTAACAGATAACACATCTGGGGCGCAACTAAGTTTGCAACTTTCTTTGCAATCTTCTTACAATGTTGGTATGTAGATAATTTAAATTAAATAATGAAGAGTCAGTAGTGCGTTAAAACTATGTGTAGTACTAAGTCACGAACTATGAACTATCAATATTGTCTGTGAAATGCTCCGTTAAATTAATCGAATGTGTGAAGTGTTCCTCTAAATTCATCGAATGTGTGAAGTGTTCCTCTAAATTCATCGAATGTTTGAAGTATTCCTCTAAATTCATCGAATGTTTGAAGTGTTCCTCTAAATTCATCGAATGTTTGAAGTGTTCCACTAAATTCATCGAATGTGTGAAGTGTTCCTCTAAATTCATCGAATGTTTGAAGTGTTCCTCTAAATTCATCGAATGTGTGAAGTGTTCCTCTAAATTTATCGATTGTGTGAAGTGTTCCTCTAAATTCATCGAATGTGTGATGTGTTCCTCTAAATTCATCGAATGTGTGAAGTGTTCCTCTAAATTCATCGAATGTGTGAAGTGTTCCTCTAAATTCATCGAATGTGTGAAGTGTTCCTCTAAATTCATCGAATGTGTGAAGTGTTCCTCTAAATTCATCGAATGTGTGAAGTGTTCCTCTAAATTCATCGAATGTGTGAAGTGTTCCTCTAAATTCATCGAATGTGTGAAGTGTTCCTCTAAATTCATCGAATGTGTGAAGTGTTCCACTAAATTCATCGAATGTTTGAAGTGTTCCTCTAAATTCACTGAATGTGTGAAGTGTTTCTCTAAATTCATCGAATGTGTGAAGTGTTTCTCTAAATTCATCGAATGTGTGAAGTGTTTCTCTAAATTCATCGAATGTGTGAAGTGTTCCACTAAATTCATCGAATGTTTGAAGTGTTCCTCTAAATTCACTAAATGTGTGAAGTGTTTCTCTAAATTCATCGAATGTGTGAAGTGTTTCTCTAAATTCATCGAATGTGTGAAGTGTTTCTCTAAATTCATCGAATGTGTGAAGTGTTCCACTAAATTCATCGAATGTTTGAAGTGTTCCTCTAAATTCACTGAATGTGTGAAGTGTTTCTCTAAATTCATTGAATGTGTGAAGTGTTTCTCTAAATTCATCGAATGTGTGAAGTGTTTCTCTAAATTCATCGAATGTGTGAAGTGTTCCACTAAATTCATCGAATGTTTGAAGTGTTCCTCTAAATTCACTGAATGTGTGAAGTGTTTCTCTAAATTCATCGAATGTGTGAAGTGTTTCTCTAAATTCATCGAATGTGCGAAGTGTTTCTCTAAATTCATCGAATGTGTGAAGTGTTTCTCTAAATTCATCGAATGTGTGAAGTGTTTCTCTAAATTCATCGAATGTGCGAAGTGTTTCTCTAAATTCATCGAATGTGTGAAGTGTTTCTCTAAATTCATCGAATGTGTGAAGTGTTTCTCTAAATTCATCGAATGTTTGAAGTGTTTCTCTAAATTCATCGAATGTTTGAAGTGTTTCTCTAAATTCATCGAATGTTTGAAGTGTTTCTCTAAATTCATCGAATGTGTGAAGTGTTTCTCTAAATTCATCGAATGTGTGAAGTGTTTCTCTAAATTCATCGAATGTTTGAAGTGTTTCTCTAAATTCATCGAATGTGCGAAGTGTTTCTCTAAATTCATCGAATGTGTGAAGTGTTTCTCTAAATTCATCGAATGTGCGAAGTGTTTCTCTAAATTCATCGAATGTGCGAAGTGTTTCTCTAAATTCATCGAATGTGTGAAGTGTTTCTCTAAATTCATCGAATGTGTGAAGTGTTTCTCTAAATTCATCGAATGTGTGAAGTGTTTCTCTAAATTCATCGAATGTGTGAAGTGTTTCTCTAAATTCATCGAATGTGTGAAGTGTTTCTCTAAATTCATCGAATGTGTGAAGTGTTTCTCTAAATTCATCGAATGTGTGAAGTGTTCCACTAAATTCATCGAATGTGTGAAGTGTTTCTCTAAATTCATCGAATGTGTGAAGTGTTTCTCTAAATTCATCGAATGTGCGAAGTGTTTCTCTAAATTCATCGAATGTGTGAAGTGTTTCTCTAAATTCATCGAATGTGCGAAGTGTTTCTCTAAATTCATCGAATGTGTGAAGTGTTTCTCTAAATTCATCGAATGTGTGAAGTGTTTCTCTAAATTCATCGAATGTGCGAAGTGTTTCTCTAAATTCATCGAATGTGTGAAGTGTTTCTCTAAATTCATCGAATGTGTGAAGTGTTTCTCTAAATTCATCGAATGTGCGAAGTGTTCTGTTACTGAACAAAAAAAGTTTAGGAAGCACTGTATCTCTACTAGGATTATCTATTAGATAGTTTACTAACGTGGAAGAGTCGTTACATTTCTAACTCCTGCGATGTTGAGATACAGCCTCGTGTTTATCGCCATCTTTCTATTATTTAGATGAAAAACAAAAACAAAACAAAAACAAAACCCACTCTCTAATCCATGACGATGTCAGAGCAGACGAATCTAACCTGGTATGTTGATGGAAGAAGTCTGTCGACAAACCATCCGCACGTCCTTTAGTCTCCACTAGTAAACTTTACAAAGTATCAACTTCAGCACTGACATCAGTTTATGTGAAACTCAAACTCCCCAGCCCGGCACCAGATGCCCTCGACATCCTGCTCCGCACTTACTTACGCACTACTCACGTTTCAAAACTGTTTGGATTAGTGCTCATCCATTTTGTTTTGTAAACTTTGAGACCTGGTTACAGCTGGTCACCCCCCACCTCTCACATATCTTTGTGAACACTTTTCTATAAGCCCTACACCAATTGTCAAAGTTTTCTGTGGCTGGGTGTTTGTGTAAATGTATGTGTATTTGTATGTTATTCTGCTGGCAAGTATTATAGTACACAGGGATTCTCAAATCATTTTGAGTCATAGCTCCCAACTTCCTACCTACTTACCTATCTATCTATCTATCTATCTATCTATCTATCTATCTATCTATCTATCTATCTATCTATCTATCTATCTATCTATCTATCTATCTACCCATCATGAACTTCTTAGTCAATACAAATCTCTTCAATATTTCAATCCCGCCATGCTATTTATGTATAACCTAAATGAAAACCATTGAACCAATTAGAACTTCCCATAATTTGATCACTTGAAATCCTCCCTAGAAACGTCTCTTTTTCCCGCTCTTTTAGTCCGAAAATTGAGATTTAGTTCCAATCGTTGACCAATGCAGACGTCAAGCCGTCTAACAATGTCAGGAAGATGTTTACTGAATCAAATTTCTCTTAAGGTGACTGCTGACCTCTAGGGTGATGGATTAGACGCTTGCAGGACTCCTCAAGTGTTGACCAACAAGTGACGGCTTCTAATCTTTGTCTAGCTGACCAGGTCTTGGAGATTAACATCCTGATTACATTTTCGATTTAATGATTAGAACGCCCTCTCTCGGGAAACACAAAATCTAAATCGCATTCTTGACAAACGATTGAATGAATGTACCTTCGGTTGTAAAAGGAAGAATGCTTAAAGCAGACAAACAGAAGTAGTTGGCTGGCAATTTATATATTCAACCATTAAGGGCAAGCTTTTTATTTAAAAACAAGATTACAAAGAGAGTTTGTGTTATCTCACACACTCAGAGTCGGCCCCCATTGAATTCATTCATGGACCAGAAATATTCAAGCTTGCTTTGATCTTTTAAAGTAATAAAAATGTCCAAACTTCATTTGGGGCTTTTTTTTTACTTAATTAATTTAGATGTAGACTAGAATTCGTCAGTCCTATTTTATAAATTTAATCTTAACATTACTAGACCAATATGATCAGGATTACTCGATCTAGTCCGATCTTGTGCCTAGCGGTAATAAGATAATTATGGTGTTCGATCCGCTTCTTAATGTGATATTACCGTATACTAAATAAATAAATCGTAAACAAACAACTTTAAGCCTCTTGATAATATTGATAAAATAATGAAAAAAAAAAACGTATCACGCGACAGTCTTTATGGATTGCGTAATTTGTACAGAAGAGATAGAGAATCACGTGGCTAAATGTTGTTTGTTTACGATTGGTGAATGAGGTCCATTATTAATACATTTATTTCTAAATCTAGATCTGGCCTCTTCAGTCAGATTTTTTCGTCAGGTGAATAGTGAGGATCTGTCAAAACTAAGTGTTAGAATGGTACTTTTTTGTTTCTTAACTTACAACTAAAGAGAAGTTGGTATCAAAAATCTTTTTTGTTAAATAAACATTTGAATCAGTATTTATGAGTTATTTAATAAATGGAAAATATGTTTAAAATGAGTCATTGATACTTTTTCCATTGTAACCTTAGATGCAATGTTTTTTCGTACCAGTACAAGAATTAATGAATGAAGCTTGAGTTATAAAACAAGAAGCCTGTGACCTTTTTAAAAAAACTTACCTCCCCTGAGATTTTTTATTTAAAAGTGGTGTATTTTTATGAAACATCTGCTTGCATAGTTAATTTAAAAATTTATAGGATTCATTTTTGGACAAGAAATTAGCAGGACGTTGCATCAAAACTTTGAAAGGTCTAAAATATTTTCATTTTCTTTTCTAGCTAATGAGATCTAAACGGGATGGACGGACAGACAGATCAGACAAAACTTATAAGCGGCTATTCTCCTTTCGGGGGCCGCTAAAAAAAAAAGGAACGAAAGAGAAAAAAAAATGCGTGTCTTCAGGTGGTTGAATTTTGTTTGGTTTTACATGTGTCGCATTTTCTGGACATGATCAGTTCATAGACCGCCCCCCTCCCCAGAAGGACGTCGTAGGATGGCGGCAGGCAAAGTTGTACCCAAGACAATCGAGACGACAGTCCAGAGCGCCTGCCACACAAACAGGCAACCATATTTATCTTACCTGGACTTAATCTAGAATCGCAAACTTGTTCTATCTGAAAGCTGAAAAAAAAGTCTCTAAAGTTTAGGAACTTAAAAAAGTGAATCTCTAAATTTGTAGACTGTAAGAATTCTTTTTTTTTTTTTTTTTTCATTTCTTCATTAACAAACATGAACTTTTACATTTGTGTGTGTGTAATTAATCAGATTATAAAAATGTGAGACTGATGTAGTCTGCTTCGAAATTTGTAATTAAGTGTATTACAAAAGTGTAAGATGGTATTGGTATGATGGTATGTTGGTATGATGGTATGCTAAGAATGTGTACGTTGGCAATAGTGTGCTAACAAAATTTCGCCAATGGCGTGCATTAAATGAATACATTTGTAGGTGACGAATAGGAACAATAAAAAACAAAAATTCAAATTATGAAGTCAAAGACAAAATATCTTGAGAAAAACCTGTTTAGAAGCACCCTGACTCACGTGGCGTGCACGTGGGTTGTGGATATCGAGGCTATATGAATAATGAAGCCAGGCTAGACTGATTCGCGCCCATCTTTAGATTTCCACCCCCCCTTTCATATCCCGTGTTCTGATGTCCCTAAACTAAGCGTATTTGACCAGGTGTTCATCCATACGTCACGAGTCAGTCTGCTGTGAAATTCGATCGTTCCGGGACTCCCCGGAAACTAATTATATCTTAAGTAACATGTCTTGAAGGTTTCCTGCCCTCTCTTCCAGAACGTTCTCTATGGATTTAGTTACATGAGCGACGAAACAATACAAAGAGAGAGAAGAGATAGAGAGAGAGAGAGAGAGAGAGAGAAGGTTTGGTGTTAGTGCAATTTATTTCGCACAACTTAATACATGGCTTATTCTGGACATATAGGTCGTTATCAGGAAATAGCACATAAGGCCGATTGAAATGGTTACCTCATGGGCTAGTGGTCATTGAAAAAAAGATTTTAAATTGGGCTTTAACTTTTTTCATATTAATGGAAAAATATAAAAAAATAAAGTTTCCCCTTTCAGACCTTGCGATCTATGGGACAGATGATGTTAAGGTCATCTGTTTCTGAGGCCCACGGTTATCGAGGGTGTCATGTGGTCAATTTAACGACTAACAGCCTTTACTTTTCCCCAATTAAAGCCAGGTACCCATTGGAGTTGGATGAACTCAGGGGCGCCCTAAAAATCCCGAAATTTAAAATCCCTGTTTTCACCTAGATTCAAACCCAGGACCCCATGTTCGGAAACCAAGCGCTTAGCCACTCAGTCACCGTTCCCCAATGGAAAAATATAGAAAATCATATAGAGATCGTTTCACTTTACAGAAAGGCGAATGGGATGGGCTTTCAAATGGCTGAAATAAGTAATGAAACACCTGAAATCTACCTCACACTTACTTTTTGTATAGCCGCTGAAGCGCATATTTCATGCTCAAGCAAATTTAGTGCGCTACGGTCCATCTTTTGTGGACATGTGAGGCTATCTCGGGCAATGTTTCCAAAGGTGTGTCTTGATGCGATCAGAAAAACCAACAACTCATTGTCCCAAATCGAGACCCCTTGACGGGTGGCCTAGCGGTACATGCCAACAAAGTGAGTGTAAGTAATAGGCACATGGCAATGTTCTTGTCAGTTGTTGTAGAGCCCTCTCTCTCTCGCTGTCTCTCTCTCTCTCTCGCTGTCTCTCTCTCTCTCTGTCTCTCTCTCTCTCTCTGTCTCTCTCTCTCTGTCTCTCTCTCTCTCTCGCTGTCTCTCTCTCTCTCTGTCTCTCTCTCTCTCTCTCTCTCTCACTGTCTCTGTCTCTCTCTCTCGCTGTCTCTCTCTCTCGCTGTCTCTCTCTCTCGCTGTCTCTCTCTCTCTCTCGCTGTCTCTCTCTCTCTCTGTCTCTCTCTCTCTCGCTGTCTCTCTCTCTGTCTCTCTCTCTCTCGCTGTCTCTCTCTCTCTGTCTCTCTCTCTCTCACTGTCTCTCTGTCTCTGTCTCTCTCTGTCTCTCTCGCTGTCTCTCTGTCTCTCTCGCTGTCTCTCTGTCTCTCTCTCTCTCGCTGTCTCTCTCTCTCTCTCTGTCTCTCTCTCTCTCTCACTGTCTCTCTGTCTCTCTCTCTCTCTGTGTCTCTCTCTCTCGCTGTCTCTCGCGCTGTCTCTCTCTCTCTCTCTCGCTGTCTCTCTCTCTCTCTCTCACTGTCTCTCTGTCAATCTCTCTCTCTGTCTCTCTCTCTCTCGCTGTCTCGCTGTCTCTCTCTCTCTCTCTCTCTGTCTCTCTCTCTCTCTCTCGCTGTCTCTCTCTCTCTCTCTCTCGCTGTCCCTCTGTCTCTCTCGCTGTCTCTCTGTCTCTCTCTCTCTCTCTCTCGCTGTCTCTCTCTCTCGCTGTCTCTCTCTCTCTCGCTGTCTCTCTCTCTCTCTCGCTGTCTCTCTCTCTCTCTCTCATTGGCGTATCTAGATACGGAATTAATTTTCATGACATCCACTCCCTTCACATTTTCAAACGTCTTTGATCCCCCTAGAAGAGGTTCTTTCTGGAAAGTCACTAGACAAATCCTCTCTTGCCAGCTAGGGAGTCTGGGGAGCGCTCTGAGGTCCCTCACAGGGATCAGGGCCCCAAGCATTATTTCCAGTATTTGAAACAAAACAAAAAAGGGCCTATTCTGACGTATCTGCAGTGCAATGTCCAGCTACACTATAATTGTAGGCCAAATATAAAATCTGATATTCACTGCACTCTATTAATGGAGCCCATATACTAATAGAAAAATAAATCAATGTTTGAAATGTTGTTTTTTTTTGGGGGGGGGGGGGATAAGGTCGAACCTCAAGTTTGCTTTACAATTTTTCAAATTCTGTGGCTTCAATTCTAGTAGATTTTTTTTATTACTGGGTTCCAACAATGGCAGAAAAACTCGGCACAAATGGTAAGCTTCGCTTTAGTTTTTTATTGGATGTAACTTGGTGACTAGTTTGTTTTAGACTTGAAGCAAGTCCAATTTTTAATTGGTGATCGAAATCTAGAAATGACTCAATGTCGTAAAACTGTTTCTAGTTGCTCTAATCTGCACTGAAGCTATTTACTTTACTTGTTGAAATATTCATATTTAATATTCTATGATGGTCTATTTTATTACAAGAAAGCTTCACAAATATTTATTTATACTGATACTATCTATTGTATCACACAAACTTGCCGCGCTTCAACAGATACTGATCTGATCTATTGTATCACACAAACTAGCTACACTATAAAATTATTATGATAGGCTACAGATCTATTGTATCACACAGACTAGCTACACTATGTAATTAAAATGATACAGAACTATCCTATCCCTATAACATGGCTTGATACATAATGTTGCTGAACGCCCTTTCCTTTGTCAATGACAATGCCTATGATCGATGGCACATTCCTTATTTCCACCAGTGTGTCAAGATAGGCTTGGATCGAGACTAGATTCCGTCCTATTCCATTATCCTTTCACTGGATTTAATGGACTCTTAATCCAAACGTCTTACACATTCAGCATGAATTTCACTTTTTGTTTTTTGCTGGTAATTTGAAAGAGTTTCCAAACGTCATGATACGAGAAGAGCCTCGACAGAGATTACAGACATAGACATTCTTAACGAAAGTGGGAAGACTAGCCTAAACCAAAGTGAATTTGAGACATAGTGAATTTTACATAGAAAGACGCTTAGGTATAGTGAATCTTTGAAATAGTGAACTTGAAATATAATGAATCTTAGAACATAATAAAATCACGAGGTTCAAATATAATAAATATTTGACGAATGAATTTGAAATAAAACGAATATTAGACGTGAATCATGGATTAAATTAAAACTTTGACATAATGAATCTTAGATAAAATGAATCTTACAAAAACTGGATCTTAGGCATAGCGAATCTTAGAAAAACATGAAACCTAAACAAAGCGAATCTTAGATAAACTGAATCCTAGGCATGGTGAATTTAGTCCTAATGACTCTTTGACCATTAATTGACTTGGCAGAATTTAAGTCATTGGTTAATATGCATGACTAAATGCATGACGCGTAGGGCGTAATCATCTTCTTTTTTGAAGTAACGTCTGTATTAAACTAGATAAGATAAAATTGAATCTTGCAAGTATAACAAAAAAAAAAAGGAAAAAGAAACAAAAAGAAACAGACACAAGTCTAAACGTGTTCAGTAATGTCAGACAAGTTGCTCATTTATTCCTTCAGAAACCAACACACTACATTCTCTTCTGGCCACATTTCTACACGAACTTCTACGTGAACTTCTGCACTAACTTGTTCCTTAACTTCTATGTTCATTACATTGTCGCCTAAAATAAAAAGTAGAGGAAGGAATTAGATAACTCGAATGAGGAGGGGGAAAACGCGGGTAGAGCAATGGGAGGGGGGGGGGTCAAGGGAGAGAACAAACGATGTAACATTCCGAAATGAGAAACTCCAGGTGCTGCCCAGGTAAGCAGACGATCACAGGAATTGAGTGATCAGCTGCAGACAGACGCACGGCACAGGCAACTGACTTAAATCTATTTCACAAAATAAAACAAAATTTGCACCACCTCCCTTCGAGTCCGTAATTGAATTTTTTCCTCTGACATTTCCCCAAGACCCCTGAGACCTACACAACAAACAGACATTTCTCTGGGGCCATTACAACAGACAGAAAAGCAGCCTTATATTTCCATATATTTCCTTTGGGCTTGACCACAATGAGACATTGCCTTTAGGCCTTGACAACAAAATGACATTTACCTAAGTCTTACCTAAGTCTTAGATAATAAATAGACATTTCTCTGGGGCCCTTTCAAAAGGCTGATTGCAAACATACATTTTCTAATGGCCTAGACAACAAGCAGACATTTCCTTATGGTCTAGAGTCTAGACAAAGAAAGTAATTAACCTTGGACATAGCCAACAAACAGACATTTACTAAGACCTAGACAAAGAAAAGACATTAATCTTGGGCCTAGTTCACAAACAGTGACTAAAACCTACACAACAACAACAAAAAAAAAACAGCGAAAAAATTGCATAAGATTTTATTCAAGAGAGATTTCTTTTCTCTTTCATTTCTACCTCTTTGATCTATCTCTCTTCTCTCTTTGATCTCTCTCTCTCTTCTCTCTTTGATCTCTCTCTCTCTCTCTCTTCTCTCTTTCTTCTTTATTTCTCATCTTTCTCTCCCATTTCTCTCTCTCTCTTTTTCTCTCTCTTACTCCTTCTTTTTTACCTTCCTTGTATTCTCATTTGTATTTCCCACAATTCTCATCAATGTTGATACCAGACAAACTTTAAAAAACAATTTTTTACTTCATTGAAATAGAAAAAAAAAGTGTAAAGTGAACAGGAGTGGGCTTTGTCCATGGAAGCGGTCACCTTAGCGTCTTGGAAACGTCTCAGCACTTTTCATTCTACCAAGAATGCGACTTTTTTCTTCATATCTCTTTCTCCCCCGACACGTCTCGACAGCTACACACCAGACAAAACCAGTTGAGTATACATCTGTATAAAAGTGTCCGTTTTTCTAGAAGGCAGTACTTTATAGGACAAGTCACTAACCTATATATACTTTTTAAAAAGACGATTACATTCAATCTGTTGGACAGACTCATCGCAAGCCTCTCTTTGATGTCTGGACGAGCACTCCAATACCGTGGCTGCTCACGGGAACACGAGATCGCTGACAGCAAGAAATCTTTGGAACTTGTTTTTCTTTTTTAAAACTGGTTCTTTCTTCTCATTTCCAGTGTCTTCCATTACAAGTTGTACAGAGAAACTGAAGAACGAAATCAATAGCAAAGTCATTGAGTAAGAACTTAACAATCTGTCAGAGATGGTGTTCAGAAGTGAGGATCGATGCACAGGGACTCTTCATTACATTGAATGTAAATCTTTTTTTTTTTTTTATGAACTTTAGAGATACACTTTTTAGAGGTCTTCAAGTTAATTTTTCACAAAGTTGACTTAATGAAAATTTTTTAATAATCTTAAAGACAATGCAAAGCTAAGAAAAAGCACAACTCAAAAGTATATAATTAGTTCATTGAAAACAAGAAGAACATGAATAGCACTTTTTTTTTTACATTATCTCTATTCAACTAGTGACTTCGTGAAAACTTATGGGCTTGTGGATGGGTGGAACCTGAATGGACACGGATCTCCAAAACAGCTCTAACAATTTTCCTAGACATTTGGAAGTTGCTGAATATCTTTGGGAAAAAAATAACTAGCTGGTTGGCCATACTTTCGAAACTTTCGTTTGACCGTTATCATTTTTCAGAGTAAAAAAGAAATAAATTTAAATTTGGTTAGAGAACGAAAACAAAAGTGTATCTTGACTGGGGGCAAAACGTCTTCGGGTATTTCCACATGTAAATAGTATTCATTCTAGGGTTAAAAAATTAATGTTCAAGTACATTTTGCGCATCGTCTTCTAACACTAGATCTAAAGGACTATCATTGGGATATTATAAAGTCTCGAGTTTTATTTGTGTGTGTTTCTTGTTAAAAAGACAACATCTCCTTTATAGAACGATTATTTTGCTCTTAATAACTAGTGAATGTTAGATTTAAAAACAATGGAACCTTTTTTAAGCACGACCGATTCTCCCCCTTCCAATGGAACAAAATCTTTGTTAAGTGAATAAATACATCTTCAAGACTTTTTTTTATATTCTTATAATACTCGAGACCAAAGCTATAAAGGAGAGAGACGGTCAACAGATCAACAAATCTTGTGTGGTGCCCCAATCACTCAACAAAGATCTACATTGAAAAGCGCTAAACATTTTTTTGCATTCACGCATTCGCTTTAATTTCAAGTTAAAATAATATTATTTTGTTTTATTGTTTCTAATGCACCTATAAGTGACTAGATCAGTTATGCATAAATTAAGACCCGAGGCGGCGGGTAATATCAGGCTACTATTTCATGTTGTTGGCTTCATCAGTTGTAGAACGACTATGGTTCAGTTCGTAGAGCCCTATTTCATGTGACTCTAGAGCCCTATTTCATGTGACTGTAGAGCCCTATTTCATGTGACTCTAGAGCCCTATTTCATGTGACTGTAGAGCCCTATTTCATGTGACTCTAGAGCCCTATTTCATGTGACTGTAGAGCCCTATTTCATGTGACTCTAGAGCCCTATTTCATGTGACTCTAGAGCCCTATTTCATGTGACTCTAGAGCCCTATTTCATGTGACTCTAGAGCCCTATTTCATGTGACTCTAGAGCACTATTCTGTAGTCACATTCTGTCTCCATATTACTACTTTCTTTCACAGAGGCAGCGGAAGTGAAATGAATTTAACTTTCACTTTTGCTTTGTGAAAGTGGTTCATGACTCTCTTCCCACAGTAAACACCATGTCTTGCTGGCCTCCTTTTTGGTCACTGTAGTGAGCTTCCGGTTTTCCCAAATGTTTGGTCTAAGTTTAATAAATGTCGACGCAGTAAAGATCATCTGCTTCTATGGCCGACGATGATGTCATGTGACCAACACAACGACCAACCGCTTTACTTTTCCCCAACTACGTCAGGTACCCATGAGAGCTGCTGAGTGGACTCAAGGGCCCCCTTAAAATCACGAAACTACAAATCCCTGTCTTTACAGAGATTGAACCCGGGACCCCTCGGTTCGGACGCCAAGCGCTTTACTACAAGGCCCTCACAACCCCTGTACATTTGTACTGATTACCTTTTTTTTTTCGCACTGATTATTACCTGGTTCCGATGTGCAGATTATTACCTGGTTCATTTCTACTACTCTCACCGGTTCCTTTGTGCTAATTATCTCCTTTGTAAACAAGAAATAAAGCTACTTGATGAATGCTGACACTTCAAGTCTAACATGCCACGCTTCTTGAGCCCTCTCCAAGTCTCGCTCAAGAATACATTCAATGTATTGCGTTTGTATTGTCAGCTCCTAGGGATGCTAAGTTTTTCAAGTGATTCTGTCAGCTGATCTCAGGACCTGATGAAGTGAAGTCCGCAAGTCTCTGTTGAAGAGCATGCAAGTACTATAATTAGCATAAACGCGAAATATTAGGCGTACGTTTTGGATTCAGAATTCAGAAGGCTCAGTTCAAGTATGAGAAGGCTCAGGTCAAGAAGGATCAGTTCAAGTATGAGAAGGCTCAGGTCAAGAAGGATCAGTTCAAGTATGAGAAGGCTCAGTTCCAGAAGGCTCCGTTCAAATACAAGAAGTTTCAATTCAAGTACGAGCAGGATCAAAATTCAAGTACTTGATTTACATTTCAGAGTCAACTGTAAGTACTCTTATAGTTCACAAACGTTACTTCAAACAATGAAAATAATGACCCCCAAGACTCTGCTAAGTCACGGATTTTCCAGACTGATTCAGGCAATCCGCTCCATGCTCTAATGGCACTAGGGAAGAAAGAGCACTTGTAGTATTTAGTCCTAGCATAGAACAAAAATGTGTCTCTGTATTTGTTTATCCGAGTATTTTATAAAATTGTGATTTGGAATTTGTAAATTAAAATTTGCCGTTTTATGGATTATTGCT
This sequence comes from Biomphalaria sudanica, assembly GCA_036873155.1. Taxonomy (NCBI): domain Eukaryota; kingdom Metazoa; phylum Mollusca; class Gastropoda; family Planorbidae; genus Biomphalaria; species Biomphalaria sudanica. Next base: position 88,065 of record JAZGLO010000862.1, read on the forward strand.
ATTTAAAAAAAAAAAACTTCTAAGGTATGCGAATGTGGGTTCTCAAGGAAAGCTGAACCAAAATCTCGAGTCAGTCTTTTAGTCAAGCATAAAAACAGATGCTTTACAGTATCTGACATTCTTGCTCTATTGTCTTTGCTAAGTCATTCTTGGCATCAGACGAATAGATTTTGTCGGACTAGATATATTTCAAACAATTTTTTCCCCCTCCCCTCCCCTTGGCCTCATCCTGGACCCAATATTCTTGGCATCGATCTCCTGCTTGTGTGATGACCCGAGTTCCCTCCCTTGCCCCTGGGGAACGAAAAAAAAAAGTGCACTGTGTAAAGTGGAAATAAGAGGGGAGAGACGGTGGGGGGGGGTGTTAGAAGAGACGTCATGGGGGTGGTGGTGTTGGAGACTAGGGGCGAGGTAGGGGGGACAAACAACATGTGGGTAGTTTGACACCAGCTGAAGCTGCGTACTAACGCCACACCTTTCAACAGTCAGTTTGTCTTCCTCCCCCCACCCTTACGGAATTTTTTTTTTTATGAATGGAATTTACGTTTACGGAGACCTTTTGATGGTGACAACATCATTGTGTCTTACAGAGACCTTTTGATGGTGACAACATCATTGTGTCTTACAGAGACCTTTTGATGGTGACAACATCATTGTGTCTTACAGAGACCTTTTGATGGTGACAACATCATTGTGTCTTACAGAGACCTTTTGATGGTGACAACATCATTGTGTCTTACAGAGACCTTTTGATGGTGACAACATCATTGTGTCTTACAGAGACCTTTTGATGGTGACAACATCATTGTGTCTTACATAAACCTTTTACTGATTACAAGATCTAAATGACTTTCAAGGACCTTTTGATGAAGACATATTCTCTATAGCTTACAGACACCTTTGGATGTTGACAATGTCTTTGTGTCTTACAGAATCCTTTTGATAATATGGATATACCGCCGACCTTCATAAATATTTTGATGTTATAAATATATTTTTGGCTTTCAGAAACTTTATGATGGTGACAATATCTTTGTGTCTTTCAGAGACCTTTTGATGAAGACAATATATTGTCTTACAAAGAACTTTTGATAAAGAAAACATCTTTAAGCATTACAATGACCTTTTGGTGAAGGCAATATCCTTGTGAGGCCTTACGATCAAGACACTAGCATTGAGTTGATGCTATATGATCAGTGCCTGCCGGTCACCGTATTTTTCCAATCATTTCCAGCTATTTGGGGGGGGGGATGAGGGGGAAAGTTTCGCCAAAATGATAACAAAATCAATATAGAAATAAAATAAAATATATGATATCAAAAAATAAATTGTTTTGAATGAGGAGAGAAAATAATTGCTCGGAATTGTGGGAATGAATGCGCAATACACATGCGCATGCATAAGGGAACGCGGGATGTCCAACTGTTGCTATTGGCTGAAAGATGTCTAGGTTTGGAAGACAAGAGAAGCAGACGACAATTTAAAAACAGGCGCAGAGAAAAAAAAATATATTGAATAGAAGTGTAAGAGAAGTGCTGAGAAAAAAGTGAGTGAAAGAAAAAGAGAGAGAAAGAGAGATAGTGAGAGAGAGAGAAAGAGACAGTGAGAGAGAGAGCCCTAAAGAGGTGACAGGGTGTAACAAGGATGAGACAACTCGTTTTCTTTTCATCTGTGTGTTTTATTTACATTCCAAGAGTTATCCTCCACGTCTGCTGGAACCGGACTGTATAATTTTGGCGCGGTTTCCAATAGAAAAAAAAAAGTTTTCTTTCCTTTGTCTCCCCCCGTCCCCTTCCTTTCAAAGATTCTCCTTAACGTTGACGTTAGAAGCAGAAGGTGGAATACAAAAGGGGCGTATGGAAGCCCCCACGACACCCCAACGGATGGAGCAAGAGCAAACGAGGAGAATTGGCGGCGCACGATGGGGGCTGCAAAATATAGAAGTGATGGGGTGATGGCGTTCAGGGGTGGAATCGACCTATCTATACTTTCTACTAAACACCAACAAATGTAGCTTCCCTTAGACAAACTCTTCGTCTCCGCTCCTGTAATTGTGTTTGTACTATTCTCTGCCAGTGGAACCTTTTCTGTATTTAGACACATGCCATACATGACATTTATGCTACTGAATGTCAATTAAAGTTCTTTTTAGGAATTTATGGGTCAAGAAAAACAAACATTAGGCACAGGATAGATAGATAGATAGATAGGTTACTAGATAGATAGAGAAATAAATAGATAGATCGATAGGTAGATAGATAGGTTACTAGATAGATAGATAAATAAATAAATAGAGAGATAGATAGATAGATAGATAGATAAATAAATAAATAAATATATAAATATATATATACATACATACATACATATATACATACATACATACATATATACATACATACATACATATATACATACATACAAAAAGAAATAAATAGGAAAAGAAGTAAAATGAGCGAATCTAACAAACATTTTTACTTTCCCGAGTCTGCATTCTTTCCTAATGGAGCAGGCCCCTTGGTATTGTCCGTTTACTTTGTTTTAGGTATTGTTCGTCTTGAAGGACAATCCTTTCCATTGGCACACTTTCAAACGGTTAAAGAGACCATCTCTTGGCTAAAGAGACCATCCCTTGGCTAAAGAGACCATCCCTTGGCTAAAGAGACCATTCCTTGGCTAAAGAGACCATTCCTTGGCTAAAGAGACCATCCCTTGGCTAAAGATACCATCCCTTGGCTAAAGAGACCATCCATTGGCTAAAGAGACCATCCCTTGGCTAAAGAGACCATCCCTTGGCTAAAGAGACGATCTCTTGGCTAAAAAGACAATCTCTTGGCTAAAGAGACGATCTCTTGGCTAAAAAGACAATCTCTTGAAGTCTGAAACTTCAGGTGTGGCTCAGACTCCGTCGGAACTGTTGTTCCTAACAGGAGAAGAGGTGAAGGTTAGTAACTGACCAGTAAGCTTCGGAAAGGAGCGACTCATTAACCTTGGCTGCCCCCCCCCCACTTCTAAAAAAAAGGAAAACTCTGAATTCAAACTCTGCTGATTCTACACGGAGGAAAAAATCAGGCGATCCTTAGGCAGTATGCAGCACTCAGTGCTACACCCTGGCAGAGCCTGAGAAGTCTGTATCGGGCAGTATCGGCACTTGCCGTTACTTTGGATACGTCAGCATTGTGAAGGGGGGGGGGGAACTGCAGTAAAGGCGACATTGTTCCGACCATAGCCAATGCCCAGTCCAATGACGATTTCTTAAAGGTCACAATGTTTACTGACTTTCTTGACTGTTTCTGCCTCCATGAAAGTCGGCTACACGTTGATTCATACGTCGTCAAACAGATGCCATCTATAACACTACATACACCTCTTCTTCCAGAGCCATCTTCTGCTGCTCAAGTCATTGTATTAAGCAACGTCTATTATCCGAGAGTGGGTCCATTAGAATCGGCTCAAGGGATTCGATCAAGCTTGGGATGTCTAGCCTTCCTGGCCGAGATGATCCAAGAGACACTGCCCCATAAGTGCATACTTTGCCAGGTTCCGGCCAAACTTTGACGCCCGTTTCCGACACTGTAGAGTGTAGAGAGTCAGAGGAAACAGTGGTGCATGTCTTGCAATAGTGTCCGCATCTCTGAGGAATACGACAAGACGTACTTTTAAAGTTACATTGCTTTTTTTTGGGAGCTATGAGGTACTAGCCTACTAGCAGAGAGCTTCCTACCTGAGCACTACGGGAAGACTAAGTATTATTGTCCTATTGCCGAGTTCATCTCAGCTACTTTTACTTTGATAGTAGATGTGTTTGTGTCTGTTTGCTTCTGTGTTATTTTTTATGTGGGTGTGTGCGGCCTTTTTTTTGTGTTTATGCGTATAATGAAAAGAAGATTTAAAATTAAAAAAAGAGAAGAAATACAAATGTTTTCTGAGGAGAACAGGAACTGAGATATTCCAGTTTCCAATGGGGCTCGTAAGTCAATACCCACATGTGGGAAAACCTTGACAGTTTTCAGATCGCCCTCCCTTGAAGAATGTGTATCCATACAAGTAACAAGAAGAGTGACATAGATACAAAGATGTTCTCCTTGATCACGTGACCTAAGTCTCGAGCAAAGATCTCTGGAGTGTCTCCTCGTGTTAAAGTGTCGGATCTCTTGCAGGAACACACCGTGTTTGTGTCTTGGCACTTCAACAAGGAAAGGTGAATTATGAATTGGAAGAAACAAAAATAAAGGGAGAGAATAGTGTTGTATTTTAGTGCCAGAGTTGTCGTACTTGAAGTGTAAAGAAATGGCTGATTACTGTCACTTACAAACAAATCAAAAGGAAGAGAGAGAGAGAGAGAGACAGAGAGAGGGAGAGAGATAGAGAGAGGGTAAAAATTAGATCAGTAAGTACTGGTAGTCGATACATATTTATTTTGTCTGCCCTTGTGTTTTGTGACCAAGTAGCTTTTAGTCTTTAGAAAGAGTAAGGTCATTGAAACCGATAGTGGAATCTATAAGTCAGCTCAGCTGACTTAATACAGACAAATTGACTTACTTAGCTTTTAGCAGTGATGCATAATTAACCCATGATTAAAGATATCAGCGTCTCACCCACAAGAACTTTCTGTAGGAGTGTGTGTATGTGTGACATGAACTTTCCGTTTGTGGGTGTGTGACATGAGCTCTCGGTTAGTGTGTGTAACATGAAATTAAGCACATGTCTGTGTGTGATTATGAGTGCCATGGTTGAAATAGTCCAAAAGGAGCCTTTGATTACTTAACAATCACACAGTTTCAGCTCTATGGATATCACAATGAAATGTGTCTGTGTGGAACAATGAAATGTGTCTGAGAGGAAACAATTAAAGTGTCTGTGTGGGAACAATGAAATGTGTCTTTGTTGGAAAAATGAAATGTGTTTGTTTGGAACAATAATATGTGTCTGAGTTGAATAATGAAATGTGTCTGTAGTCTGTGTGGAATAATGAAATGTGTCTGTGTGGAACAATAAAATGTGTCTGTGTGGAACAATAACATGTGTCTGTGTGGGAGCAATGAAATGTGTATGTGTAGGAACAATGAAATGTGTCTGTGTGGGAGCAATGAAATGTGTCTGTGTGGGAGCAATGAAATGTGTCTGTGTGGGAGTAATGAAATGTGTCTGTGTGGGAGCAATGAAATGTGTCTGTGTGGGAATAATGTATGTATGGAAGCAATGAAATGTGTTTGTGTGGGAACAATGAAATGTGTCTGTGTGGGAGCAATGAAATATGTCTGTGTGGGAGCAATGAAATGTGTCTGTGTGGGAGCAATGAAATGTGTCTGTGTGAAAGTAATGTATGTATGGAAGCAATGAAATGTGTCTTTGTGGGAACAATAAAATGTGTCTGTGTGGGAACAATGAAATGTGTCTGTGTAAAACAATAAAATGTGTCTGTGGGAGTAATGAAATGTATGGAAGCAATGAAATGTGTCTGTGTGGGAACAATTAAATGTGTCTGTGGGAGTAATGTATGTATGGAAGCAATGAAATGTGTCTGTGGGAGTAATGAAATGTGTCTTTGGGAGTAATGAAATGTGTATTTGGGAGTAACGAAATGTGTCTGTGGGAGTAACGAAATGTGTCTGTGGGAGCAATGAAATGTGTCTGTGTGGGAGTAATGTATGTATGAAGCAATGAAATGTGTCTGTGGGAGCAATGAAATGTGTCTGTGGGAGTAATGTTGTATGGAAACAATAAAATGTGTTTGTGGAAGCAATGAAATGTGTCTGTGGGAGCAATGAAATGTGTCTGTGGGAGTAATGTTGTATGGAAACAATGAAATGTGTCTGTGGGAGTAATGAAATGTGTCACTGTAGGAGAAGTGAAATGGCTTTGTTTGGGAGTCAAGCATTTTCTCTGAGATAACTTTCAACATGATCGCTCCAACGAACTTCTAAAAGAACATTCATTTGAACGCTGCCTCAGGGCAGCAGGCGCCCCTCCTGCTTTGGTCAACTAAACTTTAATAGTTGTTCAAACTGACGAGAAAATTCGAAGCCCAAAATTTTCAGATGTCAGAAAATGGAAGCTAATCAGGCGTGGGGACTGCTGAGCATTCCTGGATTCAGTTCTACACCTCGCCCACAAGAGCTAAACAGTGTGATATCATGTTTTAATGTAGAGATCTAGCGCATCTAAGTATGGGTGGTTCTGAGATATACATACATTGACTTAAGGGCAGATTCTAAACATTGATCACGATGGACTATAATACTTGAGGGACCTTGAGGCAAGAAGGTAATGAATTAAGTAAAGCGAACTATTTTATAGTATTGGTAGAAGGCCGAATCAAATAATAAGCCAGACATATATATTTATAGTGGATATTAATAGTACAAAATTATGACAAAAAAATTAAATAAATAATAATAATAAAAGCAAAGTTCCCTTTACAGACCTTGCACTTTATAGGGCATAACCTATTTATTAACGCTAGTTAGTTGACCATTTTTTTTAAACTTTTAAAGTCATGGACCTTATTTTAGTTCTATAAACCGAAGCAGTTTAAACATTTGATTCAGCAGTGCTAAAACAGTCCACACAAAGTTTCCTAGACACTGACCTATACTTCTTAAAAAAACACAGATTATCAACACGTCCTTTCTTGTGGACACCGGATACACGAAAAAGCTCTACTATTATCAATATCGTCCCGTTGGTCCTCAGAATGGTTTCTGGGAGCTCATCCTATCTTTCAAAACTGTTTCGTCATCCGACTCGCTTTTTTGAAAGTCATTGAGAAGTGAGACATTTGCTTGACACCATCCTGACCATCTTCTCTGTCAGATCACTGCCTTCAGATCACTGCGTTCAGATCCCTGCCTTTAGATCCCTGCCTTCAGATTCCTGCCTTCAGATCCCTGCCTTCAGATCCCTGCCTTCAGATCCCTGCCTTCAGATCACTGCCTTCAGATCCCTGCCTTCATATCACTGCCTTCAGATCCCTGCCTTCAGATCCCTGCCTTCAGATCCCTGCCTTCAGATCCCTGCCTTCAGATCCCTGCCTTCAGATCCCTGCCTTCAGATCACTGCCTTCAGATCCCTTCCTTCAGATCCCTGCCTTCAGATCCCTGCCTTCAGATCACTGCCTTCAGATCACTGCCTTCAGATCCCTGCCTTCAGATTCCTGCCTTCAGATCACTGCCTTCAGATCCCTGCCTTCAGATCCCTGCCTTCAGATCCCTGCCTTCAGATCACTGCCTTCAGATCCCTGCCTTCAGATCCCTGCCTTCAGATCACTGCCTTCAGATCACTGCCATCAGATCCCTGCCTTCAGATCCCTGCCTTCAGATCCCTGCCTTCAGATCCCTGCCTTCAGATCCCTGCCTTCAGATCACTGCCTTCAGATCCCTGCCTTCAGATCCCTGCCTTCAGATCACTGCCTTCAGATCCCTGCCTTCATATCACTGCCTTCAGATCCCTGCCTTCAGATCCCTGCCTTCAGATCACTGCCTTCAGATCACTGCCATCAGATCCCTGCCTTCAGATCCCTGCCTTCAGATCCCTGCCTTCAGATCACTGCCTTCAGATCCCTGCCTTCAGATCCCTGCCTTCAGATCCCTGCCTTCAGATCCCTGCCTTCAGATCCCTGCCTTCAGATCACTGCCTTCAGATCCCTGCCTTCAGATCCCTGCCTTCAGATCACTGCCTTCAGATCCCTGCCTTCATATCACTGCCTTCAGATCCCTTCCTTCAGATCCCTGCCTTCAGATCCCTGCCTTCAGATCACTGCCATCAGATCCCTGCCTTCAGATCCCTGCCTTCAGATTCCTGCCTTCAGATCACTGCCTTCAGATCCCTGCCTTCAGATCCCTGCCTTCAGATCCCTGCCTTCATATCACTGCCTTCAGATCCCTGCCTTCAGATCCCTGCCTTCAGATCACTGCCTTCAGATCACTGCCATCAGATCCCTGCCTTCAGATCCCTGCCTTCAGATCCCTGCCTTCAGATCACTGCCTTCAGATCCCTGCCTTCAGATCCCTGCCTTCAGATCACTGCCTTCAGATCCCTGCCTTCATATCACTGCCTTCAGATCCCTGCCTTCAGATCCCTGCCTTCAGATCACTGCCTTCAGATCACTGCCATCAGATCCCTGCCTTCAGATCCCTGCCTTCAGATCCCTGCCTTCAGATCACTGCCTTCAGATCCCTGCCTTCAGATCCCTGCCTTCAGATCCCTGCCTTCAGATCCCTGCCTTCAGATCCCTGCCTTCAGATCACTGCCTTCAGATCCCTGCCTTCAGATCCCTGCCTTCAGATCACTGCCTTCAGATCCCTGCCTTCATATCACTGCCTTCAGATCCCTTCCTTCAGATCCCTGCCTTCAGATCCCTGCCTTCAGATCACTGCCATCAGATCCCTGCCTTCAGATCCCTGCCTTCAGATTCCTGCCTTCAGATCACTGCCTTCAGATCCCTGCCTTCAGATCCCTGCCTTCAGATCCCTGCCTTCATATCACTGCCTTCAGATCCCTGCCTTCAGATCCCTGCCTTCAGATCACTGCCTTCAGATCACTGCCATCAGATCCCTGCCTTCAGATCCCTGCCTTCAGATCCCTGCCTTCAGATCCCTGCCTTCAGATCCCTGCCTTCAGATCCCTGCCTTCAGATCCCTGCCTTCAGATCACTGCCTTCAGATCCCTGCCTTCATATCACTGCCTTCAGATCCCTGCCTTCAGATCCCTGCCTTCAGATCACTGCCTTCAGATCCCTGCCTTCAGATCCCTGCCTTCAGATCCCTGCCTTCAGATCACTGCCTTCAGATCCCTGCCTTCACATCACTGCCTTCAGATCCCTGCCTTCAGATCCCTGCCTTCAGATCCCTGCCTTCAGATCACTGCCTTCAGATCCCTGCCTTCAGATCCCTGCCTTCAGATCACTGCCTTCAGATCCCTGCCTTCAGATCCCTGCCTTCAGATCCCTGCCTTCAGATCACTGCCTTCAGATCACTGCCTTCAGATCACTGCCTTCAGATCCCTGCCTTCAGTTTCCTGCCTTCAGATCACTGCCTTCAGATCACTGCCTTCAATCTGTTTCCGTCTTGTCATTTGTTCCTTTTTTTTTAAAGTTCCAAACAATTTTACATCTAATGTAGTCAGAACAAATTTGGCTCCAACGACTCGCTAGTAATTCCATGACGAAACACATCAGGATGTTTCAATAATGGCAAGTCCGTAGCACATCCATGATTTTTGATGATCTTCGCTGTTTCTCATTTTTAATGAAATGTCCTGACATGTAATCTGATATCTGAGATAAACCGCGCAGTGGTTTCCAGATCAGGCAGTTCTCCTTATAGTTTTTCTTCTTTAAGAGAGTTCAGAGTTCAGAGTGCATGATGAATTCATCTTTGTTTCCAACAAATACTCTCCCACCCCCAACTTTGTTGATTTCATCTAATAGAGTGTTTCATTAGCTGCCGCTATCTTGATTTGATATTACAGTCATGCAAGAGGTTAGGTCAACCCAATCAGTGTGTGCAATTTGATCTGTCCAGTGAGAACAATCGCAAATGGTCAAAAATCCAGTTCCTTAATTGGTCAGTCGTTGAACACATACAAAGTATTGAGCCGGAATTTGAGCAGCACACTGAGACCCTGACCTTTGAAAAAGCACACACTGACCCTGACTTTGCAACACACACTGAACCTAACTTTGTAACACTCACACACTGACCCTGACTTTGTAACACTCACACACTGACCCTGACATTGTAACACTCACACACTGCATGTACAAATAAATAAAAAGATACATATTTCAATATAATATCTATACATTGCTGTAGAAGACATCACTCCAACTCAATTCAACTCTCAATAGTTGATTACACGTAAGAAATACTCATTCTTCAACAGTGTCTTTCATTCCATTGTGGGACTTCCATCACGTGGCTTGGTCAAACGGTTCATAACACGCCAAATGTAAAAAAAAATAATTAAAAAACAATGCTTATGTAAAGGATGGAACTGCACATTTACAGTCTTACATGTCCCTTTTCTATGTCAAGCAAAAACGAATAATTACCACTTGTTAATTAATTAAATTGGTTTTTTTTTAACTGATTCATGGCTTGTTAGGATTTGTGCAAAGTTTCAACTTGATTCGAGAATGGGAAGTGGGACAAATAACTTGTACCAAATTGTAACTGATAGACAGAGATGATATCAGCTTTTTGTTCAAACCAATTGCCTTAAAGGTCAAGAACGATGTATTTGTGGTTGGTTTATGAAGGAATACCGTCGCTAAATGAAAACTTAGAAAGTTTCTAGACGCAAGCAGTCTCTGTAACGAGTGCAACTCAAAACAAAACAGCATGTGTGTCTGTATCATTGGCAACTCAAAAAACAGCATGTGTGTCTGTATCATTGGCAACTCAAAAAACAGCATGTGTGTCTGTATCATTGGCAACTCAAAAAACAGCATGTGTATCTGTATCGTTGGCAACAGCATGTGTTTTCTGTACGTGGACAATTCAAGCAGTCTGTCTCTTTCATGCTGAACTCGTGTAGCATGTGAGTCTGTAAGTACCCTAAACGACTCAGGCAGCCCTACTCTACCATAAGCATAGATACACTCACGTGCGCGCACACACATCCACCCACACCCACACACACATATATATTTTTATATGACTTGTATTATTGCAGGACAGTGGAGAAATGGATTAGTTTAGTCAACTAAATACATTTCAATATCATTTAATTCTGTACGACATATATCCTGTTCTAATAACAACTACAAATGTTATACCAGTTTCATAGAAGCATTTGTTCGCAAGGACGTAAACATTACTTCCGTTGAAATGTGGAAAATAATTTTCCGTAGTGAAAGAGTTAAACAGTTCGTTTCGTACTTCCACATTGTGTTGGGATGTGTGACACTTAGTTCCAAATGAAGTCTATGGACAACAGTCTTTCTAGGTCAGCATTGGTTCAACTGTAGGCCACTGCATTATTTACTATTGGAAACAAGGATCTCAGCTTCAACCATGTTTACAGTTACTAGAGTGGAAGCGACCAAATCTGTGTCGACCTCTGTGTCAATCAAGGTTTAGTATGACTGTCTCCATTGGTGGCGAGCTACTGTTTTAAATTGCATCCCAGCAGCACCCACACAACGTAACACGTTAATAACAAGACGTCATTGTAAGACGCAGTAAAACTACAACCTTCAAACCGAGGTTTTATAGCGCGAGGCTTCATCTAACAAAAAAAATCCCTTCGAACTTCCGTTTACATCTCCTCATGAAGCCCCCCCCCTCTCCTCAAGAAGGCCCCCCTCTCCTCCCCCTTTTTTGCCCCCGGAGATGGGGGAGCGGGAGAGAAAGCGATGTAGGTTTAAGGAGAATTCAATAAAGCCAAAGTCCGACACCCGGCCAGACAATGGGATGAGACAGTGGCGAGATGTTGAAGTGTTTAACCAGGGACAACAGAGCGAGCTCCTGAGGCCTGTAATGTTAGCCACAAGATATTGCTGGCTTCAACTCTAGCTACAGACCTGGACAACATTCTTTTCTTTTTTTATTCCACCGACTTTCTATCAAGCTAATGAATTGTTTTTTTTTTTATTTTCAAAACTTTCAAACTTTTTTTTTACAAAACTTTTTATTTTAATTTTTTTAGCATTATTTTTTTTTCAATAATAAAAAGTTCAAATATGTTATGTTATTACTATGCACCAGATATGTATCCACCCTGTGGGTCTAATCCTCCATCCTTCGCTCCTTCTCAATGGTTCTCATTATTTCTCTGGACTGTTATAAAAAAAAATGTTTTTCTTGGGATTTCGAAATCTTTGAGTGTTACGTGTGATTTATTTTAAAATTGTGACGAAAACAAAAACTCGCAATGACCAGAACTTAGAACATGCTGAGTCTTCGTTTAGGATTTCAACTTAGAAAATTAAATAAATCTATTTCGAATGTAATTTGCTGTTGGTTCTTCCCCACTATTAGAATCTCATTGTTATTGGGTTATTAGAATTAATATCTACAAATAGGCCTACTACAATGTATTTTCAATCCAAAACCATTGTATCAATGACGACAATCTGTGTATGTGTTTATGAGCGTGAGAACGTGTGTGTATATATATCTATATAGTGGCATATCATAGTTTTTTTTACATGAAATAAACTGTGTGTGGGTGTGCGTGTGTGTGGGTCAGAAGACAGTCCGTAAAAAACTTTTAATGGCTTGACTCACGACTTATTTTCAAAATCTCATGGGATTTGGATCAATTCATTGAAAGCCATTGAGGGCAGAGGAAGGTTAATATGCCAGTATTCTTTTTTTTTCTGACCAGCTACTCGCCTGTCAATGCCCCATCCCTGTCAATGCCCCACCCCTCACATCCATCACTCAAAGCCTCCTAGACATAAACCAGGTGGAATCTTTCGCCATCAAATCTTTCAAAACATGAAACTTCATATGACACATCCCTAAAAAAATGCATTCCTGCAACTCAATCTTTTGATGCGTCCATCTCCCTGGGTGATCTTTTCAATATCTGGCGCCCGTGAGCAAACAATTCAATAAAACCGATCTCTTGCATGGCGCCCCGTGTCATCAACTGCCAAAAATGTCTGACAAGACTTTAACGCCGTTCAGACCCGAGTCTTCCATTTCGTCAATTTACTTGAATGTCTCACTTGTTTTGGCGTAACGCCATCTTGAATGTCATCACTATACAGCTCCTCAGAGAAATACCAAGATGAATGGGAAAGAGAAGGGCAGAAGTTTGCCAACGAATCCTCCCTGGCAGGACAGTTGATGCTCTGAAATATTTTGATGGCCACCTGATCATTCTGTGTGTCGTCAAGTCCACGTCTGTCTGTCTGATCTGTTGCTAGTGAAATGATGGAAACGATTTTAATACATCAAGTGCCAGTCATTTAAATGTTTTAACAGATACACCAGCTTTTTGCTGCTAAGCTGTCGGCTCTTTGAACAGATACATATTCTTCTTCTTCTAGCCAGCTTTTTGCTGCTAAGCTATAAGCTCTTTGAACAGAACCATATTCTTCTTCTTCTAGCCAGCTTTTTGCTGCTAAGCTGTCAGCTCTTTGAACAGATACATATTCTTCTTCTTCTAGCCCGCTTTTTGCTGCTAAGCTGTCAGCTCTTTGAACAGATACATATTCTTCTTCTTCTAGCCAGCTTTTTGCTGCTAAGCTATAAGCTCTTTGAACAGATACATATTCTTCATCTTCTAGCCAGCTTTTTGCTGCTAAGCTGTCAGCTCTTTGAACAGATACATATTCTTCATCTTCTAGCCAGCTTTTTGCTGCTAAGCTGTCAGCTCTTTGAACAGATACATATTCTTCATCTTCTAGCCAGCTTTTTGCTGCTAAGCTATAAGCTCTTTGAACAGATGCACATTCTTCTTCTAGCCGGCTTTTTGCTGCTAAGCTATAAGCTCTTTGAACAGATGCACATTCTTCTTCTAGCCGGCTTTTTGCTGCTAAGCTATAAGCTCTTTGAACAGATGCACATTCTTCTTCTAGCCGGCTTTTTGCTGCTAAGCTATAAGCTCTTTGAACAGATGCACATTCTTCTTCTAGCCGGCTTTTTGCTGCTAAGCTATAAGCTCTTTGAACAGATGCACCTTCTTCTTCTAGCCGGCTTTTTGCTGCTAAGCTATAAGCTCTTTGAACAGATGCACATTCTTCTTCTAGCCGGCTTTTTGCTGCTGCGCTGCACATACACATATGAGATAAAAAATGTAATGTTTCCTTCTAAGAAGATAAATGTTTTAGTGTATTTGGAGAGAATTTGAAAAATCAAAATAAGAAAATTGATTTTTATCCATTGATCATGATAGCTTTCAGAAGTTCCTTTTAAAGAGAAGATAATTACGTCCATATTGTATCCGTGTGTTCACCTAGTCATGCTTGTTTATTAGAGACTTGTAAAATGTTTGTGTGTTTGTAAAATGTTTTTTTTTTGTAAAATCATTGTGTGTTTGTAAAATGTTTGTGTGTTTGTAAAATGTTTGTGTGTTTGTAAAATGTTTGTGTGTTTGTAAAATGTTTCCCATGTTTCGGATGCTCTTTCAGAGTTAAAGATAATTTACTTTCTAGAGTCCAAACACTTACCTCAGGACGACAAAAGTGGGAGCGGGCAGGCTTTGAACCCGGGACCATCGATGACTCCGAACGATAGTCCAGTCCAGTTGGTTTTCCTGGCTGATTCAGGAGACCAATTCAGTTCGCTTAAAGCCACTAGGGGATAAAGGAGCACTAGTGCATATTTTTCTTAGCTCATAGAATAAGAAATAGGCTTCACCTTTGTGTTTTTTCTGAGTATTTTATTAGGTTGTGTTTTAGGTTCATGGTTCGCTTATTTATGTATCATTGCTTTTTTTACTTTTTAGTCTTCTGTCCTGAAGGCTTTCAAATTTTGTGATTTTACTAATGCTGTTGCTCTAGTCAAATGTGACTATTCCTTTGTTATAAATCTCACTGCTCTCATTTGCGTCTGTTCTAGTTTCTTTGAGCTTTCTTGAGTTGAGGGTACGCCTACCCGGGTACATCATCTAATAGCGGTCTAACCCACAGTTAAATAGCATTTTAATTCAATGGTCTGGTTTTTTATAAACAAAAAAAAAAATTAAAAAAAACTATTGCTTTTTTAAAAAATAAGTTGATCAATATTGGAATATCATGACAACTTTTCATTTATTTTAACAACTAGAAATTACTAACAGAAACACGAGAGATCCTACATTGACTTGATCTAATTTATCAAACGTTAGTCTGGCTACACTCGATAACATCTGTATTAGTAGCTAATCAAATCTTAAATTTAACAAATAACAAGAAAAACATAATAATACTTAAAAAACAAAACAAAACAAAAAAACAACAGCAACAACAACAACAAGGCTTCTATTAAGCGTACTTGTATCAATTAGTTTGCTCAGTCATGTAATTAAATGTGTAATAGATTTGGACTAACAATAAAACAGCATTTATAAAATTAAAAAAACAACTGGGGAATGACCTGAATTCGTACTTGTAGGCTAAAGCCTTCTCAAGCCAAAGCGGTAACCAGTCTGCCAATTTAGTTACGCGCTCTTGGCAAGATGGCTGCTCCCTGATTACTGTTATCAGCGATGAGTTAAAGTTTTCGTTTTGTTGTATTAAAATCAAACCAAATTCCTTAAAAAAGCTATTCAACTAATAAACTAATATCTTTAAATTATATATTTAACTTAATTCAGCATTTGTTTCCACTAATTAATTCAAATTAACAACTCTTAGTTTAGGACTATTTTGTCTCACTAATCCTTTTTTTTATTAGCCTTATATAGATCTAAATATAATTAGATAGATCTAGAATCTATACATTTAATATTATTTAGATCTAGTCTATATTTATTATTATATCCTTAGATTTTAGATCTACTCAGTCTAGTGTTAGACTTAGTCTTAAATTAAGGCTTTAGATCTACTAATCATCTACTAATACTACTAATAATAACTAATAGTAATATTCTATATAGTTAGTTATACACGTAAATATATTGATCTAGAATTAGATCTAGTCTAGGTCCATATTTTGAATTTAAAATACCATTTGATTTGATTTAATTGTCATTGTAAATAAGCTTTCACTTTAGACTTAGACTTAACTTAGGCATTGAACTAAACTAAACTAATTAAACTAGATTTAGACTAGACCTTTAAAAACTAAAATCAACAACAGTCATCATGAAATTGCTCTGGCTATTTATCCTAATAATTACTAAATACACACTAGCTGAACATAGAACTAGATCTACCTTAGTCAACACTAAACTTAAAAAGGAAGAAACAGTCATAATCAATCATCACACTCTAGATCAATGCAACTTTAAAAATAACCTAACATACACATCCATAACATTAAAGAAGATCACCCATCACAAATTGAAGTTCTCAATCAGACACAGCAGAAATAAATACCTATCACTGTTAATATTAATAGCAGGAGATGTAGAGTCAAATCCAGGGCCTAGATCTAAAGATAGATGCAACATCTGCAAAAAAGTATGCACCATGAAACAGAAAGCCATTCAATGTGACACCTGCGATGAATGGTACCATGCATCATGTCTCCATATGAATACACCTGTGTATTATGCCTTAGGCAACAAAGACGCATCATGGCACTGTGTACCGTGTGGGTTACCTCAGTTTACATCAGGACTGTTTGATTCCTTTGATGCAGACACTTCTAACCCATACAATATCCTAGATTAAACACCATCCCAAACCAAACTCACCAACCACTAGCCAGATCCACTCCTGTTAAACCTAAATCTACTAAAATTAATACAACAGCCTCACTAAACAAACCTACTAAAGAAGTAATACCAAAATACCTTAAAACCTTAGTAATAAATTTTCAAAGCATTAGGAACAAAACAGCAGACTTAGAAATTTTATTAGAATGTGAGAAACCAGACATAATTGCAGGAACAGAAACTTGGCTACATCCTGAAATTTATAATGCAGAAATTTTCAAAAGTAATTATGAAATTTTTAGAAAAGATAGGGCTGATAATCATGGAGGAGTTCTTCTAGCAATAAAAAACACTCTAATAGCAGTAGAAATTACCTTACCTAACTCAAAAAATATAGAATCAACATTTTGTAAAATTAATACAACCTCAACATCCCTAATAATAGGCAGCATTTACAGACTACCAAATTCTAGTTTAGAATACATGCAGGAACTATGTAATCAGATTACTACACTTAAAGAGACAAATAAAAATGCAGTTTTTTTGGATTCTGGGTGATTTCAACCTACCTGATATAAATTGGAAAACACTAACCATAGATAAACACCAAAACCTTAAGGACATACATGAGCTTTTCATAGAAACTTTACACAACCTAAGTTTAGATCAAATCATTAAAAAGCCAACTAGATTAAACAACACATTAGATCTCTTCTTAACCAACAGACCTTGATTAGTAGTTGATTATGATATTATCCCTGGTCTATCAGACCATGAGATCATAAAAATACACAGTCAGATAAAAGCAGTAGCCAATTCCAAACCCAAAAGAAAAATCTTACTCTGGAATAAATGTAACCTAACACAACTACATCAAGCTGCATTAAACTTTCAACAAACATTCTTATTAGAAAAAGACATTAACCAACCAGTCGATGACCTCTGGAATTTCATTAAAAACCATCTTAAAAGCATTATAGAAAATCATATACCAACTACATACACATCAAACAAAATAAATAAACGCTGGTTTAATAATAGACTAAAGAAGCTTTGTAAACAGAAGGAAAACCTATATAGAAAATTTAAAGAAACTAAGGCAGAAAGAGTTTACAAAAAGTATATAAAAATTAAACACTTAACCCAAAAAGTAAGCAGACAGCTGCAGAGTGAATACATAAACAATGTAATATCTAAAGATAACAACAAAAACCTATGGTCATACATTAAGTCTAAGAAAATGGAAACAACAGGCATAGCACCATTAAAAGATGAACATAACATAAAACATAATGATAATGAAACTAAAGCAAACATCCTAAACAAATACTTTGCATCAGCATTCTCAGCCACAGGAGACAAAAACATATTACTGAATTTGAACCAAGTAGACAACATAGAAGATATAGTAGTACAAGAAAATGGAATTCAAAAACTATTAGCCAACACCAAACCAAATAAAGCGTCTGGACCTGATGGTATTCCAGCTAGATTACTCAAAGACTAAGCAATGAGCTAGCCCCAGTGTTCAAAATACTCTTTCAGGCTTCACTTAACCAGGGCAGAGTAGCAAAGGACTGGAAAGAAGCTAATGTCACCCCCCTATTTAAAAAAGGAGAAAAATCTGACCCAGGAAACTACAGACCAGTATCACTTACCAGCATCACATGTAAAATCCTAGAACACATAATATGTAGCAACATCATAAACCACTTAGACAAACAAAATGTCCTCACACCATACCAACATGGCTTTAGGAAATATAGATCATGTGAAACACAAGTAATAGGACTAATTGATGATTTTTCAAAAGGTTTAGATAATAGTGAACAAATAGATGCTATCTTACTAGATTTTTCCAAGGCTTTTGACAAAGTTCACCACCATAGTTTGCTTAAAAAAATAAAATATTTTGGCATTAATGGTCCACTGCATCAGTGGATTAAAGATTTTCTGATAGGGAGAGAACAAACTGTAATAATAAATGGCTCTAAATCAACACCGATAACAGTAAACTCAGGTGTACCTCAAGGAACAGTCTTGGGTCCACTACTATTTTTAATTTACATAAATGATTTACCAAATTGCATTAGTTCAGGAACAAAAGTCAGATTATTTGCAGACGATTGCATAATATATAGAACAATAAAAACAACACAAGACACAGATATTTTACAAAGAGAATTAGATGAATTACAGAAATGGGAATCAAATTGGAGCATGTCTTTCCACCCAGAAAAATGTCAGTTGTTAAGAGTAACAAAAAAACTAAAACAAATTAATTCCACTTATCTTATTCATGGCAAACCAGTAACACAGACTAAAAACGCAAAATACCTAGGTGTTATAATAAATGAAAAACTGTCATGGAATCCACATATTGATGAAACTATAAACAAATCTAACAAAGCATTAGGATTTATTAAGAGAAATTTCTATAAATCAAATAAGAACATAAAACTAAAATGTTGTTTAACCTTGGTTAGGCCAATAATAGAATATGCATCCTCCGTTTGGGACCCCTAAACTCAAGAAAACATTAAGAAACTGGAAGAGACACAAAATAGAGCATTGAGATTCATAACAAATGAATATTCACATTTGACTAGAGTAACACCATTAGTAAAATCACTAAATTTAGAAAGCCTTCAGGACAGAAGACTCAAAAGTAAAGTAGCAATTATACATAAAACACTGAACCATAATCTTCAAATACAAAAACAAAATTTAATAAAATACTCTGAAAGACACAAAGATAAAGGCACATTCCTCGTCCCATATGCTAGGAAAAAATTGTACAAATACTCCTTCTTCCCTAGTGCTATTAGAGCATGGAATGGATTGCCTGAGCTAGCCAGAAAAACCAGTGACTTGGCAGAATTTAAGTTATTGGTTAATATGCATGACTAAATGCATGACGCGTATCTTATCTTATCTTATATAATACAGACGTTACTTCAAAAAAGAAGATGATTACGTCCTACGCGTCATGCATTCAGTCCTAGCGATCCTTGGTGGGCAAATCTGTTTTTGTTGCTGACGGTTAACAAGGGTCTCATGTGGCCAGCACAACAACTAACCGCTTTTAATTTCACACAAATAATCTCTGGCACCTAAAAATTAAAAATCCCGGACTTTACCAGGATTCGAACCCATTAGCTCTCCAGTTAAGCAGCAAGGTGCTTTATCCCTAACCACCCTACACTCAAATAAATGACAACGCTAAAACGACCGATAACAAAAGGTTTGTATTGAGACACATTTGTTGATCTGGACAATATTACATGACTGCTGAGTAGCGATGATTCAATGCAGTTGTCTGGTCAACATTTCTCACTTCTGAGACGCGATGATTCAATGCAGTTGTCTGGTCAACATTGCTCAATTCTGAGACGCGATGATTCAATGCAGTTGTCTGGTCAACATTTCTCAATTCTGAGACGCGATGATTCAATGCAGTTGTCTGGTCAACATTTCTCACTTCTGAGACGCGATGATTCAATGCAGTTGTCTGGTCAACATTTCTCACTTCTGAGACGCGATGATTCAATGCAGTTGTCTGGTCAACATTTCTCACTTCTGAGACGCGATGATTCAATGCAGTTGTCTGGTCAACATTTCTCACTTCTGAGACGCGATGATTCAATGCAGTTGTCTGGTCAACATTTCTCACTTCTGAGTCGCGATGATTCAATGCAGTTGTCTGGTCAACATTTCTCACTTCTGAGACGCGATGATTCAATGCAGTTGTCTGGTACACATTTCTCACTTCTGAGACGCGATGATTCAATGCAGTTGTCTGGTCAACATTTCTCACTGCTGAGACGCGATGATTCAATGCAGTTGTCTGGTCAACATTTCTCACTTCTGAGACGCGATGATTCAATGCAGTTGTCTGGTCAACATTTCTCACTTCTGAGACGCGATGATTCAATGCAGTTGTCTGGTCAACATTTCTCACTTCTGAGACGCGATGATTCAATGCAGTTGTCTGGTCAACATTTCTCACTTCTGAGACGCGATGATTCAATGCAGTTGTCTGGTCAACATTTCTCACTTCTGAGACGCGATGATTCAATGCAGTTGTCTGGTCAACATTTCTCACTTCTGAGACGCGATGATTCAATGCAGTTGTCTGGTCAACATTTCTCACTTCTGAGACGCGATGATTCAATGCAGTTGTCTGGTCAACATTTCTCACTTTGTAGTAAAGTTGTTGTTCCAGTTGTCACTGAGTTACTTCCCTGAGACAAACATGGCGCTGGAGATTCTTTCGTTGTTTAGATTTCGTTTTATGTTTTATTACTTTAGAATTAGGTCGTTTGTATTAATTATAGGGAGAGAGAGAAAAAGTGAGAGAGAGAAAGAGAGAGAGAAAGAGAGCGATAATTCTTATATCAAATTTTCTTCCGCTCACGCGTTCAGACGTCTGCACCCAATTATGGCCCGTCGGGCATTTCCTATTGAGATTATTAAATTGCAGACGTAAATCCGAACCAATGAAAATGTTTTCAAAATTTGACTTAAAATTTTGTTTTCTTATAGTCTATTACAAACTTAATGTTAACCTGAGTAAACCTATCAAAACTTATGTAAACCTGTCTACACCTACCTAAACCTATACAAACCTACCAAAACTTATGTAAACCTGTCTACACCTACCTAAACCTATACAAACCTACCAAAACTTATGTAAACCTGTCTACACCTACCTAAACCTATACAAACCTACCAAAACTTATGTAAACCTGTCTACACCTACCTAAACCTATACAAACCTACCAAAACTTATGTAAACCTGTCTACACCTACCTAAACCTATACAAACCTATCAAAACTTATGTAAACCTGTCTACACCTACCTAAACCTATACAAACCTACCAAAACTTATGTAAACCTGTCTACACCTACCTAAACCTATACAAACCTACCAAAACTTATGTAAACCTGTCTACACCTACCTTAACCTATACAAACCTATCAAAACTTATGTAAACCTGTCTACACCTACCTAAACCTATACAAACCTATCAAAACTTATGTAAACCTGTCTACACCTACCTAAACCTATACAAACCTACCAAAACTTATGTAAACCTGTCTACACCTACATAAACCTATACAAACCTACCAAAACTTATGTAAACCTGTCTACACCTACATAAACCTATACAAACCTACCAAAACTTACGTAAACTTGTCTACACTTACCTAAACCTATTTTCGTAAAGAATAGTGTTGTATATATATAAATAATGTTTAATTACACTAAGCAATGGATGAGAAAGGATAACTAGACAATCCCTTACACAGAGTAACCCTTTGACTCTGGACACAAGCCCAACTCCGTCATTACAGTATTATCTTCAGTTTGCGATGTTCTTGCTTGGTCCCAGGCACCTTCTGGGTGCAGCCACAACACAACTTTCTTGTGTTGCTTCAAGTCGACTACCTAGTAACAGGACTAGTAACAGATCAATGATCTGCTAGGACTAAAGGCGTCTCTTTCTCACAGAACAATTATCTGCTAGGACTAAAGGCGTCTCTTTTTCTCACAGAACAATGATCTGCTAGGACTAAAGGCGTCTCTTTTTCTCACAGAACAATGATCTGCTAGGACTAAAGGCGTCTCTTTCTCACAGAACAATGATCTACTAGGACTAAAGGCGTCTCTTTCTCACAGAACAATGATCTACTAGGACTTAAGGCGTCTCTTTCTCACAGAACAATGATCTGCTAGGACTAAAGGCGTCTCTTTCTTACAGATCAATGATCTACTAGGACTAAAGGCGTCTCTTTCTCACAGATCAATGATCTACTAGGACTAAAGGCGTCTCTTTCTCACAGATCAATGATCTACTAGGACTAAAGGCGTCTCTTTCTCACAGATCAATGATCTACTAGGACTAAAGGCGTCTCTTTCTCACAGAACAATGATCTGCTAGGACTAAAGGCGTCTCTTTCTCACAGAACAATGATCTGCTAGGACTAAAAGCGTCTCCTTCTCACAGAACAATGATCTGCTAGGACTAAAGGCGTCTCTCTTTCTCACAGAACAGTGATCTGCTAGGACTAAAGGCGTCTCTTTCTCACAGAACAATGATCTGGTGGAACATCTGTCTCTCCTAAACATGGTGGAAAATCTGTCTCTCCTAAACATGGTGGAACATCTGTCTCTCCTAAACATGGTGGAACATCTGTCTCTCCTAAACATGGTGGAACATCTGTCTCTCCTAAACATGGTGGAACATCTGTCTCTCCTAAACATGGTGGAACATCTGTCTCTCCTAAACATGGTGGAACATCTGTCTCTCCTAAACATGGTGGAACATCTGTCTCTCTTAAACATGGTGGAACATCTGTCTCTCCTAAACATGGTGGAACATCTGTCTCTACTAAACATGGTGGAACATCTGTCTCTCCTAAACATGGTGGAACATCTGTATCTCCTGAACATGGTGGAACATCTGTCTCTCCTAAACATGGTGGAACATCTGTCTCTCCTAAACATGGTGGAACATCTGTCTCTCCTAAACATGGTGGAACATCTGTCTCTCCTGAACATGGTGGAACATCTGTCTCTCCTGAACATGGTGGAACATCTGTCCCTCCTAAACATGGTGGAACATCTGTCTCTCCTTAACATGGTGGAACATCTGTCTCTCCTAAATATGGTGGAACATCTGTCTCTCCTAAACATGGAATCTTTGTGCCGTCTAAAATAGTCCACAAGTAAGGGCACACCTTCTGTACAGTGCGGAGGAGATATGCAGGGGGTAGATTGATAATATCCCTCAGGTCTCGGCCGCATCAAGAGAAATAGGGACCAACTAGTTTACAGGCAAGGTATAAACCAAACATCATAGCAGTTTCTACAACAAATTGGATTCTTGTATTAGACTTTGACTTATTGAAAGAACCGGGATTACACGTTTGGAACAAAGTCTGCCCTAAGCATCGTGTGTGTATGCTCGCAGTGTCTCTCATTATCTCAGACATAATTGTGTTTTACGACTTAGAATTAATGCATTGATTCAAAACGAGACTGTAATGTAGAACTAGACAAACAGACAGTTGAGAGGTTAGGCTTTCAAAGAAGTAACATCTTTGATTTTAGTGACTGAGACTAGACTCTGGATTAAACGTTTATATTTGACATACACCTGTAGGTTCACTTTATTGTAAGTGTCTTCATTTGTACGCCTACGAACTCAAGAGTAATACTAGCGTACAGAAACACGTAACAAATCTTCTGATCCAGAGGCGTAGTGAAAGGAAGGGGGGCGAGGGGGAACGATCCTCATGGGGGCGCCACACGCAGCCCATATTTATTTGTGATGTTTATGAAAAATGGGAGGGGGGACGCCAATAAAGTACCTTGCCCAGGGCGCACGTTTTCTACACTACACCTCTGTTCTGATCATGAATAATTCTACAGACACCCCTTTACAATACATACTTGGTAAAAAAATAAAGTATCAAAGTCTTAGAAAAATTTCCCCACTGTTTTAAAGAAACCTTGAGTGGCACATATTGTCACATAGATGTTAACTTTGCAGGCTTTTAGTTTTGAAATATATTTAATTAATAAATTCTGTTATTTAAATTCTGTTCCAATAAATTGCCACAATCTTGAGCCTTTCTGATATTACTTAGCTGTCATTTGAACAGCTGGTTGTTATTAGTTTGGTGAGATCGAACTTCAAACAAATACAAATTAACATCAAGATTTGTTTTGACTTTTAATTGAACTTTTATATTGGCTCAAACCTTCATTGCAGTAGAAATATTATTTGTTGAATTAGCTTTTCTTTTTGTTTGGGTTTAGATAAGAAAGTATGTTTCTAACAAAACTACAGAACACTAACGTAAGATCGTTGGAACATACATTACGAATCTGTAATGAGAAAAGAACGTAACATTACACATAAGAAACAAGAACATACAAGATACAAATAGAACAAAAAACAAGAACGTACGAACATACAATAAAAAACTAATCCGAACAAAGATCTAAATGATAAACTCAAGTCAGAATAGGAAGGAAACATTTTTTTTTTTACTATCAAGTGACTAAATGTAAACAAGTAATGTTTCAATGTCCACATTTTACCCAGCAACAACAAACACACACGCACATCTTTTTGTACGAACGCTGTCTCGCATTTGTTTGTACAAATAGACAATGCCATACATACCATATGTACTTCTCGTAGCTACACAGTGAGTACACAATGTACACTGCTCACTTTCTAGGTGTGCAAACACTAACACAGGTACACCAGTAGGTCAACGACCCGTCTGAGTAGGTAACAATGTTCAAATGTATCAAAGGGATTGACTAGTTACTAGAACTCTACGAAGGTGTGCTAGGATATAGATCTAGTGATGATGTATCCCTGGAGTGCTAGGATATAGATCTAGTGATGATGTATCCCTGGAGTGCTAGGATATAGATCTAGTGATGTTGTAACCCTCATTTGCTTTTGTTATTGCAATCACTTTTATTATCTCTCTACTTTGGGAGATGCAGCGGCAAGATTCAGCAGATGGTCCGTTGTTAGGTGTGAGTCATAATGAAACAAAATACTAATTTTGTAGAGATATTTGCAAGTTTCTTATTTTCAGGGTTCGTGACTTTTCTCTCCCATTGATTCCAGAATTTCTGACCTTGTGTGACCTCGCTGTGATTAATTTAATTAATAGATCTGCAAAATGAGGTACCAACTGCCGTTTCAAGTCACAGTTCTGTATCTCGTCTGCTGCGGTCTTTTGCTCGACTAAGTCATCTCACTCACGGATCGTCTGCCAAGAGCAGCTCGTTAAGTTATGCCCTGTTAAGATCATGTCTTATTGATAACAAACCTAAAGCAGTGGCGATGATTAAATATTACATTGACTAGCCGTTTCGGTCAGTCTAAACATCTGAATGAGAACATGCGACCAATCCCTTAGGTCAGTCTAAACATCTTGATTACTCCACGCGACCAACCTCTTAGGTCAGGGTTTTCATTGTTTGCCAATATATATTGTGACTATTGCCAGCAATTCCTTGTATCCAAAAGTGTTTAGCCGCCCCTCCCCTCCTTATTATATGCAAACATTTTGTGATAGGAGCCAAGCAAACTAGTCGTTTCCTTCAGTTCTAGAAATAGTTACAAAATCAGAATCCCCATTTTACTTTTAGTCCCTAAGTTAAAAGCACGTGTTTAATGGCGTACCTAGGGTGCCAGTTGGGGGAATCAAGGCGCGAGAACAACATCTATGGAAGGCGTGAACATTGACCTGCAACCTCACGACCTGGGGGCAGTGGAGACCGATAGGTTGTTGCCACCTCACAGGTCTGCTATGTCGCAGTTCAGTGTTGAGGTCTACTATTACGATTGGTCTCAGTCGACTACCCTCACCACTTGTGTATGTGATTCACATTGTATAACAGTCCCAAGTAAGCGATACAGATATAATGTAAGCGAATTTACTGACAGAATTAGGCTTCATGGCATTTGATATTCTTTTTGTTTTAAGCCTTTAAGCATTTCTAACTGACTACATAGCTTTATTTCATAGTCCTACGATGAGTCTAGAGTTTATTTCTTTTTAAATGAAACGTTTATTTTCATAACATTTATTTTACCTTATTCTACATACATTGTACATTGTTATATCAGATAGTTTCGGGGACATGATATATAAACATCTATCTTTTTTAAAAAAAATGTATAGTGCACACACAAAAAAGTGTATTTCAAACATTTTCTGAATGCTATGCTCGGCTGGCTAGGAAAATATTGAAATAAATATGTACACTATACATTGTATCAATCAAATACAAGCATGAAAAGCACAGATCAATATTTATTAAACAATCGAACGGTAATCAGAAAGTATTCCAGACTGTCTTATTGTCATAATAACATAATATTATGCAGGAAATACACACACTCTTATGTCTGTTTATTGTCGAATGATAAGAACAATACAATGACACATATATAATTAATAAGAATCTACATATAGTGTACATTACATTGTATATTGTACACATAGTCTCTCTGTAGATCGGCTCAATTACATTTTGTGTTTATTTTCCTTCTTGATCGAGAATAGATTTCTTAGCTGAGAACTAGATCAAGATGGTGAATACCAAAAAAAAACAAACAAAAAAAAACTGCAAAACTAAACGTAGTACCGGATTGACCTATAAGCCAAATAGTGTCAGTACCTGGAGCAACAAGGTCAAGTGAGATAAGTGGTTGGCTGGATGGGGGGGGGGAGGAGGGGTGTAACTTAAAATAAAAATGAAATGTTAGGCCTATGATGTTGATGAAGTTCAAATGATACACATGGTGATAGGAGAGAGTGCATTATTTAAAACCATGCATCGGTTGGAGCAAACTAGAAAATGTTTAAAAGATATTTTAATGTGTCGGTGTAATTATTTGGTCAATTACGAGGACGTGGAGTTATTGGGTCACAAAAGTTTGTGATCAGATTTCAGTACGTGACGTTAGAGAAGGAACAGACAAAACGAAGTTATAAACAGCACTAAGAGCCAAGACTTTGAAGCTAACCAAATGTCTAGATGTGCAGTTCATCATTGGTGTGTAATGTGAGTCATTAGTGTGTAATGTGAGTCATTCGTGTGTAATGTGAGTCATTGGTGTGTAATGTGAGTCATTAGTGTGTAATGTGAGTCATTAGTGTGTAATGTGAGTCATTCGTGTGTAATGTGAGTCATAAATGTGTAATGTGAGTCATTCGTGTGTAATGTGAGTCATTGGTGTGTAATGTGAGTCATTCGTGTGTAATGTGAGTCATTGGTGTGTAATGTGAGTCATTCGTGTGTAATGTGAGTCATTCGTGTGTAATGTGAGTCATCCGTGTGTAATGTGAGTCATAAATGTGTAATGTGAGTCATTCGTTTTGAGGTTTTGAAAAGGTGCTAAAATGTACACGTTTATCACTGGAATCTGGCTGCAAAATGTCAAGGTCAATGTGAGACTGATTAAACTTACAGAACAACTCATGAATGAGAATGTATTTCACTAGGACACACACACACACACACAAAACAAAACCGTATATTGAGTCGTAGCCTAACTACAAACATGGACAAAAAAGTTTTCAATAGAAACTAGCAGTTATCAAAAGTGCTCAATATGACTCATTGTGGGTCGTGTGGCCCAAACTCGTAATTCAATTCTACATTCAATTATTTCTACACAGCCATGTCACAAAGAAACATAAACATAAGAGGTAGCTAGGCAGGACATAATAACCCTGTAACAAATAATATGTCGCTAACTTTACTGCCACACACACACACACACAAAGACTTTCACAACACATGCACAGTTTGTTCAAACCTTTCTTTTTTATTCTATACTCTACTTCAACAGTATACTTTACTTTTCTTTATACTTCTATACATCCTATACTTTACTTTTCTTTATACTTCTATACATCCTATACTTTACTTTTCTTTATACTTCTATACATCCTATACTTTACTTTTCTTTATACTTCTATACATCCTATACTTTACTTTTCTTTATACTTCTATACATCCTATACTTTACTTTTCTTTATACTTCTATACATCCTATACTTTACTTTTCTTTATACTTCTATATATCCTATACTTTACTTTTCTTTATACTTCTATACATCCTATACTTTACTTTTCTTTATACTTCTATACATCCTATACTTTACTTTTCTTTATACTTCTATACATCCTATACTTTACTTTTCTTTATACTTCTATATATCCTATACTTTACTTTTCTTTATACTTCTATACATCCTATACTTTACTTTTCTTTATACTTCTATACATCCTATACTTTACTTTTCTTTATACTTCTATATATCCTATACTTTACTTTTCTTTATACTTCTATACATCCTATACTTTACTTTTCTTTATACTTCTATACATCCTATACTTTACAATCACACTTTGCACCAAGTATTAAAAAGAACGTATTCGTTTTCAAATCAGACAAATAGAAATCAGACGCATACAAATCTGACAAATACAATTCAGACAAATACAAATCAAATAGAAATCAGACAAATAGAAATCAGACAAATAGAAATCAGACAAATAGAAATCAGACAAATAGAAATCAGACAAATAGAAATCAGACAAATACAAATCAGACAAATATAAATCAGACAAATACAAATCAGACAAATACAAATCAGACAAACAGAAATCAGACAAACAGAAATCAGACAAAAACAAATCAGACAAATACAAATCAGACAAATACAAATCAGACAAATACAAATCAGACAAATACAAATCAGACAAATACAAATCAGACAAATACAAAGACAAATATTGGAGAGTATCATAAAATGGAAACAAATCAATCAATATCTCACGCTTCTATATGTGTCTGGTGTATAGAAGACGGAACTATTGATCAACTCTTAACATTTGTACAATCCTAAAATCATTTGCATGCACTTTGTTAAACACCAAGACTCAAAATAAATAAAATAGAAACACTAAATAGCCTAAATGAACTTTAGTTTAAACATTTCCAATCCAGACCATTCACTATTCTCATCCAAACAAAACCCTGAGATTTTGAGTCCTCAGTGTATTTACAGGCGTTACCTCATTAGCGCTTTTTGCGTTCACAGGCGTCTATTTAAAGTGGAACCCTACTCGCATGAATGATCCCATTCCAGACTTTTTCACTTGAACAGGACACATGCTCATGTTATGAAAGATGTGTGCAAGAATGTGTGCAAGTAACAGACTGAAGGAACTGTGCAGGGACTAACAGACTGAAGGAACTGTGCAGGGACTAACAGACTGAAGGAACTGTGCAGGGACTAACAGACTGAAGGAACTGTGCAGGGACTAACAGACTGAAGGAACTGTGCAGGGACTAACAGACTGAAGGAACTGTGCAGGGACTAACAGACTGAAGGAACTGTGCAAGGACTATGAGATGTCATCACGACATTGAAACAAAGTGAAACACAGTACCATTGTCTAAAACGCTGGATCAAGACCTAGGGGTTAGTGGTCTTGTTCATGTCAAAGTCAAAAACTTCATCAAAGAGAACCTGAGGCCTGGCTTTGAAAATGTCAAGTGGTTGCAATTAATTCTTATACACTTATCAATGAGAAAAACGACGAATTATTTTGGCCCTACAGATTTCCTGTAATGGAAGCTTCAATGAGAATCTATTTGAACTTTTCCCTCTCTCTTGAATGAACACTTTATTTCCAACTAGATAAAAAACATGAAATGAGGTAGACACATGTTTCTTATAATAAAATAAACTCTTATATCCGAAAACATATTGTCTGCCTCTTTATAAAAATGTTAGAGGCGCCTCTGATTCTCAATCAATGAAGTCTGTTTTTATTTTCCACAAAATTTGACAAGTCATGACTTACAGACACAATCAACTATTACCTTTAAATAACGTGACCTACTTCTGACGGTGACATTTCGAGTTCTATTTCTTTTTTTAATTTTCACGTTTAATTTCCGTACTGGAATTAGTTTACAACATTCCAAAGCGTTATTTTTTAAAAAAATGTTACAATAATCATTTCCTATATTGGCATCCGCTGCGTCGAGGCTGAAAGTTAATTGATGAAATTGAAGAACGGGAAAAGAATTGAAGGGAAGATCGCCTGGACCAGAATGACAGACACTTTAAAACGTAGACACCATTAACGTATTTGTCAAGATGGTGTCGGGACACATCCACAGCTTCAGGTCAGTCTAAAACTTTTTTTTATATCCGTTTTGCCTGGTCATTAATCTATCGTCCATTAGTTGCTGACTCCAATGTGCATGGGGGGCGGGCTGAGTTAGGACGAGCAACGGGTTGGAGGGGGGGGGGATTGCCAGGGCGCTGTCAATCAAAGTTAATGCAATAATGTTACATTGTTACAAATTTCGCTAAAAGAAAAACAAACCTCTAATTACAGATTTTAAAGACGTTTTGTGTCACTTTGACATTGCGTATGGATCGCAACTTGGGGACAGCCGCAGAATGTAGTACAAGGTAATCAATACTCTTGTTGTTGTTTTTTTAAATGAAGATAATGTGAGGCAGAGTAACGTACTTTAGGATATAGAAAATAGTGACATCGTGAACAAGGGATTGATAATATCAGCGATCATTAGACTACAGCTTTAATTAATTGAACTGAACTTCCTCCAAACAACAGAAAGTATTACAGAGAACATCTCAACTCCGGGCAACAACTTGACCACACTGTTATCTAGCTAGACTTCTAAATTCCATTCACCCTGCTCGTCACGTCTCATGCTCATTTTTTAAAGTCCCATTAAAAAAAAATGGAAAATCTTTTTTGGAGTAACAAAAGCTTGATCCCCCCCCCCCAAACCACGTTCTCCAAAACTTAACTATTTTACAACCTACAACTTTATCTATATGTAAGAAGTTATGACCAAACCTAAACTTATTATCACCTGTTGCGTCACGCAAGTTCTGTTTACCAATGTCCCCCATCTTAATCCATTCTTTACGGGAAACTAAATCAAGACTTCAACCCTTAAAACAATGAAACAATACAAACTCTGATCTTCTGAAACTTTTTTTTTTAATATTCGTAAACTTTGGAGCAGACGACAGTAAAACTTTCAAAATTGTAAAAAAACTTGCTAGCAGAACTTCTTTCTTTCCTTGCAGCTTCTAATCTAACAAGGCTTCTAAAAAGTACTAAACACTTGTCAATTTATATTTTAATTTTAAAGTCTCATAAACATAATTATCTCCAATCGCAACTGACATACAAAGTCTGAACTTTTGAAATGTTCCGTTTTTTTTAAAGTTAAGTTCTGGTTAAGATCAGCATGCATTCAGAAAATGGCAATTTTAAAAAGTCATTGAATTGAAACCACAATCTTTTCATTCATAATTATGCTTGACGTTTTCTTGTGCTAGAGTGCTAGGTGCTAATGGACTGATTTAGCACCTCGTTTTCCCTGATTGTCTGTACAACAGATCCACTTAATGTGTATACACAAATGAAGCTTGCTGAAATGTGTACACACAAAGCTTGATAGAAATGTGTCAACAAAGAAAAAATGGCGACACAATGTAAAGCTAACACTACATCACAACGCTACAATTACATGACTACATTACATGGCTACATTAGTCTACAAATATTCGACCCCTTGTTGCTCTAGTGGACGCTATGCATAGTTGAATTTTCTACAAATGACAAATGTTATGTATTTGATACTGTAAACATTCTCTTAAGTCGATGTGAACCGGTTTTTAAATAAAAAGTCATTCGATAGATTCATGAGTGCTGCCAATGCATGGTTTTTAGATCCAAAGTAAGTGTACACAATCTGACTTTGTACACAATCTGACCTTGTCTTAATGAATATTCTCTGTGATTCCATCCTTCATTCACTTGTTAAACAGTTGTAGGGAATCATATGTCTATTGGGTAGTATTAATGTTAAATTACGTCATACTGTGGGTGTTGCTGAACTTTTGAATCCAACATAAAATGGCACAAATGATCACAATAACATAGAAACTCTATCGTATACTACCGTTTTGAAAACCATGGCTGATGTCCTTAGGTGAAACTCTGACCTAGTCCTTGGTCAACCTCGTGACCTCTGAACTCCGTGACCTGATATTATCTCGACGAGTGAGCGGAATAACAGCTTTCATTGGAGACCATCGGCGTGATGGCGCTTCTGTTGTCGTACAGCGTCGGCGCCTGCAGAATGATGCCGAAAGTGCCGACCACGCAGGCCGTGGTAAAGATCCAGAGAAAGAGCCTGTCCAGAACCATGGCCACATATTTCCAGTCCTCCATCATCTGAGAGACAGAGAAACAAGAGAGTTAGTTGATGGAAGGAGTTCATCACACAGAGACACAGACAGAGGACCACCGAAACAAACACGAAAGTAATAAAGAAATAAAAAGAAAAGCAATAACAACATCAACAGCAACATCATCAACAACAACAACAACACCATCAACAACAGCAATATAAACAACAGCAACATAAACAACAGCAACATAAACAACAGCAACATAAACAACAAGAATAACCAGAAAAAATAAACAACACTCCAGAAAAAGAACAGACGAAGAACGAAGCCAACAAAACACCCCCCCCCCCCCCCCCTCAGTCTCTTTTTGTCACTTTCGAATTGTGCACGAATTAGAACACACGCAAGAGGAGCGTCAATAAAAACTTTCTGTTTGTAATTAGACGCGGATGTGTTTCCTTCGATCTTACACATTTCATTATTTTTTTTTACAATTGTTCTTTGTTTACAAGGGTCTCTGGAAATATGCCTCTCATAGAACGTTCCTTGTCAGAACTAATTGGAATGAAAACTCTTATAGAAGTTTAACATCCTTCGAATACCAAAACAATACCCCCCCCCCCATGAACCTGTTACCTTGTACAGATACTAAAAACTTTACAATTACATCGTGTGGTCATTCAAATCATATCACTTACATCGTGTGGTCATTCATATCATCTCACTTACATCGTGTGGTCATTCAAATCATCTCACTTACATCGTGTGGTCATTCATATCATCTCACTTACATCGTGTGGTCATTCAAATAATCTCACTTACATCGTGTGGTCATTCATATCATCTCACTTACATCGTGTGGTCATTCAAATCATATCACTTACATCGTGTGGTCATTCATATCATCTCACTTACATCGTGTGGTCATTCAAATCATCTCACTTACATCGTGCGGTCATTCAAATCATATCACTTACATCGTGTGGTCATTCATATCATCTCACTTACATCGTGTGGTCATTCAAATCATCTCACTTACATCGTGTGGTCATTCATATCATCTCACTTACATCGTGTGGTCATTCATATCATCTCACTTACATCGTGTGGTCATTCAAATCATATCACTTACATCGTGTGGTCATTCATATCATCTCACTTACATCGTGTGGTCATTCAAATCATCTCACTTACATCGTGCGGTCATTCAAATCATATCACTTACATCGTGTGGTCATTCATATCATCTCACTTACATCGTGTGGTCATTCAAATCATCTCACTTACATCGTGTGGTCATTCATATCATCTCACTTACATCGTTTGGTCATTCATATCATCTCACTTACATCGTGTGGTCATTCAAATCATCTCACTTACATCGTGTGGTCATTCATATCATCTCACTTACATCGTGTGGTCATTCAAATCATCTCACTTACATCATGTGGTCATTCATATCATATCACATCATGTGGTCATTGAAATATTGTCACTTATATCGTGTGGTCACTGAAATCATGTATTTACATTGAGTGGTCACTCCAATCACGTCACTTGCATCGTGTATTCACTCCAATCATGTCACTCACACAATCAAAACATCTTTTCACATAGTCCTAATAATACACTATCAGATTTTTTGTTCAAAACGCTGCTTTCTGAACGAACCAGTGCTGGAATTTCCTTGAAACGTGCAGCATACATTCTAGCTGGCGCCCTGGATCAGACAGTCACCTCGATCAACATTTATCTTAGACCAGAAGTGCCAACCATTCGTCCATCTTACCCGTAGGCCAATAACATTCCCAGTATGAAGACATTGTGCTAAATGTGTTTCTATAGAGGCTGACATTTTTCTTGCTGTGTGCATACAAACCCAAATCCATAGCCCAGACGAAACAGTTTCTAAATGACCCAGATACGCCAAACATACTTGAAATCAATTCCTCAATCTTTACTAGTTAGACGACAAACAGAAGATGTACCAGTAGGCTGGCTGAAGATCAGATCCTGACAGATTTGATTCCCTCTAACCATAAGACCAATCATTCGAAGTGAGCTAGAAGAAACATGTACACAACTGGAGAAGTTCATTTTGGTTTTCAAAACATGCTGAAAACATTTTGTCGAGTTCATGTCCGAATCTTGAATTTGTTGTGCTGAACTAGAATGAACGATACGTTTGAGTTGAACACTCTGTTGTTTGACGTTTTTTTAATGCTGACTTAAAGAATGTTTTCTCCTAAAAATAGAGCCGGAATGGTGTTGCAGTATTTCTGAAGCGACCAAAAAACTAATTCATTCGCCATTTGAAAATAAAACTTTCTGTTATTAAAGAAAAAGGAGTTCGTTGAAGTTTAATAGATTGCTACAAATAGTTTCTGGTCCCGTAAGGTTGTCATTGTCGGAAGTGGTAATGGCTTTAAGCACTCCACTATCTATAAAATGCTTCCTAATGGCATGCGACTTAAATAGCCTCTGACAACCCGTCCAACTCCTGGCTTTCACTTTTGGCTCAGACATTGAGTACGGCGAAACTGTTTTCATTGCTATACCCAATCAGGGGAAAGGCTTCGTGAGTGAACCCTGAGGAGAAATGAAGAGCCTGTGACCCTTAGGCAGTTTGCAGCATTCAGCGCTACACTCCGGCAGAGCCTGCTACGCCGCTGACCCCAAACTGTATCGGCACTTGCTGCTCCTTTGGATACATCAGCCGCGTGGAGAGGGGAGAACTCTGTGTGGGCGACATCGTTCAGACCACAGCTAATGCCCAGGCATTCATCTCATTTTCATAGTCGTTTCGCGACTGAAGTAGGCCATAAGTTCATGGTAGATAGTAATTTAAATTTTTTCCCAAACATATGTTACATATTAGAAACATATTTCACCGATTTGACATCAAAACCAACAACTAGTCCTTTTAACGAATGTATTCTATCTGTCCCATTCCACCACATTGTGAAATTAAAACACTTCAAAGATTTTTAAAATAATTTATATCTGGCATAGTCACATTTCCCCCTTCTAAAAACATATAAACGACGCATTACTTTGATATAGTTTTGTTAATGTTAATGTTCGATTATCACTTTGTTTCGTTATAATGCATGAGTTGAAATTGACATCAATTGTTTTATCGGAACTATTCAGCCCAAGTCGTGGCCCTTTTGTTTTGTCAATAACTGTCATATATGTCAACAATTGGCCATTCAAACACCGAGACACAATCAAAGGTAAGAACTGAGACACACACCATTGGGCACTTAAACACCGAGATAAAATCAATGGTCAGAACCGAGACACATATCATTGAGGACTCAAGCAATGAAACACAATCCAAGGTGAGCGTCCACAGACACTGAGGCACTTTCTAAAGTCAACAGACAAACAAGTGCTTAGACTTTGCCTGAGCACACATCAGCAGTGAGACATTCACCAATATTAGCACATAAAACACCAAGACTTAACACACACCAGCACCGAGGTATTCACCAACATAAGCACATAAAAACACCAAGACTTAAAAGTAAACACACACCAGCACCGAGGCATTCACCAACATTAGCACATAAAAATACAAAGACTTAACACACATTAGCTCTGAACCATTCACCAACATTAGCACATAAAAACGCCAAGACTCTTGCCAACCTTAGCACACACAAGCAGGTGAGATGTCAACCCAAGCAGAAACAAGCAAAAGTCGACACTGCTTCCATGTTTAAGTTCATCCTGCCCCAACCAGCTTATTTCTCCGCTGTCAGGCCAATTCCCAAAACAAAATGCTTTGAAGCAACACAAGGTTGGAGAGACTTGAAAGAGTCAGCAGTTTCCCAATGAAACTCCGGGGGGTTTCCCTTATCTGTATACAGTCCGCCTTCCCCATGCTGCTTGAGGAAAATATGCAGCCGCGCAATCAGGAGATGTGATGAACAGAGGACAACGTAAACACTCACAGGTGGGGTGGAAAGGGGGGGGGGTGCACAATAAAGGAGACTTTATTATAAACCGCGATATAAATTTTAGTTAGCATTTGATAATAATGAATTTAATCATCTAGTTACATAAACTCAATTTTGTATAGACATAAATGACTGGTTTTATGTAACAGCACCACAGTCAGGTGGGGGGAAGAATTCAATTCTCGATCAATAATTAAGATACGATTTTTGGGAGAAAAAAATATATTAATATAAAAATGAAATATTCTGAACCAAAAAAAAATCACCTATTTTATTACCATTACTAACCTACTGGTCTAATGCTATTTCCAAACCTGAAAACAACAGCCAGCTCATTATGAAGTTTTTGTTGAAATAAAAGTCTTTTGAAGTCTTAGGATTTCATGTAAAGATTAAAAACTTAATTCCGCTAGAGTCTCCTAAATTCTGCTAAAATTTCCTAAAGTCGGCTAAAATCTTCTAAATTTTGCGAAAATCTCCTTAATTCTGATAAAATCTCCTAACTTCTGCTAACATGTCGTAAGTCTCAAAGTGCAAACATCATCTCTCGTTTTGATTAGCTACACAATCCAAAGCCTAACCCTAAATCATAGGATTAACATGGCGACAAAAAGTCAATATATCCCGCTTTACAGTTTATATAATTTTTTTGTTTAGATCTAGATCAGCTGTTCTCAACCCTTTTTAGCTCGGCGACCCCGTTTTACAATTCCTCGACGACCCCAACAGTAACAGTATTTCCGTTCAAAGGTAGGCCTATAAGTAACTGTGAGTTCACTAATGTTACAACATAATAATTGTAGCCTTTTGTAAGGCGAATGAAAATATCTGATTAGCATTGCCAAATCTTTATGTTTAATCCCGAAACAATATGTAAACAATAGGCTTGAAATATATATTTCTCATCAGCCAATTACAAATAAATGAAATTATCTTTTTATGGCGTGCATGTATTTACTTTCCTATCTATTTATTATTCACATTACAAACATATGTGACCATTTGGAAAGCATGACTGAGCAGAGAATAGAGTTAAGACAGAACTCAATGACTGACATTGCTACAAATTGTTGCGACTGTCTGAGCTTATTTCTGTTTCTCTGAATCAAGAATTCTCGAGACAGCCTCTTCTGCATCAAGCCTTTTTCTGTATTTGGCCTGGAGAACTAACAGGCTGTTTCGCAAAACAATACATTACTACAAACGGAAGACTAAGATGGAATACAAATCAGCTCATGACTGCAAATGCTTGATCCA
Source organism: Biomphalaria sudanica (assembly GCA_036873155.1). NCBI lineage: Eukaryota > Metazoa > Mollusca > Gastropoda > Planorbidae > Biomphalaria > Biomphalaria sudanica. Next base: position 125,355 of record JAZGLO010000862.1, read on the forward strand.
GGTGTGTGGAATTAAAGAAACAATGTTTCGCTGCATCTTTATTGACGAGTTCAATAAAATTTCAACTTTGACTTTCATTAAATTTCTGGCATGTGCATATGGGATGTTCAGTAAATTTGGGAAGTTTGAGAATGTTTTGATAGCATGCATGCGCAAATGTTCTTTCAAAGAAATTTGCACTTGTTTCTGTTTGTCAGGTTCCATGTCATTTTCTTCCTAGAGAGTAAGATTGGTAACATGTAAGTATTATTTTTGTCCAATTTTGTTGGCCAATTTGAAGTTTCATTTAGAAGGGTCGAAATTTTGTTCAGACTCGAGGCCAAATTTATTTGATTCTAGCAGATACGTTTTTCATTGCTTTTTGTAATTTTAGTAGCATTGTTTACTTTTATTCATTTTCAACGATAAATCACACACTGAGAGTTCCGATGACTTTTGGTGACTCATTCTGTACCAGATGTTGCCTTCTAGACCAACATACTGCGATACTTGGAGCACTCTCTGTGCAGACACCACAAATATTTTTCAAAAACATTTTATACTTTTCTAAAAAAAACAAACAACCGTTTCACAGATGTGCCTACGATGTCGTAGTCATTTCAAATGGATTGCAAGAGAAAAACTCATCTTTAAATCGCCCACATTTATATGCATACACACTGGGGGGGGGGGGGTCATTTCCTGCTTCAACTAACGGGACAGACAGAGGAATCAGTGGTGCAGGTCTTAGAAGAGTGTCCAAGAGCTGCAGGGAGACAACTGAAGTGTCACTGAAACCCCATTGGAGCTATGAGGCACTACGTTCAACAGAGTTTCTTACCAGAGCACTACGGGAGGCATTTCCTGCCCTGCTACCATTAGAGTTCATCCAAGGTTCATGTTGTCCAATGCGGTTTTCACTTTTAGAAAAAGGTTCATGTATCAAAATTTAAATGTATTGATGCGTCGCTCAACCTTTTTCAAAACGTACACAGTTTAGTTAAACATATTACATTTTTAAAACGCTTTGGACTTATAAGAATACAGAACTTGAAAGTAACGGACCGTCATCTTCACTAGTATCTTAATATACTAGTGACTATAAATACTGACTCTTTGACAACACAGATGACAGTCAGGAGAGCATACAGCACGACCAAGCGTAACGATACATTATGCATTAATCAACATTAGCCTAAACTTTAAAAAAACATTTAGTTAAAAATATTTGTGCTGCGACAATTGAAATGTTTGAAATCAATTATGATACACTGGTCTGCAACATATATCTTCGATAAACAATAGAACTACTACATTCCAATGGAGCGAATTTTATAATGTGTCGAGATTTACATATTAGGATCCATATTTTTGATGGTCAATCGAATACATATTTTATTATTTCAATCATCAAAATAGCTACTTAATTTTAGCCATCCGCCATAGATGCTGTATTCACAACCCAAACAGGTTGAACATCACTGACCTAGATCCACCGCCGCACTGCTTCAGCTGATGTTTGAAGAAAACAAAATGTTTTGTAGGGACTAAAATCATCCCCCCCCCCCCCTTAAAATTCTCTAAAATAATAATGAGATCCAGTAAAACAAACTGCAAAAAGAAACAACATAATAGACAAAAAAAAAAACCATCCAAACCCTGGCAGTGCTCGAATCTAAACACAAGATGGACCAATGAGAACGTATCAGGTGTGGATGCTGAAAGTGAACACGTCTGCTGCTACTCTTACTATTTGTTCTCATTTTCATTCGAAGTAAAAAAAAAAAGCTTGACTAGTGTCTGACGTGAACAAATTGCTGGACTGATCCAACCACGTCTGACGTGAACAAATTGCTGGACTGATCCGACCACGTCTGACGTGAACAAATTGCTGGACAGATCCGACCACGCCTGACGTGAACAAATTGCTGGACAGATCCGACCACGTCTGACGTGAACAAATTGCTGGACTGATCCGACCAAATCTGACGTGAACAAATTGCTGGACTGATCCGACCAATTCTGACGTGAACAAATTGCTGTACTGATCCGACCAATTCTGACGTGAACAAATTGCTGGACTGATCCGACCAATTCTGACGTGAACAAATTGCTGGACTGATCCGACCACGTCTGACGTGAACAAATTGCTGGACTGATCCGACCACGTCTGACGTGAACAAATTGCTGGACTGATCCGACCACGCCCGACGTGAACAAATTGTTCGACTGATCCGACCACGTCCGACGTGAACAAATTGCTGGACTGAACCGACCACGTCTGACGTGAACAAATTGCTGGACAGATCCGATCACGTCTGACGTGAACAAATTGCTGGACAGATCCGACCACGTCTGACGTGAACAAATTGCTGGACTGATCCGACCAAATCTGACGTGAACAAATTGCTGGACTGATCCGACCAATTCTGACGTGAACAAATTGCTGTACTGATCCGACCAATTCTGACGTGAACAAATTGCTGGAGAGATCCGACCACGTCTGACGTGAACAAATTGCTGGACATATCCGACCACGTCTGACGTGAACAAATTGCTGGACTGATCCGACCAAATCTGACGTGAACAAATTGCTGGACTGATCCGACCAATTCTGACGTGAACAAATTGCTGTACTGATCCGACCAATTCTGACGTGAACAAATTGCTGTACTGATCCGACCAATTCTGACGTGAACAAATTGCTGGACTGATCCGACCACGTCTGACGTGAACAAATTGCTGGACTGATCCGACCACGTCTGACGTGAACAAATTGCTGGACTGATCCGACCACGTCCGACGTGAACAAATTGTTCGACTGATCCGACCACGTCCGACGTGAACAAATTGCTGGACTGAACCGACCACGTCTGACGTGAACGAATTGCTGGACAGATCCGACCACGTCTGACGTGAACAAATTGCTGGACAGATCCGACCACGTCTGACGTGAACAAATTGCTGGACTGATCCGACCAATTCTGACGTGAACAAATTGCTGTACTGATCCGACCAATTCTGACGTGAACAAATTGCTGGACTGATCCGACCAATTCTGACGTGAACAAATTGCTGTACTGATCCGACCACGTCTGACGTGAACAAATTGCTGGACTGATCCGACCACGTCTGACGTGAACAAATTGCTGGACTGATCCGACCACGTCCGACGTGAACAAATTGCTGGACTGATCCGACCACGTCCGACGTGAACAAATTGTTCGACTGATTCGACCACGTCCGACGTGAACAAATTTCTGGACTGATCCGACCACGTCTGAACAGAAACAAGACGCCAATAGAAAACTTCAGGTGTGTCCCTATGAAGGACTGAAAGTTTACCAACTGTCACAGCTCATGCATGTCAAAAGCCTTGTTGTTGTACAAAAAACAAAAAAACAACGAGACTGCTAGAAACCTTCAACATCATAACATTTAGTTTAAAGGGGTGGGGGGAGAGGTCTCACTGAATTCCGTCTCCATCTAATGACCTTCGTTCTACTGGAATTAGTAGGTCAACTTTGGTCAACTCTGGTCAACACATGAATTGATCTCTCTAAAAAAATAAACAAAGTGTTCCGGTAAATACCCAGAATGTGCGAGGTGTTCCGTTAAGGACACACAAGTGTCTGTCCACTACTAATGTCTCTTTTAGAATACACAGTTTATAATCACTTTCCAAACATCAAAAAAAGCTAGTTAGGTTTAGCCATAGATGCTGTATTCACTTCTCTTGAAAACTATGTCGAATGAAACAAAAACATATATATGTTGTTCATGGGCGTAGCCAGGATTTTTTTTTTGGGGGGGGGGGATTCCCCTCGCCCCCCCCCCCCAACGGCGAAAAATAAAATATGTGTGTGTGTGTACAAATTAATCTTTATTACATTCTGACCCTTTCGGAAGACGTTTATTGTGCCCTAAAAGAGGTTCTTCCTGGAGTTAGTGGAAAACTTGTAGACTCCCCGCCCTTGCTAGCAACGGGGTCTGGGGGAGTTCGCAGCGCTCCCCCAGCGCGGGGCGAAGCCCCGCCGCCGAGCATTATTTCTGGTATTGAAAGCCAACAAAATGCATATTCTGAGGTATCTACAGTGCATTATCTTGCTGTTAAAAAGTTTTATTTCAAAAACCTAATGTGCTATTCTTACTGACTTAGACCCTCTCGCGCCGTTCGGCGCATTTTCCGGCAAGCTGTTTCCGCAACTCTTATTATGCGTAATTCATTTTGTCGGAGAACATGTCCCGCAAAACCTCATGCGACGCTCTGTCAAAACCTTACTAAGGGTTTGACTCCCAGTTCGGCATATGATTTCTTTAATTTAGACCTGATCTCTATAACTGACTCCTAAAATATGTCTTAGTTATCTTTGTTGAGCCACATTTAGTTTTTTTCAATGTCGGCAGATGACTATTCACACTTTATTAATGGAGCCCAGCCACTGGTAGAAATGTGTAACCTCTCTTGACTACACTCTTGGTATTACATGCCTGTATTTCGCTTTAGATTTTATATCGAAAAGGAAAGTTTTATCGTCAAAATCATCTGTTGAGGGGTTTTAAACTAAAAAATCTCTGGAGTTTTTTTGTTTTTATTTTAATTAAAAACCCCATTTAGCTATGGTCATAGAATTTGATGACTGTAGTTTGCTTTAAAATAATACTGAAGAGAGGGGTTTTCAACTCAAAACGCTCTGTAGGGGAATTTTTAACTCAAAACCATCTGGAGGGGTTTTAAATTTAAAAAAAAGCCATTTGGAGGAGGGGGATTTAAACTAAAACCCCTCATTAGCTTAGCTACGCTCAAAGAATTTTAGTGTAATTTGCTTTTTTTATATTGAAGAGGCATTTTTTAGCATAAAAACCCTTAAACTCAAACCCCCTTTTGGCTACACTCATAGAATTTTAATTGTGTAATTTGCTTTTTTGTATATTGAGAGGGGGTTTATCGTAATTTTTTGATGCGGTTTTAAAGTCAAAATCTTCCTTTGGGGATTGCCGTTTGCATTTTTTTATAGTTTTGTTTATAGAAGAGGGGAATTTAACTGCAAAACCCCTGGTAGGGGGTTTTAAACTCAAAACCCCTGTATAGAGTTTTAAACTCAAACCCCCCTGGTAGAGGGATTTTATCACAAAACCCCCTGATAGTTTTTTTACTCAAAATTCCCCCCCCCCTCTGGTTTTTTAAAACTCAAAACCCCCTGGTAGAGGGTTTTTAACTCAAAACCCCCTCGGCTGTGTTGTGGTAAGTGATGATTTAGTATTAAAATCTCACCTAAAATAAACAAAATGAAAGCAAAAAATCAGTCACTGAATTCCGTCCCCCCCCCCCTCCTGAGGGAAGATTTCATTTCGGGGGGGGGGTTGGGGGTTCAACCCCCCCCTGGCTACGCCCATGATGTTGTTACAGTAACTGATGCTGATGTCCAAACAAAACAAAAACCTTCACATAATGTACATATATATGAATTATGAATAAATTCATGAAAACGTATAAAGGGAGATCACAGAGCAGCCCAGTTTATCCAAGCATTCAAGTTACATCCCTTGTTGGTCGTTATGGAGATATGTCAACAGAAGAAAAGACAACGTCCACTGATTAATGTCTCTAACATCAAAAACGTTTTAATTACTTTGTGGACAGACGCGACAATTTATTAGCTAACAAAGGAATGACATTAACATAGGGAAGAAATGAACCCGACACGTGCAGACTCGATGCTAGTTGAAGTCTTAAAAATGAAATCCCTGGAAATTTTCGGCGACTGTCTATTGAGAGAAATGAGATGGGAACAGATTCGTGGGATATTTGAATTCCTTTTCCTAAGAATCAAGATTGAATTATTTTGTTACGAACCAAGATTTTGTTCTTACCCAAGCCCCAAAAATCTTAGGATTTTAAGAATGAGTTCATTATATCCTCCCGTTTCTTACCATAAGCGATGCCAGGCTAACGCAATGTTCGTTAATAGGCTTCATACTAAATGAATTTATTAGTCCTAAACCTGTAATGTAAGCATTTATGCAAAAACAAGATTTAGGATATTTGTCCATGGGCCAATTTTATCTTTGGAGACCTTATTCTAAATTTATAGAGGAAATGGAAAATGTATAAAACATACAATCAATCAAAGTCTTAGCATTGATAACAAACACTTATTGGGCGATTCTAGAGATGTCGATGCAACTATCAATATTTACAATGTTATGTACGAACCAATATATATATATATATATATCACAATCGTACGGCCAACAAAATTAACAGTTACACAATCCAAACTGGGACTGACCATTGGGACTGACCATTGGGGGTTTCAGAAAGCTCAACGCCATCGTTGGTCAAGACGGCTATGGTGAAAACATTGGTAATAAAACGTTTCTTTTAAAAAATTTTCTTGTCTTGACCAAATTGTCTTTTACTGACCATCATAAAGTATTTTTCGCTGACTTGATACAAGGGACACTTACACAAACATTGTTCTACACAACAGAGAAAGAAAATTACGACTTCTCTTTTTAACATAAAAAACATTCCCCAAGGCAGACAACCACTGCTTTACTTCTCCAATGATTACACAATTCGCGAAGACCAACTCAATTTGATGTGTTTCAACAGTGCCGGCTGGAAGGTGGCCGAGGCTTTTTTTACATTTTAGTTTCCTATTTATTGATTGTCCGAACTCGTCCCTTGAGATAGAGAGGTCACGTGCCCTGCCCTCATTTGTATTTTTAGCCTCGTAATCACATAGCAGACTTTTATCTGCCTAATTAGTTGACATCCTGGCATGCCAGTTGGCCTTGAGATTTGTTCTTCGAAAGATGACATAAAAATAAAAGATACCGTACAAGAGGTCAGTTTTACAGCTCTAGTCATTGAAATGGTGAGTGGTCAGTTTTACAGCTCTAGTCATTGAAATGGTGAGTGCACAGTTTTACAGCTCTAGTCATTGAAATGGTGAGTGCACAGTTTTACAGCTCTAGTCATTGAAATGGTGAGTGCACAGTTTTACAGCTCAAGTCATTGAAATGGTGAGTGGACAGTTTTACAGCTCTAGTCATTGAAATGGTGAGTGCACAGTTTTACAGCTCTAGTCATTGAAATGGTGAGTGCACAGTTTTACAGCTCTAGTCATTGAAATGGTGAGTGGGCAGTTTTACAGCTCTAGTCATTGAAATGGTGAGTGGGCAGTTTTACAGCTCTAGTCATTGAAATGGTGAGTGGACAGTTTTACAGCTCTAGTCATTGAAACGGTGAGTGGACAGTTTAACAGCTCTAGTCATTGAAATGGTGAGTTTTACAGCTCTAGTCATTGAAATGATGAGTGGACAGTTTTACAGCTCTAGTCATTGAAATGGTGAGTGGACAGTTTTATAGCTCTAGTCATTGAAATGGTGAGTGCACAGTTTAACAGCTCTAGTCATTGAAATGGTGAGTGGACAGTTTTACAGCTCTAGTTATTGAAATGGTGAGTGGACAGTTATACAGCTCTAGTCATTAAAATGGTGAGTGGACAGTTTTACAGTTCTAGTCATTGAAATGGTGAGTGCACAGTTTAACAGCTCTAGTCATTGAAATGGTGAGTGGAGAGTTTTACAGCTCTAGTCATTGAAATGGTGAGTGGACAGTGTTACAGCTCTAGTCATTAAAATGGTGAGTGGACAGTGTTACAGCTCTAGTCATTGAAATGGTGAGTGGATAGTTTTACAGCTCTAGTCATTGAAATGCTGAGTGGACAGTGTTACAGCTCTAGTCATTGAAATGGTGAGTGGACAGTTTTACAGCTCTAGTCATTGAAATGGTGAGTGGGCAGTTTTACAGCTCTAGTCATTGAAATGGTGAGTAGACAGTTTTACAGCTCTAGTAATTGAAACGGTGAGTGGACAGTTTAACAGCTCTAGTCATTGAAATGGTAAGATTTACAGCTCTAGTCATTGAAATCATGAGTGGACAGTTTACAGCTCTAGTCATTGAAAAGGTGAGTGGACAGTGTTACAGCTCTAGTCATTGAAATGTTGAGTGGACAGTTTTACAGCTCTAGTCATTGAAATCATGAGTGGACAGTTTACAGCTCTAGTCATTGAAATGGTGAGTGGACAGTTTTACAGCTCTAGTCATTGAAATGGTGAGTGCACAGTTTTACAGCTCTAGTCATTGAAATGGTGAGTGGAGAGTTTTACAGCTCTAGTCATTGAAATGGTGAGTGGACAGTGTTACAGCTCTAGTCATTGAAATGGTGAGTGGACAGTGTTACAGCTCTAGTCATTGAAATGGTGAGTGGGCAGTTTTACAGCTCTAGTCATTGAAATGGTGAGTGGACAGTTTTACAGCTCTAGTCAATGAAATGGTGAGTGGACAGTTTTGCAGCTCTAGTCATTGAAATGGTGAGTGGACAGTTTTGCAGCTCTAGTCATTGAAATGGTGAGTGAACAGTTTTACAGCTCTAGTCATTGAAATGGTGAGTGGACAGTTTTACAGCTCTAGTCATTGAAATGGTGAGTGGACAGTTTTACAGCTCTAGTCATTGAAATGGTGAGTGGACAGTTTTACAGCTCTAGTCATTGAAATGTTGAGTGGACAGTTTTATAGTTCTAGTCATTGAAATGGTGAGTGCACAGTTTTACAGCTCTAGTCATTGAAATGGTGAGTGGACAGTTATACAGCTCTAGTCATTGAAATGGTGAGTAGACAGTTTTACAGCTCTAGTTATTGAAATGGTGAGTGGACAGTTTTACAGCTCCAGTCATTGAAATGGTGAGTGGACAGTTTTACAGCTCTAGTCATTGAAATGGTGAGTGGACAGTTTTACAGCTCTAGTCATTGAAATCATGAGTGGACAGTTTACAGCTCTAGTCATTGAAATGGTGAGTGGACAGTGTTACAGCTCTAGTCATTGAAATGGTGAGTGGACAGTTTTACAGCTCTAGTCATTGAAATCATGAGTGGACAGTTTTACAGCTCTAGTCATTAAAATGGTGAGTGGACAGTTTTACAGCTCTAGTCATTGAAATGGTGAGTGGACAGTTTTACAGCTCTAGTCATTGAAATGGTGAGTGGACAGTTTTACAGCTCTAGTCATTGAAATGGTGAGTGGACAGTTTAACAGCTCTAGTCATTGAAATGGTGAGTGGACAGTTTTACAGCTCTAGTCATTGTAATGGTGAGTGGACAGTTTCTGTAAACGATGGACGGAGAAAAAAGTCGTATATGTCTGAGCATGTGTGGGAGCGTGTATGGGAGCGTGTGTGGGAGCGTGTATGGGAGCATGTGTGTGAGCGTGTGTGTGAGCGTGTATGGGAGCGTGTATGGGAGCGTGTGTGGGAGCTTGTGTGGGAGCGTGTATGGGAGCATGTGTGGGAGCGTGTGTGTGAGCGTGTATGGGAGCGTGTGTGGGAGCGTGTATGGGAGCGTGTATGGGAGCGTGTGTGGGAGCGTGTGTGGGAGCGTGTGTGGGAGCGTGTATGGAGCGTGTATGGGAGCGTGTATGGGAGCGTGTATGGGAGCGTGTGTGGGAGCGTGTGTGGGAGCGTGTATGGTAGCGTGTGTGGGAGCGTGTATGGGAGCGTGTATGGGAGCGTGTGTGGGAGCGTGTATGGGAGCGTGTGTGGGAGCCAGTATGGGAGCGTGTGTGGGAGCGTGTGTGGGAGCGTGTATCGGAGCGTGTATGGGAGCGTGTGTGGGAGCGTGTATGGGAGCGTGTATGGGAGCGTGTGTGGGAGCGTTAATGGGAGCGTGTGTTGGAGCGTGTATGGGAGCGTGTGGTGAAAATATAGTCGCCCCCACCCACCCCATCTCATAAAGTATTACTAACCAATACGTCACTTCCGGTAATGCACGTGCTTATTGTAAATTGTCGGCCCTTCATTTTATACTTTTCGTAGTCGCTCTTATCAGTTATAGTGACGTCACGACTTGTTAGTGGAGGGATAGCCCCGCCCCCCCGCCCCCCCCCCCAACTTCTCTCTCACCATCTTTTTTTTCTCTTTACCTCAACTCTCTGTACTTCCTCACCCAGTTCTAGCCTCTCATACACACTGCAGCATAACATAGCCACAGTTACACACACACATACACAAATATACATCGTCACAAACACAGTCACTGACACGCTCACACATACATAGCCAAAACACAATCACACAGTTATAGCACATACATACACAGACATAATAAGTGATGCACTCACACACATCGTCACACACATACACACAAATAGCCATAAATACACTCACACATACAGTGTTACACACACACACAAACACACAAAGTCATTAGCACAAACACTTACATAGTCTCACCCACACACACCACGTGCCATCCTTTAAATTTTTTTTAACTTGAAGCGGACCGCATTGTCTTTCTATTAGACAGATGTACATCAAATGTTTTATCCATTAGCGTCATGTCAGTAACTCATTGACACCCACCTTGATTGAAACCCAACTTTTAGATCTAGATATTTGTTATAAAATTCTTTCTAAAAATATTTTTTTAAAACCCAACTTTGGTTAAATAAACTTAGACTTACTAAAACGTTGCCGAGTAGGAGTAAAAAGTACATAAGTTAATACAGGTCACATAGTTAGGTCTTTGTTTGTTAGGAAAGATTCCACGGTTTAATAAAACCTAAAAAAAAACAACAAAGTTTGTTTTCTGATGTTGGTCTAAAAATGATCATTTAAAAGTAATTCGGCAGTTATTGGATTAAAAAAAATCATAGTTCAAAAGAGCTGAAGTGAAAATAATTTGATCAGGTATTTCGTGAGTGTCCAAACAACTCTTCTGCTCTACAATCTCGCTGTTCGTGAGAATCTTTAACTTAGAGTGTGTTAGATCTTTTGTCTAGACTATAGCAGATAAGAGTTAAATGATCTTGCTCTGGTATGATTAACTTCATTTTTTTAGCATCGGTCTCGAATAACTGGAGATAAGATAATGCACAGACAGACAGACAGACAGAGAGAAGAAATAATATTACGTAGTCTGAATACCAGGTCAACCAAAAAGCACTTAATTTTTTTTCGGGTGCAAACTTTGAAGCAGCTTAAACTCATTAATTGAGTAGAACCGCTGGGCTGGGGGGAAGGGGCGAGTTGAAAGACGCTCATTATCGATCTATATGTTTTAAGTTTTGGTGCACCCTACCTTCTTATATTACCTCCCACTTTTTCGGCTCATGCGCCGCCGCTGTCCAATGTCAATCCATGGGGTTGACTAAAAGAATCCTCCGGTGGGAATCAAACATCTGGTGAGACTCAGTTAAAACATATCTTGGGAGGCGGGGGAAGAAATCGATGGTCCAGTGGTTGGGGAGGATTGGGGAGGATTGGGGATAGGAATTGTAAATGTAAGGGAGAGGGGTGAGGGAGATGGTGTGGTGTGTGTGTGTTTGGGGGTGAGCTAAAGATATTACTATGGCTAATACATAGAATATGATATTGTGTCAGTACGAGTGTGTTTGCGATAGAGTTTTTGGTGGGTTTCTATTCCACAGAATTGAATGGTGGGCGCCCTATCTTTACCCAGCACTTCAACGTCGAAGTAGGGCGCGGAGCAAACAAGTATCTCCCTTTCAGTGCCAAATTGTAATTGGTGAAATTCAGCATTGTCATCTGTAAACTATTGCAACGCGTAGACGCCATGGCATTCATGCACCATGTTGACAAATATCAAACTGGCTGTCAGCGTGTCTGGATTTGAAAACGTGAAAAAGTAGTCGCGCTGCATTCTGGATCTAGACGAAAGAGAAATGTAGGAAGTAAACTTGAACGGAATGTTTAGTACATCTACCCTTCAATACGTCATATACATCACTCGTGTCATATACATCACTCGTGTCATATACATCAATCCTGTCATATACATCAATCCTGTCATATACATCACTCATGTCATATACATCACTCGTGTCATATACATCACTCATGTCATATACTTTACTCATGTCATATACTTTACTCATGTCATATACAGCACTCATGCCATATACAGCACCCATGTCATATACAGAACCCATGTCATATACATCACTCATGTCATATACATCACTCATGTCATATACATCACTCGTGTCATATACATCACTCGTGTCATATACATCACTCGTGTCATATACATCACTCGTGTCATATACATCACTCGTGTCATATACATCACTCGTGTCATATACATCACTCGTGTCATATACATCACTCATGTCATATACAGCACCCATGTCATATACAGCACCCATGTCATATACAGCTCCCATGTCATATACAGCACCCATGTCATATACATCACTCATGTCATATACATCACTCATGTCATATACATCACTCATGTCATACACATCACTCATTTTATATATATCACTCATGTCATATACATCACAGATATAGAAAAAAATATGTCATATACATCACAGATGTGTAACAAATATATACATAACATACATAAAATATGTCATTTACATCACAGACATACAACGAATATATTATATACATCACAGACATACAACGAATATGTCATATAACCATATACATCATATAAATTCTAATGTCACATATATACGTCAAATGTCATACATGTCAAACATATCCGGTGAATACGTCGTACACGTCACAAGACTAATTATGTGCGTCTTTCATGCTACACACATACGGTATTTATACGTCATACACCTTCCTCTCTTACACACACACGCATCATAGGTCTGCGTCTAACACATCTGAGCATATTTACACGTTACACAAGGTCATTCAAAGACATCATACTCTCGTCTTATATGTATAACACGTCATACAGCTCTCTTCTGGAAAGGGGAGGGGCATGAGAGAGTTAAAGTCATGTTCTCTTTGGAGGAACCCCCCCCCCCCATTTGATAAGTCTATCGGAAGAACTCAAGCAATATTAGTCTAAAATGTTTTGAAAAAGCTATTTCAAATTTTCTATAACAGGGTTTCCAAAACTGTGTTTCGCGGAACCCCAGTGTCCCTTGAGGCCTGAATAGATGTTCCAAGAACTACTGGAATAATTAACAAGTAGGCCACCACGTGAATTAATCTCTCTAGAAAAATAAGCAAATGTTCCTTTTAAATACTTACGCTAATTACTCAGGACGTCGAAGTGTTCCGTTAAGGAAAAAGTTTGAGGAACTCTGTTCTATAACATCAATTTTGTATGAACTTATAACGCATTTGGTCTTTTTTTTTTAGTTAAAATAAATCTTAAAAATAATTGTATATATGTGTGTGTGTGTGTGTGTGTGTGTGTGTGAGTAGATAAACCTAAGTTTCATGAATACAATGAGGAAATATCTCCAGGACAGACGCCGTCTGTTTCGAATAGTCGCCCATTCTCTGTTGTCCTTCTCCTCGTGCTATTCCGAGTTTCGTTTCTTGTTGAATTATCCAAGGGGCGATCTCTGTCTTCTGGTCAAAGGGTGGAAATGATTAGTATTTATATATTCATAACTGCACCACCGGATCGATGTGTGCGTGTGTGTGTGCGTACAACAAAAACAAGATGTGGACCAACATGCAGGAGTCAGGAAAAAGTGTTGGAATGTGCTACTCCCTTGGTTTTCTTAGAGTAACTGTATCAATGATTATGTACACAGGCTATATCAATGGAATTTTATAAATATACACTATATCAATGGCTTTTTTTTAAAACGGGCTATATCAAGGTTTTTTTTTTACACGGGCTATATAAATGGCTTTTTTTTTACACGGGCAATATCAATGGCTTTTTTTTTTACACGGGCTATATTAATGGCTTTTTTTTAAATCGGGCTATATCAATGGCTTTTTTTTTACACGGACTATATCAATGACTTTTTTTACACGGGCTATATGAATGGCCTTTTTTTTACACGGGCTATATTAATGGCTTTTTTAAAAAAACTGATCGTGTCAATGGAATTTCAAGCACGAATTTCTATACAGCTAAGGCTTCAAAAACACCAGTCTCTAAAATTAAAACTTTTGAGTATTTTTGTTATTTTCTCAAGAACTGTAGTGTAATAAGAGTCGAGCGAACCGAATTACGGCCCTTGTCATGCCATTGAAAGACATGGATTTAGGGGAAATTATGTTCCGTAAATTTGATACCAAACGTTGACCACTGTTTTCTGTACTAAGAAAGTATAAAACATATTTGGTTTTAAAAATATCTACTTCATGAAAACTTCCATATTCTATACTCAGGATAGACTACCAAAACAATGTTGTTATTCGTGGCTTTGCCTCCATTTTGTGCCAATAAATTTGAATAAAAAAAAAAAACCCCACAGTGGGCAGTTTTCTACATAGATACTCATGATTTTTTTGTCATCTGTTTCTCTTTCCTATAATGTCCTAAATGAAAAAGTGTTTGAGATGAACCATAGTCATTTTACGACTCAAAGAGGTCAATGAATGTCAAAAGTCTATTTAATTTCAGCATTGATTTAATCTGATGATAGACATGAATGTAAATCTGTATGCGTGTACGTATGTGAGTGAGTCTTTATGCAGTTATTTAGTCATCTAATAGTACTTTACATTCATGTTTCAGCAATCATTAGAAGACTACTCCGCACTAATAGGTGCCCTAACACGCACGCACATCCGCGATAGCCAAATAGACCGGAATCTAAATGATACGTTGGGCAGTCGTGCGTCCACCGGAAGTGATCCGGAGATGAGACTCTCGGAGATAATATTACGTCATTTAATACAGTCACGTGATCATTAACGCCATTTTAGAAAGTCAATGTGCCGGACACCAATACAGACCTATTTTTTTGTACTGACATAAGTTTTCACTCTCTACTCTTTCACTCCTCCAAACACTTTCACTGGCCTTCCCTTACCTACTCCTTCCCCTCCAACATTTTTCTCTTGAATATTCCATCCCTCCTCATTTTTCTTTTCTTCTAACTACTTTAGTTTCTTGGTCTTGCCTCCCCGACACACCCTCCCCAATAGAAACTTAAAAACATGAACAGTAAGTAACCCAACAGAATCTCAGTGTGTAGAATTTCTTTGCAGATCAAGTAGTAACGAAGGAATAAGCGATCTCAGTAACAAGAATTTTGGCTAATCAAAACCCAGTACGCACTGAAAGACCAATGTGTTTGTTGTTACTGTTAACTAATGTGTGTAGTTTGAACATATCACGTTTAAAGTGGTCACTTTCTCATTGCCTCATTCAGTCAAGTTACAGAACGGGAGGGGGTGGATTGTAAGGTATTGCAATCTGAAAGAACTCGTCCAGTATTCAGATTTTCAAATATATATAATTTTTCTAAATGATTTAAAAATATCTTCAAAATGCTATAAATCTATAAAAAGAGGTGATCTGTTAGTTTCGCACGCACATACTTACATATAAACACGCATAAACATACATATACACATTTATACACATGGTACACCCACCCACATACAATTATTATAAATATAAAAAAACTGCACTAAAGACAATCAAGACACACACACACACATAACAGAGAATACAACCAAGTATTGAAAATCCTCGAAAGTTGCTGCCTATAGTTGCTAGACACTCAATGCACATGCGCAGTTAGTTGTTATACTTTCCTCTCCATCTAATTCTAAGACATTAAGGACACATTGAGTCTTATGTGATATTGCATTGAATACAGCTGAGACACACAGTTGAGACACACACAAGACTTCATTACAATGTGTTAAAAGCAGTTAGGGTCAAACACACTGTTAGCTCAGTTAAGTCACGACACACAATTTAAGTTTCTATGCTGTCAAGACACACATAAATCTAGTTCTCATGCTGTCGAGATGCACACAAATCAAGTTCTTATGATGTCAAGACACTCTTTCCTTTTTTCCTCTTAAGAAAAAAACAACACTACAAATTCCTAAATTCTTGCCATGCACACACCATGCAGGCATATAATGTTTCTAGAGTAGATCTAAACCCCTTTAGAACGTATTAAGTTTGAATACCAAGTACTCATGTTGCCCTCGCCTGTACCGACCACAGTTCTCATCTACTTCTGTCTAGCTAAAAGTTTCACAAATACGCCAACAGGCTCCATCTTACAAATGTTAGTATCGTACTGGTCTTAATCCTCAGCGCGAGACTTAATGGCTCCCACATCTATAACACGATGCACGTGCAGTAGAGACTTGTCTGTAAATCTACACAAACTCTCAGATTGACGATAATGCCATAAAAAGCGATCAAGAAAAAAAAACCCAGAAACAAATATAAAATACAAAACACAAACACATCAAAGAGAAGAAAACGCCCACCTAAAAAACAAACAAACAAAAAACAAAAAAAAAAAAAACACCAACAACGAATTGAGTGAAAACTGTGTGAAAAGGGTTAATGTGAAAGAGAAAAAAACGTGTCAAAGGGTTAAAGAGGAAGTCAAAAAGAAGTCAAACGAGATGTAAAATCTACTATACCGGGTATTTCCTCCTCCAGATCCGAGGAAGCTGAGAGAGAGAAAAAATAAACAGAACATGTTCCTGTAATGGTGTTTAGGTCAATAATATTGGTGTCGTAATCTGCTAATGTCGTAATCTGGTAGCTACATACACATTGGGAGTGGCACTTGTGGACTTGAGGTAGGAGCACTGACTGAGATGAAAACCTTAGGACTTGTTTAGCTTTTAGGTTGGGTTTATGTTGACAAACTCTTCTTTGTTTGAAAGTATTGTACTTGCAGAGATTTGATTATACATTTTATTTTCAAAATAGGTCATACTGTACACGATGATTGATCAGGTTGTAATATTTTGAATTATTTATTGTCAATGTGTTAAAACGTAATTTGTTTCAATAATGTTCTTGATCGAATGAAATCAGTTTTATCTTTTTGTTTTAATTGAACTGTCTAGAAACTTAGTAGAAAGTCTTTCAATTCACTTATCCTAATAAGTAAATGTGAAGGTGGTAGGAAGTTTAAAATTAATTATTATGAGAAAAAGAAGGTAGACGATAGGGAGAAAGAGGAGAGAGAGAGAGAGGGAGAGAGAGGAGAGAGAGAGAGAGAGACACGTAAAAAGACAGACAGAAAGAAGTAAAGAGGCAGAGATAGAAAGAGGCATAGAGGTAGCGAGAGAGAGGTAGAGAGAGAGAGAGAGAGAGAGAGAGAAGAGAGAAAAAGAGAGGAAGCTATACAGAGTGAGAGAGAAATAAAAGACAATGAGAGGTAACAAGACATAGAGTTAAAGAGAAAGAGATAAAAAGATTAAAAGAGATAGAGAGGTAATGATACAGGGTTTGAGAAAGGTAAAGAGACAGAGAGATATAGTGCCTGAGCTAGCCAGAAAAACCAGTGACTTGGCAGAATTTAAGTCATTGGTTAATATGCATGACTAAATGCATGACGCTTAGGACGTAATCATCTTCTTTTTTGAAGTAACGTCTGTATTATATAAGATAAGAAGATAAGATAAAACAACAGAGAGAGAGAGTGGTAAAGAAAGAGACAGAGAGAGGCAGATGGAGAGATAGAGGGAAAGAGATGGAGAGATAGAGAATAGGATATAGTTGTACAAAAAGCAGACGACATCGGAATTAACAGGCCATATGTTGCCTTTCAAAGATGTAGATTTTAACCCGCTGTTACCTAATATTTTTTGTCTACTTTATTTCTGATATTTTATCAGATGACCTACTTTATAACCAAACAAATAAAGATATCATTTGCACCTCTGAAAAAATTAAATCTAAAGTCGGTTAAAATTTTGACTAAAGTTTCTACAAACAACTTCATCCTATATAAACAATTCATTAAGTATCTATTCGTCTTTCATTCAGTTTGAAAATCATTTTGTATGTTTTTGTATTTATGTCTAAAGTAGTGTATTCAAATAACAGGCTGATCGGTACAATTGATAAGCGTATAATAAAGTAAGAATACTACACAAGTAGAGATGGAAAGAGATTTTGTTTGGGAATACAACTTACCGAAGAATCCCTGTCCTCATTTTTTAAATGCTCAGCTATGTAGGTCACTGAGTCAATGGCGTCCATGATTTCCTTGGAGTACCTTGACCTTCGTATAGTGCCAGTAACTTCTTCGTTGAAGTCCACGGACATCATCTCCTCCGTGTGATGGCCCGCCCTCAACCTGAGAGACTTGTCATCAAAGCCGTAGCCGACCTGCGGCCTTAAACTTTGCTCTCCCCTGCGAAAGTTTAACCCGTTGCAAGTCCGCAGAACGGCTTTTTTGGAATCGGCGAAGTCGTCCGGCTCCTGGTGGGGGCGCCTCATTACTAAAAGTCTGGGCAGGATGTTCAGAAAGACGCGGCGCACCCACGGCGACATGCAGTGCGTGGCCGGCGACCGGAAGTGGACATTGAGCACAATGACCGTGACGATGATGGACAAGGTGACGAGAATCATGGTAAAAAGGAGGTACTTCCCAATAAGAGGGACCACGATGGATGTCGGGGGAATGATCTCTGCAAGCAGCAAGAAGAACACAGTCAGAGACAGTAGGATGGAGATGCAAAGCGTAATCTTCTCGCCCGAGTCTGAGGGCAGGTAAAAGACTAAGACAGTCAGGCAGGAAATGGCCACGCAGGGAATGATGAGATTGACGGTGTGGAACAGAGTCTTACGTCTCATTAGGACGCTAAAAGTGATGTCCGGATACTTCTCCGTGCAGCAGGGATAGTTTCGGACATTCTTGACCGCCTCCACTTCCAGGATGTCCCACTCTACGCTAGCGTAAAAGTCTCTCAAGTCAATGCCGTTTTTTATGGTAATATTGGGGACATTGGTCTTTGCACACAGATGGACCAGATCAACTTGATCCCCATCGTAAGTCCATGAGCCAAATTTCATAGAACATCTGTGAACAAGAGAGAGAGAATGTTTACAATGCTAAAGAAAAATAAATACTAGACAGAAAAGTTCTGCTATTCAATTAAGTTTACTTGCAATTTATATTTTAATTTTGAATAAACATGTTTATCAAATGCAAACATTCTGTTACAAAGTCAATGATAAGAATAATTAAAAAAGTGTTTTCCATCTAGTTTTATAAAGTGAGAAAATAAATTTGTTTCCGGTCCAATATGAAATAACACACGTTCCTAAAATAGAACCATTTTATTCCCACTGTCCAATACATACAAAGAACCTTTGGATTGTTGTTCTAGAGATGGTGTTCAATTCGTAGCCAGACAGAAGAGTTGTTCAGAGAGGCCATTGAAGAGGAGCTGCCATGAGTAAGAGTTAAAGGAGTTTTCCACTTATCAATTGCAAAAGCCAAACCAACCAACCAACCAACCAACCAACCAACCAACCAACCAACCAACAAATCAAACAAATCAAAGCTTTTCAAAAATGAATGTAAATTATGTGAAAATACTTTAAATATTGTTTCTAGATCTTGACAATTTTATTTCTGACATCTATGCCAACAGCGTGCAAATGTGTAGTTCACTAGACTATGTCATAGATACAGTGGACTCTCTGTCACTTGTACATAAGATCACCTGACTATGTCATAGAAGCAGTGGACTCTGTCACTTGTACATAAGATCACCTGACTATGTCATAGAAGCAGTGGACTCTGTCGCTTGTACATAAGATCACCTGACTATGTCATAGAAACAGTGAACTCTCTGTCACTTGTACATAAGATCACCTGACTATGTCAAAGAAACAGTGGACTCTCTGTCACTTGTACATAAGATCACCTGACTATGTCATAGAAGCAGTGGACTCTGTCACTTGTACATAAGATCACCTGACTATGTCATAGAAACAGTGAACTCTCTGTCACTTGTACATAAGATCACCTGACTATGTCATAGAAGCAGTGGACTCTGTCACTTGTACATAAGATCACCTGACTATGTCATAGAAACAGTGAACTCTCTGTCACTTGTACATAAGATCACCTGACTATGTCATAGAAACAGTGAACTCTCTGTCACTTGTACATAAGATCACCTGACTATGTCAAAGAAACAGTGGACTCTCTGTCACTTGTACATAAGATCACCTGACTATGTCATAGAAGCAGTGGACTCTGTCACTTGTACATAAGATCACCTGACTATGTCAAAGAAACAGTGGACTCTCTGTCACTTGTACATAAGATCACCTGACTATGTCAAAGAAACAGTGGACTCTCTGTCACTTGTACATAAGATCACCTGACTATGTCATAGAAGCAGTGGACTCTGTCACTTGTACATAAGATCACCTGACTATGTCAAAGAAACAGTGGACTCTGTCGCTTGTACATAAGATCACCTGACTATGTCATAGAAACAGTGAACTCTCTGTCACTTGTACATAAGATCACCTGACTATGTCAAAGAAACAGTGGACTCTCTGTCACTTGTACATAAGATCACCTGACTATGTCATAGAAGCAGTGGACTCTGTCACTTGTACATAAGATCACCTGACTATGTCATAGAAACAGTGAACTCTCTGTCACTTGTACATAAGATCACCTGACTATGTCATAGAAGCAGTGGACTCTGTCACTTGTACATAAGATCACCTGACTATGTCATAGAAGCAGTGGACTCTGTCGCTTGTACATAAGATCACCTGACTATGTCATAGAAACAGTGAACTCTCTGTCACTTGTACATAAGATCACCTGACTATGTCAAAGAAACAGTGGACTCTCTGTCACTTGTACATAAGATCACCTGACTATGTCATAGAAGCAGTGGACTCTGTCACTTGTACATAAGATCACCTGACTATGTCATAGAAACAGTGAACTCTCTGTCACTTGTACATAAGATCACCTGACTATGTCATAGAAGCAGTGGACTCTGTCACTTGTACATAAGATCACCTGACTATGTCATAGAAGCAGTGGACTCTGTCGCTTGTACATAAGATCACCTGACTATGTCATAGAAACAGTGAACTCTCTGTCACTTGTACATAAGATCACCTGACTATGTCAAAGAAACAGTGGACTCTCTGTCACTTGTACATAAGATCACCTGACTATGTCATAGAAGCAGTGGACTCTGTCACTTGTACATAAGATCACCTGACTATGTCATAGAAACAGTGAACTCTCTGTCACTTGTACATAAGATCACCTGACTATGTCATAGAAGCAGTGGACTCTGTCACTTGTACATAAGATCACCTGACTATGTCATAGAAACAGTGAACTCTCTGTCACTTGTACATAAGATCACCTGACTATGTCATAGAAACAGTGAACTCTCTGTCACTTGTACATAAGATCACCTGACTATGTCAAAGAAACAGTGGACTCTCTGTCACTTGTACATAAGATCACCTGACTATGTCATAGAAGCAGTGGACTCTGTCACTTGTACATAAGATCACCTGACTATGTCAAAGAAACAGTGGACTCTCTGTCACTTGTACATAAGATCACCTGACTATGTCAAAGAAACAGTGGACTCTCTGTCACTTGTACATAAGATCACCTGACTATGTCATAGAAGCAGTGGACTCTGTCACTTGTACATAAGATCACCTGACTATGTCAAAGAAACAGTGGACTCTCTGTCACTTGTACATAAGATCACCTGACTATGTCATAGAAACAGTGGACTCTGTCACTTGTACACAAGATCACCTGACTATGTCATAGAAACAGTGGACTCTCTGTCACTTGTACATAAGATCACCTGACTATGTCAAAGAAACAGTGGACTCTCTGTCACTTGTACATAAGATCACCTGACTATGTCATAGAAGCAGTGGACTCTGTCACTTGTACATAAGATCACCTGACTATGTCAAAGAAACAGTGGACTCTCTGTCACTTGTACATAAGATCACCTGACTATGTCATAGAAACAGTGGACTCTGTCACTTGTACACAAGATCACCTGACTATGTCATAGAAACAGTGGACTCTCTGTCACTTGTACATAAGATCACCTGACTATGTCAAAGAAACAGTGGACTCTCTGTCACTTGTACATAAGATCACCTGACTTTGTCATAGAAACAGTGGACTCTCTGTCACTTGTACATAAGATCACCTGACTATGTCATAGAAACAGTGGACTCTGTCACTTGTACACAAGATCACCTGACTATGTCATAGAAACAGTGGACTCTCTGTCCCTTGTACACAAGATCACCTGACTATGTCATAGAAACAGTGGACTCTGTCACTTGTACACAAGATCACTTGACTATGTCATAGAAAGAGTAGACAAGATAACGTACATAAGGACATTTTTTTCCAGAGACGATCTAAAACACCTTAGCAGTCTTCTGGTGAGAAGATCCAATTGAAAATTCACGAAAAATGTGAATATTTTTGCGGCAGTTTGCGGCAGTTGTAGACGGCGAAAAGAAAATCTAAATCGACCACCTACGGACAATGGCTATGCCTGCGCTAGATGCGGAAAAATATATGTAGGTCAGAGCTGGGACTGCGTTGCCACTGGAAATACTGCATCAATCATTGATCTTCGGACTCGAACACAAGCCTAATTATATAAACATAGATACTAATCAGCGATGAACTAAACTGAAATTATTTTTTTTTCATAGTTTTAGGAAATTTCGACATTTAATAAAATGACATTGATAACACATATAACGCTATTGGAAAAACAATATAGCTTAAGTTGTGTTAGAGGAAGAAAGAGAGAGAGAGAGAGATAGGAGAGAGAGAGAGAGAGAGAGAGAGAGAGAGAAAGAGGAGGGAGAGAGAGAGAGAGGTAGAGAGAGAGGGAGAGAGAGAGGGGGAGAGAGAGAGAGAGAGAGAGAGAGAGAGAGTAATACGCGCTCAACAATTTGCCTAAAACACATTTTGATTTGCGTCTCTGCATATCCTAGTATTATTTAGCTATAGAAATCGGTCTAAAAAGAGATATTTGGGGTTTAAAGTTTGATAAAAAACTATAAAAACCCGACTAGATATTTTGCAATCAAATAGTTATAAAAATCTACGCACTTTGTTAAAAATCGAAATGCGCACTAAAAAGATTCAGTTGAAACCCCTTCATTATTTTTAATCTACAATGTCCATTTTAGTTGAAGCTATCTTATATTTTATAGTGCATGTCCTTTTCGTTCACTCACAGAATCTCTCCTCGGAACTAAACGAAACCTATCATGGTAACCTTTCGGATTCATGTGTTGGTATGAAAAGCTGTTTTAACACCTGCCACAATTCAAGCTCTGAGGAAACAATGTGCCAGGTGCCTTTGTCAGGTAGATCTAGATCTAGCGCATGTTCTTGTTCCACTGTGCAGTGCTCTCGGCTAGATCGATGGTGCGTTTTCCAGTGCAACAACGTATCATCGTTGAGCCCAGAGTGTGCCGACTGTTTAGCGAACAACAATTCAGACATCTGTGTGCAAACATGTTTCAATTCAAACCACTGCGCGGTGAGTGAGTGTCGAGAAGTCGATTGTCACTCCTGTGCAACTGGCTATTTTGGAGATCGCTGCGATCAGAGGTGTGCTGAGAAATGTCAAGGCCACTGCTATCAGGAGAGTGGCTATTGCGTGAAATGTGAGCGCGGTAAGTTCGGACCTCAGTGCAACTTGGAATGTCCACCGCACTGCTATCGAGGCGCTTGTATTGCTGAGACTGGCCATTGTCGATATTGCTCGCAAGGATATATCGGAACTACTTGCAACCAAACTTGTGGGAAGGGATATTTCGGCCGGAGGTGTAGCAGTCGATGTTCATCTAACTGCAAGTCTGGCGAGTGCGAGCCAAGCACTGGACGATGCGTCAACGGCTGCAACCCAGGATATTTTAATGCATTCTGCGACAAAATGTGCCCCATTAGGAACTATGGGCCTGGCTGCCTGGCACACTGTCCAGTTACGTGCGAGGTCAGTGGAGCCAATTCACCGTGCGATCACGTCAACGGCACTTGCCTTAACGGGTGCAATGATGGGTTTCAAGGTGAACATTGCAACGTTCCATGCCCGACGGGAACGTTTGGCAAAAACTGCCAGATGAACTGCAGCAATCACTGCTTTCTTCAGGTCTGTAATGCCTTTTCTGGACACTGCCTTCGGTGCGTTACAGAACGAGAAGGTCTATTGTGTGAAACTGAGACGATCAAGTTGCCTAAACTAAACAAACTTATAGGATCGGATATAACAACAGACCAGGTAGGTTGTTAAAAATAATATTATATCACTTTGAGTAACTACATAAAATGTTCAAAGTTATTGAATTCATGATGTATTAATAAGTTGATGCCTCAATATTTCAGGTAATCCTCATTTTTATAATGCTCTTCCTAGTCGGATGCTGTATGTGGATAATCTTAGCCAGTTCTATGTACCATAGAAGAAAACTCTTGTGGCAGAAACTTTGGGAGAAGGGAAAGTTTCCCAGCCATTACAGGTTACCTAGAATATGGAAGCAAAACATGGAACGGGCTGCCTTGTCCCCCGTCAAAAATTATTACAGATTAAGAAGGTACTTAAGATCCCCGGAACCGCGTAGAATACAAAGACGTCGCAGCCAGAAGCTCATATCTAGTAGCGAGAGCTCAGAGGAGTCGGAGACCTCTAGTGAATCGACCACCACAAATACCGAAACTCAAGAACACCTGGACGAAACTGCTGTGACAGAGAAAACAGAGGCAGAAGAAATACATCAGGAAGAAGGAGGGGGCGATACTATGTCCAAGCCAGTACCAAGCAGAGATGTCGTCGTGGAAGTCCTTCAGAATAACGTGGTGCTTAATCAAAATGCCGCTGACGGAGAAAAATGTAAGGCACTTCCATGGATAACCCAAGATAAAGAGCAGCTAGCTCAGCCTGCGTACGTAAGTCTAACCCCAAGAAACGCGAATGAAAATTGGGAGTCCAGAGCTATTTGTGGGTCAGGTACGGGATCTTCCATTTCTGGACGCTTTTCCAACACAATACAAATAGGATCAGATAGTTTTCTCACCAATCACCAGAATAGGCCGCTGAGACTTCTCAAAGCCACCACTCGGACGAGCACCGCTACAGTACGAGAGCTGGACTCCTCCACCACAAGATTTAGCATCACGACAGAGGAAACTATGACCACGGAGAGTGCAGTGCTTGAAGAAAGCTGCAAACTATTGAGAGAAGCACCTCTTGTGAAAACGCCGTCAGACACACCAGAGTTGACGGAGTCAGAGACACACAGAAGCACAGAGACAGATTCGGAGTCGGACACAACTAAAAACACCACCCCAGAAGAGGAGAGAGAAGAAAGCTCAATCACGACCAGCACAAGTACAGTGAAATCCGAATCCGAAAGTTCACGCCTAACGACTAAAAAGAAAGAATCGATACTGCCCAAAGCTCAAGAAATGCTATCCAGCAAACGTTTTAGCAGCTTACTAAATACAAATGTACCAGCGACTTATATTCTCCCTCCGCCTGCCCAGCGTAAACCCCCTGAACCACCACCGAGGCAGGGCGTTTTGAAAAAAAGTTTGGATTTTTTGTCCAGGAAAATCCCAATAAGAATCAAATATGCTGCAAAAGAGGAGGAGGTTTTCGTCTCTAGAAAAGCGAGCATTGAAAAGCGCCACATGTCATCACGGTTCTTGTTGACCAGACTACACGACTGGCGTCGCGCAAAGGAGATGCAGCTGGAGGTTACAGGGGGTGTCGTAGAAATCAAAGATGAGAAAAGTTCAAAGGGTAAGTCGTCAACAACAGAATCAACTTCTCGTATCACCACCAGCACAACCACCCACACATCCCGAGGTGCAACGCACACACCCACTTCCGGAGAGACGGAAGAATCGACAAGGGAGACCAGCCACACAAAGACAACAAGAACCTCGGCGGAGACAACGACCGGTGATGAGCTAAGCTCCACGACACGAAGGTCCACGACAACGTCGTCAGGTCGTAGCTTTAGCCAATCAGAAGAGAGAACCAGCAGACGAACTAGAAAGAGCTTGAACACAAACCCATTGAGTACCATAGATGGCAGCATCTTGAGTAGTCTCCCTGAGTCCAGGACCTACTCAAAAACTAGAACATCCAAAACTGCTTCATCTTCAGAACCTCCAACGTCATCAACCAAATCTAAAAGTAAGTAATTTATTTTATTCATTTCTAACACAATATAGATAATTTCGTTTGAAGCTGTACCTCATAAAGTATAAATGAACAAACAACTTCAGAAGTCAAAGTTATTGAAATAACAACAAATAGATAAAACACAAAAATGATTGAGCTCATTCCAGGCATGAAATACGCTCTCGAAAATGTTGTCCATGTCCAAACTAACGCCACATCCATCCCGTGTAGCGGCGCAACGTCTCAACTGGATCCCAGAATGGGAAGTAGGAAAAATAATGTGTACAAGAGTCCATCCCCAGACTGATAGAGTCAGTTCATACTAGGGGTGCACCGGATAGTCCCTCCGGCTCCGGCTTCTGCCGAATATTCGGCACTTTATCACTATCCGGCACTATCCGGCTCCGGTCGGATATCACTACCGGATAGTAAAAGCTACACCTGTATTTCTATTAATATTGTTATGCGCCTCTGCGCTAATTCTTTTCCAGATACGCCAAACGGAGGTAACGCTTAAATATCGAAACAACACAGGCGAAAGGCAAACAATATAAAGGTAATCGATGCTGATAAATGTCCAACAAGAAGTTTAAACTAAATCTCCATGTTAATAAAAATAAACCAATACTCATAAAGTGGACATGAATCAATAATGTCAGTTCTGAAATACATTAACGTTTTTGTTTCAAATAAAAGGTTTTGTTTTTAAAACTATAAACTATGACTATGCACCAAATATTTTTTAGTACAAAGACAAGGCGTGTTAATCTAAATTTAATTAAAACTGTACATTATAAATTCGCATTACATACGTAACAGCGATGTCTGGCACATTTTAAAAGCGTGTCTTGACCTTTGAGTGGTCTAGTAAACATGTAATATTCCTTAACTACGTCACGCTGATAATCTGTCTAGATGTGCGGGTATATCTCCAGAGGTAGAGATGATCAACCCCCCACCTCCTTTTGTTTGTTTAGTCCATAACATTGAGTTCACAGATAGACAGCTGACCAAATTAAGCCAGATGGCAATGTGTTGACACTGTCTAGATATCACATCTTCTGAGAGAACTAAGTTTTGTTTACTTGAAGAAGAATTTTTTATTAGAGGCGGGACTACAAGCCAAATCTCTATAAGGTTAATCTGGTATGAGTTTGTTTATTATGAGATAGGTTGTCAATCAAGGGTCTGGAAACAAGCCACACCTTTTATACTATTGGCCGGGACAATAAGTTTGTTTACTTTAAGTCTCAATTAGGAGGCTGGACTACAAGCCAAACAGACACTGACCAGGGGTATCTTTAAAGGGAGGGCTCAACACCCCTAACTTCTTATTTGTTTAATCCATGACAATGTATTGATAGACATTGACCATTCTTAAGCCAGAATGGATTAACGCAGATTGTTGAGAAATATTGAGACTGTCTAGAGGTGACTAGATGGTGACGTTCGTTGCACAATAAAATAAAACAAATATGTGCATGTGTGCGTCTATGTATTTTTCCCCCTTGTATTAAAACTTTTAGAAAGAAAACTAATTTCATTGTTTAATTCTATTGACTTAATATATAAAGGAAAACCTTACAGTTAAATTTAACATCGCAGAAAATAAATTGATCTAAAGCATCACAATTATATCTAGCAAACAAAGAAAAAATATGCTGGAATGTTAAGAAACACTTGACCTCGGTAACTAAGGTACAGAGATAATTTATCGATATGCTTGACTGATCATGCCAATGTGTTATCTTTTTTTGCCTGCACACTAAACACTATTGCGTATGCCCAAGGAAAAAAAACGCGTGAAGGTCAACACCATCAACTATACACACTACACTAGGACTACATGTGTAGGCTCACTACGTCTATCTGACCAGGTTGTTACGATCGGTCGAACACAAAGTCTTTTTATGTTTTTGTTTGGTAGGGAGGGTGTGGGTGAGTTTTTTTTTTCATCTATAGTTGGTTTGCCTAATTCTCTTAGATCTATATAACAGTAGATCTAAACATAGATATCAATAATAGACCTACAGACTACAATTAAATCTATGATTCGCAACATTTAAATCTCAGGCTATGAGTAGGTATAATAGATGTTCCTGCTGTTAATAAAATATCGTTTGCCGCAAATGGATTAATAAATATATGACCTACTACGCTTCAGATTCCAACTATTAACTAACAGCTATCAGTATTAAGTCCTTGAAGCCAGAAACAGAAGCAGCCTTTGGACTTAAAATTACAAGTCTGATGACCAGTTGTTGGTCAGAAATTATTGAACACATACATCCAACCACCATACAAGCCAGATGAGAGATTTACATTAGTAACTAGTTAAATATATACTAACATATTTACATTGACCCTCCAACACACAGCCTTTATAGTTGGTGGCCTCGTACATACACACAGACACGCTCATGCTACACAGATTAATATATGTTTATAAATACTGTTAATCTTTAATAAATCAATCAGTAAAAGAGTTTAAAACAATAAGGTATATAAAAGGAAAACAAAATATTACCAACAAATATAGGTATTTTATTTAACACTTTCGTAAAATGCTCAGCAATACAAGCTATTTACAAGACACTTAGGTATTCGGCTCCGGCCCCGGCCGAATATCAAATTTTACTATCCGGTCATATCCGGCTCCGGCCGGATATCAAAAAGTACTATCCGCTTTGTTGACATTGATTTCGTTTCCCACTTAATAAAAAAAAAACAAAAAAAAACAAGGTTACAAAGAGAGTTTGTGTTATAACATAAACTCAAAATCGCCCCCCCCCTGAAAAACAAAGGAAAAAAAAACGTGAGGAGTTATTGATAAAACAAAGAGTTTCAATCTCATCAAAAACAAACCACAAACTTCAAATGATGTTTTTCTTTAAAGCTAATTCATTTTGTTTTGCATTTGTTTCAGTGCGTCTTGAAAGTGAAACACGTCCTCATCGTGAATCACGTGACAGAACAAGACGTGAACTCCAACGCCTTCAACGTAAGCATCTAGAAATAGTTAATTCATTACAGAAAAGTTTGGAGATGATCTCCCCACAGATGCCCAGAAAAACCCTGCAGGAACTACACCACTCGGCCACAGAGAAACTGGACAGATTTCACGGGCCCCGCGGAGAAAAGAGAAGCCGTTCAGCTAAACACCTCGGAGAGAAAGAAAGAGCCGATGTCATTTCCTATCGTGGTGCCAGGAAACTCGCCGAGGGCTTCTGGGAGAACACGAACCCGACTCCTGGCCTATCGGGTAGTACTCTGAATGTCTCGCAGACAATAAGTAAATCAATCATCGATACAGCCGTCAGGGGCGTCCATAAGTTAACGAAATAATCATGACGGCATAAAGAATAAAATGCATGGGCGATAAAGTTATAAAAATGTTTCTTTATTTACTACCAGCCGGACATAACCCGCGGCTTGAAGGCCTTAGTTTGTGTTTTAATAATCTAGTGGATTGCATTTATATCAATGTCAAACTTAGCTAATGTTCTTTTCAAGTTTATCTCTTTCGCCACGAAAATAAAAGTAGTTCTGCGAAAATGGGTTTACCCGTTAAGACGATACTTCTGTATCTGTTAAAAATGAAAGGAGCGCGAGATGAATGGGATATAAAGTAGAATTAAAATGTTAAATGAGTGGGATTATAAAGTACGTCAGGACGTCTAAATTCGCAGATATAAGGAACGAATTTATGGAAAAAGGTTTTGAAACACAAATTTGAAGGTTTATTTTATTAAATAATGAAATCAATGGATCTTCTTTTGTATTTTCATGTGTCAAAGTAAAAAACTATCAGTGCATAGTGTAGCTTTAAAAATTAGATCTAGATCTAGTTTCTTTCGATCTAAACATGGTAAACATGGCCTAGATCCAAGAAATAGTACCACTTTTATAGAGTTGGGCAACTTTATTTTTTTTTATGGTCTTAAGTTTGTTTTAGGGCTACAATACATACGTTACGGTTCCAGTTAGTACCCAAGGAACATTTATGCCAAATTTTATCAAGATTGGTCAAACTGTTTTGATTTCTATTACGGACATGCATACATACGCCTTACTTTCTACTTTATAGTAGATTTATGTACGATAGAAAAACTTTACTATTAATTTTACAGACAATATTTTATTCATCTCGTACCTATATCTATCTACCTATCTATCTATCTATCCATCTATCCATCCATCTATCCATCCATCATCCATCCATCTATCCATCTATCTATCTATCTATCCATCTATCCATCTATCCATCTATCTATCTATCTATCTATCTATCTATCTATCTATCTATCTATCTATATCTACATAATTTTAGGCCCTACACACTCCCATGTACGCTGCCTCAAGGTGTCTCAATTTTTAAGTCAAAACATAGTATTTTTTTTATATTATAAAAATGTATTATATACTGGTATTAGTCTCAGTGATTCAATAAAATTCTTCTGATGTCAAATAACTTCTCTACATCTGTTTCATGCGCTCCTTGAGGTACAGTTTGGTTGGATTAAAAAGTAGTAACACTTGTATAGAAGACAACAACCTTGATTCTCTCTTCCTACACCAGTCACATTCTGTGAGAGACTTTCAAGAGTGATTGTTTGGACTGACGATACTGAGCAACTGTTACAAGGGAATCGAATACGTCTTGGTACTTTCAGAAGCGAAATCTGATACATAATACAACCAATGGATCCTTGATTGAAGAGCAAACTTCCTTTTTTACAACATAAAATAATCCGATTCGATTTAATCTGATCCAATCCGATCAGATTCGATCCATCGATCAGATTTTTAGATGAGCATTAAGTAGGTATCGACTTTTTATTTTTTTTAATACATTAAACGTGCTTTTAAAAAGCAATGTCGTAACCAGCAGAGAATGACTCAGACCTAAATATAGTTGAGTAGGAAAAAAATGGGACTAATACATCATAGGTACACTCTTGTATAAAGGAAGATAGACTGTATGGAAATAAACAAGTAATATAAACAAAATACATTCCTACTTCATGTTTAAATAATATACTTAACTAAACAGACGCTATTGAGAGATAAAAAGGGAAAAAAATTGGTCGGTATTTTGCGTTATTAGCGTGACGCTCTATCTACTCAGCTAATCAATCATTTTACCACATGCGAAATTTCACCTTAAAATGTTACCGAATCAAATTAGATCTCATCTGATTGTGCAAAATTTTAGTTTGAGAATTAGGATAGGATCTGATTAGATGGAATTGCTTTGCATCGAATGGATATGCTTTGATTTAAATGTGCGAGAGTTTAGTTTGAAATAAATGATTCCTCTTCTGTCTTTTATTTTTTCATTCCATAATTCCACTTTTTGTGCAGTGTGTACTTTTGATTAACTTTCAAGCATATGCCAAACTATTTTTTGTATTCTCTAATGAAATGTAAGCTACGAGAGTGGGGACTCCAAAGAAGCAATCATAGAATTTCAAAAACAAGTCAAACGTGAATCATACGGAAATTCATAGACAACAACAAAAGTTAAACCACATTTCCGGAGTCTAGATCTGGGTCCCGAAATAAAATAGCAATATTCTAGATTGGATAAAAAGAACTTAAAAACAATTTCTATTTCTAAGAAACGACTACGTGGTTTTAAGGAGGAGTTCAGATAATTGATAGCAACGTTCCCTCTTTAAACTTTCCCTGTTAGAAATATTACGAGTTTTCTAAGTCCAGACTTTTATAGTGTAATGCATTGCGCAGCTGAAAGTAAACAGGTAGGCAATGGTTCTCAAATCTCATAGGTTGTCCATCTCATAGGAATGTCAAATCTTTCAAAGTTCTAAAATCTCATAGTAGTTTGTTTTTTTGTAAAATATTTAACAAGTAAAATGGTGTTCATTTCATAGGTTTGCCATATCCAGAGAGTTGTTAAATATAATTAATTTATACAATGTCTTAGTGGATGTCACTACGTTCTAAGCAGACAAGAATGGTACACTTTTTCTTCAGTTTAATTTAGTCCTCAAATGTTTGACTTACAAAATAATGTAAAAGTTACATGCAACTCTCTGTTAAAATACTTTCACGAGATCTAGCAATTTATAACACATAATTAGATAACGTGAGAACAAAGTAGGATCCTCTGAAGAGTTTATTTATACTCTTTTGAGGTGCAACCTTTCGTAAGTGAGATACTAATAACCTTGGATGTGATATGTAAGATATAAGTATACCATGAATACGAGGAATTGATAATGTAGTGGCAGATCTACAAGTTTGGACGTGGAGATGAAAAGCTCTGAAGGGAACGTTAAGTTGAAGCAGGTCAAGGCCTTCCATGGGCTGTAGAGTCACTGGAAGGGGTGGACGACTTAGGGAACTACTTTGTTATATACAAGGCAACTACTACTTGTAAGTAGGTCAGTAGGTCATAGCTGTCTGATGATTGCAAAGTAAAAGTTTTAAGTTCTGGTGGCTCAAGGAATTTAAATTGGAAATGTTTTAATTAGAGCCAATGAGAAGCTGACAATGTGTAAGTTTGTGTAACTCGAGAGATTTTTTTTTAGCGTAGTACTATCAGAGTCTTTGTAAAAGAAAAGAGAATAGAAAATTCAGGCAGTGCACGCTTAACTTGGGCTTTACCTTCCCATGACTCAAGAGTTAGTGACTCTTTGGGAAATCAGATTCCTCAACTAGAATTGAAGTAGCGTCAAGGTTCAAATAATATTAAAACTAGTATTCCTAGTATCCTGAGTATGTCTTATAGATATGAAGTGCAAGTCCGAAGTCAACTTAAATAACTGCGTCTTGGACATCTCTCATTCCACTTTGTGGAATTCATCAAAGCCAGTCAACAGACAAGAGTGAACTTAAAGCTGATGTCGTGCTAGGGACAAGAAGAGAAAGAACTAGCCGCTCGGGTTGAAAGTGTGGCCGTCAAAGAGTGACGTTTATTGCAGAGGCCGTATGCAGGACATGAAATATGGCGCCAGGCTAGCGGACCTAAATTTAGACCAGGCCAGCAACAATAAGTATGACCCATGCTCTCGAGGCATTTCAGCTCATGGGACATGAAGTGTTAGTTCTTGACAGATGGCCACTCCCTTTACCACAGGGCAGAAGTTAAGTAGACAAGACTAAGCCATTCTGCATCTCTCAAGACCATGCAGCATTTGAAAGAACATTTCACACTCTATTGACTGCATTCAGGTGAAGATCCAGTGTTAAAAGAAGACATTCTAAAAGAAAAAAACCTGTAGATTCTCATCTTTTTTTTTTACAGCAATGTATTCTTTTGGAGGGAGAAAATAATTCACTTTCTTTCGCAATTTAAAGTTTTAATATTTTCATCAAAGGAAGTCTTATCTACATTTCTTTATTCCTAGCAGACGTCCACCATCCATCTTAATGTTTTATTCTATCAATCAAAGAAAACAAAGTATTCTAGTGTACAGCACGGTAAATACAAATTTGAAGGAACTGATTTTAAATAAAAATAGCTAAAATAACTCACAAAGGGCAGCTAACAACAAGTCAACCATTGGTATTGATAAATTAATAAATAAATTAATAAATTTAAGTCATTGGTTAATATGCATGACTAAATGCATGACGCGTAGGACGTAATCATCTTCTTTTTTGAAGTAACGTCTGTATTATATAAGATAAGAAATTTAAATGTATCAGTTTCTATAGCTTTCGGCCAATGATACAGGGGTCAATAATACATCGGTCAATAATACAGGGGTCAAAGTATAATGGACAATCAAGAATATCTACTTGTAGATCTATTGATACTTTATCCAAATAGTCATACTCTTGACTTTCGTCGTACGGCTGCTTGGGCAGTTCACATACACCGTTGGATCAGTTCACATACACCGTTGGATCAGTTCACATACACCTTTGGATCGTCTAAGTCCTCAAATCTCTCCATTTTTCTGGTTCAAAACTATCGTACGCCTACTGAATCTACGCAAATAAAATAACGTTAATAAGATTGAAAGAATTGGTATTTCAGCGAACCCTGGCGTGTAGTTAAACCTAGATCTACTACGTCTGCTACTGACAAAAAACAACAACAGCATAGATCTACTACGTCTGCTACTGACAAAAAACAACAACAGCATAGATCTACTACGTCTGCTACTGACAAAAATCAACAATAGCATAGATACACTACGTCTGCTACTGACAAAAAACAACAGCATAGATCTACTACGTCTGCTACTGACAAAAAAAAACCAGCATAGATCTACTACGTCTGCTACTGACAAAAAACAACAACAGCATAGATCTACTACGTCTGCTACTGACAAAAAACAACAACATAAATCTACTACGTCTGCTACTGACAAAAAAAACAACAACATAGATCTACTACGTCTGCTACTAACAAAAAAACAACAACAACAGCATAGATCTACTACGTCTGCGACTGACAAAAAACAACAGCATAGATCTACTACGTCTGCTACTGACAAAAAAACAGCATAGATCTACTACGTCTGCTACTGACAAAAAACAACAGCATAGATCTACTACGTCTGCTACTGACAAAAAAACAACAACAACAGCATAGATCTACTACGTCTGCTACTGACAAAAAAACAGCATAGATCTACTACGTCTGCTACTGACACACAAAAAATAACAACATCATAGATCTACTACGTCTGCTGCTGACAAAAAACAACAGCATAGATCTACTACGTCTGCTACTGACAAAAAAAAAACACAGCATATTGTTTGCACGTTACGCGAAAGAATAAATAAAAACTTGTAATATGCCACTGTTTCATTACACACTTGTGTCGGAGTCCTATTTCCCGCCAAAAGCAAAAAAATAGTGCGACAAGTCTTGGAGACATTAATCAAGTGTTTAGCCTGAGACTCCCAAATATCGAGGACAGATGAGAGATATTTGTCAGGAGGTGTCATGACTTCCTATAGACAGGCGGTCCACGAGCACACGGAGGAGTCCCACGAGGAGGGGAGGAAGAGGAGAAGAGGAGTTTCAGGAGGTGAAATGAGCTGAGTGGTGAAAGAGAGTGGGTGTCACTTTTTTTTTCCTTTCCTCCCTTAAATTGTTTCTTTCTCTCCATCATTCATATTTTTTGTCCTAATTGAGTATTTGTGTTTGCAGCTTGTTAAGCTATTTGAGATCGTGCCTGCGCGTGTGCGTGTGCCTGGCTGTGAATATGTGCGCGCGTGTGTTTGAATCTGGATACCAGTAAACACATTCGCTCAATATCATTGGCTTATTGTAATATTTTGAAGAGTTTCTTTCCTATTAGACTCTACACTGCTGGAAAGTGCACTCAAATTGTTAGGTTGTTTATTAAAAAAACTTCGATTATCGATACTTCCCTATTCTGTACACCGGATACACCAAAACTACTTGACATCTATGGATTTGCCTCCATGTGTGAAAATCTCCAATATATATATATGTATTATAATAAGTAGATGGAACCGAAGAAAGAAGGGAAGATAATAGAATCAGAAGTCACGGCTCAAAGTAAGAGTGATTGTATATCAAGAGGTGGCTGCCATCATTTCCCATACATTCGATGAATACAAATATATTTCTGAAATGATTTAGATCTTAGTCTTTTTATTCTCTCTAAAAAAAAGTTTTGTATTACATGACTACAAGTTTAGTTATTGAAAAAAAAAGTTTGTGTTATTACACAAACTCAAGCGGGCCATGGGTGGATTGACAGGCTTCAACGTTTTCAGCAAGAATATTAGAAGCTAGGAACTAGAAGCTGCCAATAACCTCAACCCTGCATACCTCTTTTGAGATGTTAATGCTATCACTTACACACAAAACACGAGGCCATGCTTGTCGCCTCTATTCTTACTGCCAGCGTGAAAATAACATGATTTTTTTATTATGAAGACAAGAGTTTTAAGGCAATATTTGAGTGTACTACATACAGGTGAGGGGTCCAATAGGCGCTTAGAAATTGGGCAAGTGTTTATAAGATAAGATAGTTTTTATTGATCCAATCAAATGAAAATTCAGTTTGACTACAATTGACAACCTCAGCGCAACTAAAAACAACAACTACTGTACAATAACAATATAGATGCAAATACGAACAACATTCACACACGAAAACACATAGACACTCTCAACCAGCGCTTTATAAATGACACTTCTATGAACTTCTCGATGACGTCAGCTGCTCTTGTAACACTCTGACCAAAAGTGGGAGATGAAGAGGTTTTTAAATCTTTCTGTTTTAGTCCTAATGGAAAGGAGACGAGCACTTCGTTCAGATCTGATGTAACAGTGGTGCAGGTTGTCTTTAAGAATCGTGCGTGTTTTGTAAAGGCATCTTTCATGAAAAAACTTTTCAAGAGATGGTAGCTGTGTTCGAGTGATATACGATGCTTTTTTGATTAGTCTATTTAGTCTAAGTCTTTGTGCCAGTGAAGTATTACCATACCAGCAGGTGATGGCAAAGTTAATTAGACTGCTGATGGTTGCTGTATAAAAAAGTTTATTTATTGTTTTGTCGATGTTAAACTTCCTTAGCTTTCTAAGATAGAAAAGACGTTGGTGAATTTTGGTGTAAAGGTTTTGACAGTGTTCACTCCATTTCACTTTGTTGTTGATGGTTGTACCTAGATATTTATATATGGCAGCTAGGTCTAAATTCTTAGCTAGTACAATGGAAATTAACTTTGTTTTTGTATTTAACTAGATACATCTGGAATACAATGGATATTTAAGCCATGGTCTTGTTTGGATTGATAAAGAAGGAGCGCCACATAATAAGTGTGGTGTGTCAGAAATGTGTCTTAAGAGTTTAATGTGTTACAAGTGTTAACTGTGTCAGAAGTATGGACTGTGTCTGAAGTGTGTCTAAGGAGTTAAATGTGTCTGAAATATGAAGTGTATCAGAAGTGTGGACTGTGTCTGAAGTGTGTCTAAGGAGTTAAATGTGTCTGAAATGTGAAGTGTATCAGAAGTGTGGACTGTGTCTGAAGTGTGTCTAAGGAGTTAAATGTGTCTGAAATGTGAAGTGTATCAGAAGTGTGGACTGTGTCTGAAGTGTGTCTAAGGAGTTAAATGTGTCTGAAATGTGAAGTGTATCAGAAGTGTGCCAAAGAGTTCAATGTGTTAAAAGTTTTAACTCTCTCAGTATAAAGTATGTCAGAAGTGTGTCAGAAGTGTGTCAGAAGTGTGAACTGTTTCCAAAGCGTGAAGTGTGTCTGAAAAACTAAATGTGTCAGAATAGCAGGGGCGTACTGGCTATATAGGCATTCGGGCAAAAGCCCGGTGGGCCTGTACCCAAAAAGGACCACATGGATTCTACTATGTCACGTATTAAATTGTTAAAGCATTTATAATAGTCTCTTATAAAACGGACCCTCTGAGCGTCGTGTTTAAAAACAATCTTTTACAGGCTATACTAATCTAATGTAACACATTTTCCGAAATAATCAAAGAGCCTACATCCGAAGACATTGCTACAGGTAGGCTCCATCCTTTTAGGGCCCACACAATTAGCGATGAAAAAGCAACATAAGGCCTATATTATTTATTAAGATATTGAATTCATTGTATGCATGTGTACAGTTATCGCTACATTATCAAAGTTAACCTAATGACTTTGAGGACAAGAAGGCCTAGAATTGGAGGCTCATCCTATGACAAGTTATGGACCGGGTGGTATAGAAATGCCCTTCCGATTTGGGCACCCAGTCCGCCCTTGCAGAATAGTGATGTTTGTTTGAGTCTGAAGTGTTGGACGTGTAAAGTGTGTTGGAAGTGTGTTTGAAATGTTCTAGTGATGTGTTGAAAGTGTGCTTAAAGTGACTTTTTAGTTGTATGTTTGATCTTTGTTTGAGACATCTCATGATCTTTATTATCAAGTCGTATTAGTTAGTTTGCACATCTATATCACAGAATATGTCATTCATAAATTAAGGTCTTTTGGAAAAGACAACTGATATTGTACAACAGTGATGAACTTACTCTGGACGAGCCTCCGATGGCGGAAAAGACAGATTGAATGATTGATGGACGCTGGCCAACGGGTCACAATGGTCCTATCAGGCCAGCGACAGAAGTAAAGACGCTATGATAAATCTACAATATTGAAGTGTCGGCCAACATTTTTCTTTCCACAATTAAATTAAATTTATTGATCCTTTGAGCTAGCAAAGTAGACTATTTACATGGACACCCCCCCCCCCCGCATCTTCTTTTTCAGAAGTATTCAAACCTACCTCTCTCCCATTTAGGGCTCACTTCCTGGTCGGGACGCGTCTAGATCATTTCAGTTCCCGGTTATTAATGTGGTCAGCTCATCGGGACACTTTTCCAACTGTCCACTAAACGTGACTAACCATTCCGACCACGCCACGCCCCTACCCTGTAGATATGTTTACACATTTGCCTCCCAAACCTACCGCCACTCAACTTCCCCCACCCACCCCGTTGATCAACGATGTCAAGAATCGAAGGAAAGACCATTTGGTCGGCTAGAGAGGTGGCAAACAAAACAAAAAAAGAAAGAAAGAAAGATGGATTAAAGAAAAAAAAAGAGGAGATGGGGTAAATGGGAGGAGGGTGTAAGTCTGGTCCACCGCATCTTGACCAAGTACTTCATTAAGTCCATCCCGCTTGGACGAGTAGATAAAGCGAACTTTGCATTTCCGTTTTTTATTTTATTTTATTCAATTCACGGAAACGAATTCAGAGTCGGCCCAGCCCCCTCCCCCACAGTCAGGAGTCTGAGACTTAATACTTCCCCAGAAATGGAGGACTGGCCCTGTTCATTTGTTCCTTAAACATAGCTCGCGTCACGTGATGCTGTGATAGAAAGTCACGTGACTCTGTGACGCAACATGAAAGCTGGCTGCGTATTGCGTAGGAAAAGGAAGCAATAAACAAAAAATAAAGAGTCCAAATATGTCCACACTTTGTACACAATTGATCTTTATGAGACTGTTAATCGAGTATCGGCACTTCGAGCTCCGTGTGGAGTCATCCATTATTCGAATCTCCCGCCATTTATGTGCGTGAGCGTGTGTTTGTGTGCGTCTTTTGCAAACAAATACCTGCAAAGTTACCTACTTTTGTTCATCGAAGGGGAAGTACTCCACGTTTATCATGCAGGAGCTCTTGTAGATGGCTGGCGGCTCCCAGACCACGTGACCGTTGGCGTAGACAGTGGCCTTGGTCATAAGGGTCACTTCGTATTTACCATCTGCGCTGTAATAAAACACTTTGTGTTTACCATGCTCAACAAAATTGTCATAGTACAAAGGTCACAATACAGTCATATTGAACTAAGTATTACAAGTTTAAGGATATCATTCGCTTATACGTATTGTTTTAGATATAGCAATTGTACAATATATTTAAATTCAGAATATAAGAATATCAATATATTGTATACAATTAATATTATTTATATTGATGTTGGGATTTGAGTAAAAAAAAATTGCTGATTTGAAACATTATTTA
Organism: Biomphalaria sudanica; assembly: GCA_036873155.1. NCBI lineage: Eukaryota > Metazoa > Mollusca > Gastropoda > Planorbidae > Biomphalaria > Biomphalaria sudanica. Next base: position 164,800 of record JAZGLO010000862.1, read on the forward strand.
TGTAAGAAGAAATATTCGAATTTAAAAAATAGATGATATATTTAGAAAATTTATGAAGCTACTTTTAAATAAACTTCCTACTACCAAATGTTTACCCTAAAAGTGTGATAAGTTAGACACTACGTGTCACAATGTTTAGATATATGGCACAGAGTGAAGACGACAGTGGGACAAAACAGAACAATAATGTTTGTGACAATGACAATCTTTGACATTTGAAACAATATTCAATATTTAAGTTGACATCAATCTGTGACATATTCATAACAACAGAATCAATACAAAATGGAAGAATGTGTCATGCTTAAACTTAGACAACGTCCAATGTAATGATAATAGTAACAAATTCATAATAAAAAACAACATAAGACATTAGGCCTAATATTACAGTCAAGAAATAGATATATAGTCTCTTTAACTCCTGTTTGTGACATCTAATATGTTAAAGGATATTTTTTCTTTCTAGTAATTACTATCAGCAAACAAACACTCAAACAATCTCGCATTTGGTGTGCTCGAAAAAAAATCCACAAAATTCTTCTTTCTAAATAATTTTGTTTGTTAGGGCTGTGGATAGGGCTGCTTTTATTTTATTTTTCAACAAAATTAAAACCCCATGCGCTCTGTTGTGGTAATGTATTCAGAGATCTAGTGCTGTTATTTGAATCTTGGACTCATGGTAGATACAATTAGACAACTAGATCTGAGTATTTGAAGAGAAGTTGGAGAGTAGATACAAGTAGACAACTAGATCTGAGTATTTGAAGAGAAGGTGGAGAGTAGATACAAGTAGACAACTAGATCTGAGTATTTGAAGAGAAGGTGGAGAGTAGATACAAGTAGACAACTAGATCTGAGTATTTGAAGAGAAGGTGGAGAGTAGATACAAGTAGACAACTAGATCTGAGTATTTGAAGAGAAGGTGGAGAGTAGATACAAGTAGACAACTAGATCTGAGTATTTGAAGAGAAGGTGGAGAGTAGATACAAGTAGACAACTAGATCTGAGTATTTGAAGAGAAGGTGGAGAGTAGATACAAGTAGACAACTAGATCTGAGTATTTGAAGAGAAGGTGGAGAGTAGATACAAGTAGACAACTAGATCTGAGTATTTGAAGAGAAGTTGGAGAGAGAAACCCGACGTTGTAGAGAATAAAATCCAATGGGAAGCTGCATGGGATCAACTGTGTTCGCTTTGTTCTTGATGAATACACTTTTCATAGAAGTCACCGCTAAATGTCTAGATTAGAAAGAGACAAGTTTCGTGTCCAATGAAATGACGTACTTCATAGTATTTGAATTGGACAAGGAGAGGTAGTTTAAAGATTGTAAAAAGTTTGATTCCTAGTTCAATAGATTCTCACTTTTAGTCTCAAATTACATTCGGAGAGGTTTGGACCATTCGCTTTGCTGTTTTAAAAGTGTAACTACTTCATGTTGTAATTAATACAGTATGAATAGCAACCTTTGAGGAATAATCTTTCAGAGGGAAAACTCTTTGCTTTAAGCAGGACACTGTTTAATCTAAATGATTAAGCAAATAGCTTGTCAGATGTTAGATTGTGAAATGTATACAAAGTAATGAGCTTATGTCTAAAAATTTCTTACTGATTAAACAACTATAAAACCAAGTATCAAATCTTAACGTGGACCAAAGCCCACACACACTTAAGAGATCTATAATTAAAATTTTTTTTTTTGAAGAACTGAGATTAAAAAAAAATAAAATCCATGGTTTGAAGGTCACGTCTGCTCTTGCTGCTTGATCATCTCCCAGTTCATGAGAAGCAGACGTGAGACTGTGAGCCAATAGGAACTCGGCAACCAGCTGAACTTTCAATTAGTTCAAAGATATTTATTAAGCGGGAATTTGACTTGGCCTGCGGCATGCCAGAGGGATGTCAGACTAAATTAAGTCGCCTGCCCCACAGCAAACTACATTCCTCGGCCTCACAGAAGTAAAGAAAAGAAAAAATAAATGAATAACTTTATCTGTTTTTTATTTACAAACATACGACTGTCAGTTTTTAATGTTCAAAGTTTAATTTATTAGTTCAGAGAGAGCGAGAGAGAGAGAGAGAGAGAGAGACAGAGAGAGAGAGAGAGAGAGAGAGAGAGAGAGCGAGATTGGCGGGTTTAAAATTTAATTTTATATGTAAGCAAAACGATTTAAACTGAAAATAATTCTAATATCACTTTTTATAAATATTCCATTTTCTTTGTTAATTAAAATAATTGAATTATTAAAGACTTATTAAAGTAATTTCTTGGAAAAATTATTAAATAAAAATATGCAAGAAAATATTATATTTAAAAAGTCTTTTATTTGAATTAAAGGAAACAAAAGGCACCTAAATCAATAGTTTAAATACATTTTAAGAATCAAAGAAAAAATATCGAACCAGGAATTAGCTCTGCTGAATGAAACTTCTGCCATATAAAGGTTAAATCAACCGGAACATTTTTCTAAACACCATGATATGTCAGATTTGAAAAGAACATATCAAATAGTTATGAAGAAGATATTTGGCAAAACGAAAATAGTACCAGATTTTTCCATATCTTATCAATTTACTTTAAGAATTAAAACAAAAAATTTGGGGAAAAAAAGAGGGCAAAAAACAAATGTACATCATTAGAATATTCTGTATGATTAACAGAACTCATTACAATAAATAGCTTCATCAATAGCAGCCCCAGGACATGCAGCCATGCAAACTATGCTGGACCAGATCGATACCATGCAAACTATGCTGGACCAGATCGATACCATGCAGACATGTACGTATTAAAATAAAAGGCCCACCCTTGGGTTGTAAGATAACTGTAGGCAACTAATTAGCATTGCCCTCGCTCACTGGGTCCTCATTGAAGGAGACAGCGCCCTGCGAGCTCCTTGGGGGGCAATCGATGTGGCGCAGCTGTTTCCACAGACACACTTACATAATTGGTCTTCTGCGCCACCCTGGTCAATCAAAGGCGATGAATGGACGCGCATTAAACTGTCCATCTTCCTATCGGGGATGCTATCATTACGTAGTGTTGTTCTCCTGCTATTGAAAATGTCCCAATTTCGTACTAATTGTAATGATAGACTAATACATGCCATGGAGATTGCCATGGTCTTTGCGTTCTCATTAAAGCATTGATTGGTGCAATCCTAGCCTAGTGCTGATCGAATGATACCTTCCTTCTTACAACTAAGATACATTTAGATCTAGACTTAGAAGACAATTCGCAAACCTTTCCTGAACATAAATTTATTAAACTTTTGAATCAATAAAGCCTTACATTCAAGAAGGCAATTGTCATTTCAAAACCGATGCAGGATCTAGACCTATATTTAGTCTCTAGCCAAATATACATTTATTTATTTTTACTTTGAAAAACTAGAACTAGACTTTTCTTTTCTCAGCGATATAAATCAACAGTTACATTTCTAGGAAAATTGTTAAAGCCATTTTTGAGATCAGCTGTCCGCCCACCCTCCATGAAGGAGTGACTTCAATAGAAGTATTGTAAAAAGGACATCACTATTGGATGTGAAAAGCTGGCAAGTGTCTGTAGTTTTAAATATCTTGCAGCTATTTTCACAGATGAAGGAACCAGACCTGAACTACTGTCCAGAACTGCACAGCCCACACCAGCACTTGCAAAACTCAAAACAATCTGGAAAGACAAACTCAAAACTAAAATCAGACTGATGCGCTCCTTGGTCATGGCCACATTCTTGTATACTTGTGAATCTTAAACGCTGATTGCAAAACTAGAGAGGAGGATCCTAGCAATGGAATTGAAATGCTTTTGAAGGATCCTTAAGATCACCTACACAGGTCGCATCACAAACGAAGAGATTAGAGACAGGATCACAAAGTCTTCAGTGCTCGCAAATAACTTCCTTCAGGGAACAGTACCAGGTTTACAAGCATGCAGGTTGCATAGAAAGGCTTCTCTTATAGGTTTAAATTATTGTTCTTGTCATTCATGATTTGATATTTTGTAAAAACATTATAGGGTTGTAAAAAACTTAGAGGTCGCCCTTTTCTCCACAAAGCTTTGAAGACGCTTTTTAACCAAAGAACCACCATTTTGTGAGGACTGCTCTCTAGGTAGACGCTGTATAAGGTTAAAATAAATCCGTTAATAAATTATTGATTTTTTGTTCATTACCGAAAATTGTTTTGATCATAACAACTGGAAAAATAGATTTCTTGTGAATCCTCAACTTTACATTGATAGTACTTATTGCTTGTCTATTTAAATATCTTATCGGAGTAGTTTGTTCATTTAAAGTAACGAAATTGATAATACTTTGGTATTTCATGAGGTATACTAAGTTCCCTTCGGACTACAAAACGCAAGATGAGTTGACTGAGTAATTGATTCTTCAAGTTCATGACTTTTACCAATAAGAAAACCAGCCCGGGTGTGCGGTGTATCTCTTCAAATGATTCCACACTAGTCTAAGGTGAATACAAGTCTTGTTGAGGATTGTTGATAGGTCTCAACAGATAGACCAGCAGTATTAGATGAGGGTTTGGCTGCACACGAGGTCTTCTTTTTCTTTGACTCTCTTTGTAAAATGTACTTGAAAACTTTTCTTATATGGCTATATTCAGTGCTTTTTTAAAAAAAAAAAATAATCGGTACCGGTACTGAGTGATGGATTGCCTAACTTTGAACTACTGATAAATTAATAATAAACGTTAAAATACAAGAAAAGTAATACTTGTTTCCGCACATTGAAAAAGGTGCCGGTACGCTGTACCGGCGCGTACCGGGACAAAAAAGCACTGATTATACTAGAAAGTTAACATTTATATGACTACTAGAAAGTTAACATTTATATGACTACTAGAAAGCTATTAATTAAATTACTTTTCTAGAAATCTATTTTTTATTTGACTGTATTAGAAATCTAGTATTTAATTAAATATACTAGAAACTAATATCTATATAACTATACTGGAATGCTAGTGTTTATTTAACTAGACTAAAAAGCTAGTGTTTATTTCACTAGACTAAAAAGCTAGTGTTTATTTCACTAGACTAGAAAGCTAGTGTTTATTTAACTAGACTGGAAAGCTAGTGTTTATTTCACTAGACCAGAAAGCTAGTGTTTATTTAACTAGACTGGAAAGCTAGTGTTTATTTCACTAGACTAGAAAGCTAGTGTTTATTGAACTAGATTAGAAAGCTAGTGTTTATTGAACTAGACTAGAAAGCTAGTGTTTATTGAACTAGACTAGAAAGCTAGTGTTTATTGAACTAGACTAGAAAGCTAGTGTTTATTTCACTAGACTAGAAAGCTAGTGTTTATTGAACTAGACTAGAAAGCTAGTGTTTCTTGAACTAGACTAGAAAGCTAGTGTTTATTGAACTAGACTGTAAAGCTAGTGTTTATTGAACTAGACTCGAAAGCTAGTGTTTATTGAACTAGACTGGAAAGCTAGTGTTTATTAAACTAGACTATAAAGCTAGTGTTATTGAACTAGACTAGAAAGCTAGTGTTTATTGAACTAGACTAGAAAGCAAGTGTTTATTGAACTAGACTAGAAAGCTAGTGTTTATTTCACTAGACTAGAAAGCTAGTGTTTATTGAACTAGACTAGAAAGCTAGTGTTTATTGAACTAGACTAGAAAGCTAGTGTTTTTTGAACTAGACTAGAAAGCTAGTGTTTATTGAACTAGACTAGAAAGCTAGTGTTTATTGAACTAGACTAGAAATGGAAAGCAAGTGTTTATTGAACTAGACTAGAAAGCTAGTGCTTATTTCACTAGACTAGAAAGCTAGTGTTTATTGAACTAGACTAGAAAGCTAGTGTTTATTGAACTAGACTAGTGTTTATTTCACTAGACTAGAAAGCTAGTGTTTATTGAACTAGACTAGAAAGCTAGTGTTTATTGAACTAGACTAGAAAGCTAGTGTTTTTTGAACTAGACTAGAAAGCTAGTGTTTATTGAACTAGACTAGAAAGCTAGTGTTTATTTCACTAGACTAGAAAGCTAGTGTTTATTGAACTAGATTAGAAAGCTAGTGTTTATTGAACTAGACTAGAAAGCTAGTGTTTATTTAACTAGACTGGAAAGCTAGTGTTTATTTCACTAGACTAGAAAGCTAGTGTTTATTTAACTAGACTGGAAAGCTAGTGTTTATTTAACTAGACTAGAAAGCTATTGTTTATTTAACTAGACTGGAAAGCTAGTGTTTATTTAACTAGACTGGAAAGCTAGTGTTTATTTAACTAGACTAGAAAGCTAGTAATTATTTAACTTGACTAGAAAGCTAGTGTTTATTTCACTAGACTAGAAAGCTAGTGTTTATTTCACTAGACTACAAAGCTAGTGTTTATTTCACTAGACTACAAAGCTAGTGTTTATTGAACTAGACTAGAAAGCTAGTGTTTATTTTACTAGACTAGAAAGCTAGTGTTTATTGAACTAGACTAGAAAGCTAGTGTTTATTGAACTAGACTAGAAAGCTAGTGTTTATTGAACTAGACTAGAAAGCTAGTGTTTATTTCACTAGACTAGAAAGCTAGTGTTTATTGAACTAGACTAGAAAGCTAGTGTTTCTTGAACTAGACTAGAAAGCTAGTGTTTATTGAACTAGACTGTAAAGCTAGTGTTTATTGAACTAGACTCGAAAGCTAGTGTTTATTGAACTAGACTGGAAAGCTAGTGTTTATTAAACTAGACTATAAAGCTAGTGTTATTGAACTAGACTAGAAAGCTAGTGTTTATTGAACTAGACTAGAAAGCAAGTGTTTATTGAACTAGACTAGAAAGCTAGTGTTTATTTCACTAGACTAGAAAGCTAGTGTTTATTGAACTAGACTAGAAAGCTAGTGTTTATTGAACTAGACTAGAAAGCTAGTGTTTTTTGAACTAGACTAGAAAGTTAGTGTTTATTGAACTAGACTAGAAAGCTAGTGTTTATTGAACCAGACTAGAAATGGAAAGCTAGTGTTTATTGAACTAGACTAGAAAGCAAGTGTTTATTGAACTAGACTAGAAAGCTAGTGCTTATTTCACTAGACTAGAAAGCTAGTGTTTATTGAACTAGACTAGAAAGCTAGTGTTTATTGAACTAGACTAGTGTTTATTTCACTAGACTAGAAAGCTAGTGTTTATTGAACTAGACTAGAAAGCTAGTGTTTATCGAACTAGACTAGAAAGCTAGTGTTTATTGAACTAGACTAGAAAGCTAGTGTTTTTTGAACTAGACTAGAAAGCTAGTGTTTATTGAACTAGACTAGAAAGCTAGTGTTTATTGAACCAGACTAGAAATGGAAAGCTAGTGTTTATTGAACTAGACTAGAAAGCTAGTGTTTATTGAACTAGACTAAAAGCTAGTGTTTATTGAACCAGACTAGAAATGGAAAGCAAGTGTTTATTGAACTAGACTAGAAAGCTAGTGTTTATTGAACTAGACTAGAAAGCTAGTGTTTATTGAACTAGACTAGAAAGCTAGTGTTTATTGAACTAGACTAGTGTTTATTTCACTAGACTAGAAAGCTAGTGTTTATTGAACTAGACTAGAAAGCTAGTGTTTATCGAACTAGACTAGAAAGCTAGTGTTTATTTCACTAGACTAGAAAGCTAGTGTTTGTTGAACTAGACTAGTGTTTATTTCACTAGACTAGAAAGCTAGTGTTTATTGAACTAGACTAGAAAGCTAGTGTTTATCGAACTAGACTAGAAAGCTAGTGTTTATTTAACTAGACTGGAAAGCTAGTGTTTATTTCACTAGACTAGAAAGCTAGTGTTTATTTAACTAGACTGGAAAGCTAGTGTTTATTTAACTAGACTAGAAAGCTATTGTTTATTTAACTAGACTGGAAAGCTAGTGTTTATTTAACTAGACTGGAAAGCTAGTGTTTATTTAACTAGACTAGAAAGCTAGTAATTATTTAACTTGACTAGAAAGCTAGTGTTTATTTCACTAGACTAGAAAGCTAGTGTTTATTTCACTAGACTACAAAGCTAGTGTTTATTTCACTAGACTACAAAGCTAGTGTTTATTGAACTAGACTAGAAAGCTAGTGTTTATTTTACTAGACTAGAAAGCTAGTGTTTATTGAACTAGACTAGAAAGCTAGTGTTTATTGAACTAGACTAGAAAGCTAGTGTTTATTGAACTAGACTAGAAAGCTAGTGTTTATTTCACTAGACTAGAAAGCTAGTGTTTATTGAACTAGACTAGAAAGCTAGTGTTTCTTGAACTAGACTAGAAAGCTAGTGTTTATTGAACTAGACTGTAAAGCTAGTGTTTATTGAACTAGACTCGAAAGCTAGTGTTTATTGAACTAGACTGGAAAGCTAGTGTTTATTAAACTAGACTATAAAGCTAGTGTTATTGAACTAGACTAGAAAGCTAGTGTTTATTGAACTAGACTAGAAAGCAAGTGTTTATTGAACTAGACTAGAAAGCTAGTGTTTATTTCACTAGACTAGAAAGCTAGTGTTTATTGAACTAGACCAGAAAGCTAGTGTTTATTGAACTAGACTAGAAAGCTAGTGTTTTTTGAACTAGACTAGAAAGTTAGTGTTTATTGAACTAGACTAGAAAGCTAGTGTTTATTGAACCAGACTAGAAATGGAAAGCTAGTGTTTATTGAACTAGACTAGAAAGCAAGTGTTTATTGAACTAGACTAGAAAGCTAGTGCTTATTTCACTAGACTAGAAAGCTAGTGTTTATTGAACTAGACTAGAAAGCTAGTGTTTATTGAACTAGACTAGTGTTTATTTCACTAGACTAGAAAGCTAGTGTTTATTGAACTAGACTAGAAAGCTAGTGTTTATCGAACTAGACTAGAAAGCTAGTGTTTATTGAACTAGACTAGAAAGCTAGTGTTTTTTGAACTAGACTAGAAAGCTAGTGTTTATTGAACTAGACTAGAAAGCTAGTGTTTATTGAACCAGACTAGAAATGGAAAGCTAGTGTTTATTGAACTAGACTAGAAAGCTAGTGTTTATTGAACTAGACTAAAAGCTAGTGTTTATTGAACCAGACTAGAAATGGAAAGCAAGTGTTTATTGAACTAGACTAGAAAGCTAGTGTTTATTGAACTAGACTAGAAAGCTAGTGTTTATTGAACTAGACTAGAAAGCTAGTGTTTATTGAACTAGACTAGTGTTTATTTCACTAGACTAGAAAGCTAGTGTTTATTGAACTAGACTAGAAAGCTAGTGTTTATCGAACTAGACTAGAAAGCTAGTGTTTATTTCACTAGACTAGAAAGCTAGTGTTTGTTGAACTAGACTAGTGTTTATTTCACTAGACTAGAAAGCTAGTGTTTATTGAACTAGACTAGAAAGCTAGTGTTTATCGAACTAGACTAGAAAGCTAGTGTTTATTGAACTAGACTAGAAAGCTAGTGTTTATTTCACTAGACAAGAAAGCTAGTGTTTTTTGAACTAGACTAGAAAGCTAGTGTTTATTGAACTTGATTAGAAAGCTAGTGTTTATTGAACTAGACTAGAAAGCTAGTGTTTATTGAACTAGACTAGAAAGCTTGTGTTTATTGAACTAGACTAGAAAGCTAGTGTTTATTGAACTAGACTAGAAAGCTAGTGTTTATTGAACTAGACTAGAAAGCTAGTGTTTATTGAACTAGACTAGAAAGCTAGTGTTTATTGAACTAGACTAGAAAGCTAGTGTTTATTGAACTAGACTAGAAAGCTAGTGTTTATTGAACTAGACTAGAAAGCTAGTGTTTATTTAACTAGACTAGAAAGCTAGTGTTTATTTCACTAGACTAGAAAGCTAGTGTTTATTGAACTAGACTAGAAAGCTAGTGTTTCTTGAACTAGACTAGAAAGCTAGTGTTTATTGAACTAGACTGTAAAGCTAGTGTTTATTGAACTAGACTCGAAAGCTAGTGTTTATTGAACTAGACTGGAAAGCTAGTGTTTATTAAACTAGACTATAAAGCTAGTGTTATTGAACTAGACTAGAAAGCTAGTGTTTATTGAACTAGACTAGAAAGCAAGTGTTTATTGAACTAGACTAGAAAGCTAGTGTTTATTTCACTAGACTAGAAAGCTAGTGTTTATTGAACTAGACTAGAAAGCTAGTGTTTATTGAACTAGACTAGAAAGCTAGTGTTTTTTGAACTAGACTAGAAAGCTAGTGTTTATTGAACTAGACTAGAAAGCTAGTGTTTATTGAACCAGACTAGAAATGGAAAGCTAGTGTTTATTGAACTAGACTAGAAAGCAAGTGTTTATTGAACTAGACTAGAAAGCTAGTGCTTATTTCACTAGACTAGAAAGCTAGTGTTTATTGAACTAGACTAGAAAGCTAGTGTTTATTGAACTAGACTAGTGTTTATTTCACTAGACTAGAAAGCTAGTGTTTATTGAACTAGACTAGAAAGCTAGTGTTTATCGAACTAGACTAGAAAGCTAGTGTTTATTGAACTAGACTAGAAAGCTAGTGTTTTTTGAACTAGACTAGAAAGCTAGTGTTTATTGAACTAGACTAGAAAGCTAGTGTTTATTGAACCAGACTAGAAATGGAAAGCTAGTGTTTATTGAACTAGACTAGAAAGCTAGTGTTTATTGAACTAGACTAAAAGCTAGTGTTTATTGAACCAGACTAGAAATGGAAAGCAAGTGTTTATTGAACTAGACTAGAAAGCTAGTGTTTATTGAACTAGACTAGAAAGCTAGTGTTTATTGAACTAGACTAGAAAGCTAGTGTTTATTGAACTAGACTAGTGTTTATTTCACTAGACTAGAAAGCTAGTGTTTATTGAACTAGACTAGAAAGCTAGTGTTTATCGAACTAGACTAGAAAGCTAGTGTTTATTTCACTAGACTAGAAAGCTAGTGTTTGTTGAACTAGACTAGTGTTTATTTCACTAGACTAGAAAGCTAGTGTTTATTGAACTAGACTAGAAAGCTAGTGTTTATCGAACTAGACTAGAAAGCTAGTGTTTATTGAACTAGACTAGAAAGCTAGTGTTTATTTCACTAGACAAGAAAGCTAGTGTTTTTTGAACTAGACTAGAAAGCTAGTGTTTATTGAACTTGATTAGAAAGCTAGTGTTTATTGAACTAGACTAGAAAGCTAGTGTTTATTGAACTAGACTAGAAAGCTTGTGTTTATTGAACTAGACTAGAAAGCTAGTGTTTATTGAACTAGACTAGAAAGCTAGTGTTTATTGAACTAGACTAGAAAGCTAGTGTTTATTGAACTAGACTAGAAAGCTAGTGTTTATTTCACTAGACTAGAAAGCTAGTGTTTATTGAACTAGACTAGAAAGCTAGTGTTTATTGAACTAGACTAGAAAGCTAGTGTTTTTGAACTAGACTAGAAAGTGTTTGACTGACTACGATAATACCCTGTTATGTATGTGACCACGCAAGTTCTCATCTATTTAGTGTATGAAATGTTAACTAGAGTGGTGTTTAGGTTCAATTAGTCGGTGGATAGGTTTGGGACACAGTCAATGCTACAGGGAAATTAGACCAAGTACTTTTTGTTAGATGAAAGAAAATGTTTTAAAAATTGGTAATTTGCATTTCTTTTTGGGAGGTCTTCTGAAATGTTAATATCACAACTTTTTCTTATTTAAAATGTTAGTTTACTATGTACATGTTGTAGGTGTAGCAATCATGTAGAGGTGCACAGAAGGAGGAGTTATAGCTGACATGTAGAGGTCTTTAAGTGAGAAGGTTCAGCTGGCTTGTAAGGGTCTATAGGGGAAGGGGCTAGCTGGTACAACTTTAAAAGATGAGGGAAAGGTCGGTGTATGTGAATGCACGGAAATGTGGAACAGCACGTCATAATTGGATGCTCCCTAAATAATCATTTTTCAAAGCACTATCAAACATATCAACTGTATTACATAGAGGCTTAGGACTAGACAGAGAATCCTGAACAACTCAGATTTGTTGTTCCCAAATATTAAAAACTTGATCTGAATAATACAAACAGAAAACAAACAACATCTAACACAAACATGCAATGGCTAGTTTAAAGCAAACATCGAACACACTATGAGCACAACATTTATTAAACTAATGTTATGAATAGAAAGATAAGGGTAATTGTTCATATCAGAATTGAGCCAATCAGTTGGATAAGTAGCACAGTTACAAGTCGTTTGTTACATTTAAAAAATAAAGACAACATTAAATTAAATGTTAGGGCTCGATACAATTGATTCTTTTGATTTTATTTATAATACATGTCAATTTTAATTTATAAAAAATATTGGAAAGAGAATATTACACAAATATTTTACAAAAATATGTATAATAACATTAACATGAAAAATAGTGTCAAAGAACAAAGAACATAAAGTAATGCAAGAGTATTAGACAGATAAAAAATAATATATATAGCGAGAGAGAAAGAGAGAGAGTGAGATAGAGAGAGTGACATCTGGGAATCAAAACACCTTGTCTGAAGGCTGTCAACACATTGAAATCATTCACACAATTATTTTAGAAGCCAGAAGCTGCGTCACATATAACTTACATAATAATCTATGTGAGTTCAGTTTAGTTATGAGCCTATGAAATAATTTTCACACATCATAACGCCAGCACACACACACCATTACACAAAGCTACGCACAGCTAAACACACCCTCACATAACTACGCTCAACCACAAGCAAATACAGCCAGCACATACAGTCAGACGGTTATACCTTAAAAATCTCTAATTCACGAAATCTATAGAACTATTCCGCCTAAATATTTCTTTGTCCTCAAAATACAAGTGTTATTAAAATTAAAAGTTGATTAATTAGCAACATGAACAAAAACATGGCTGCCACTGTATAACCTCATTAAATAAATTTACTGGCATGATACTACTTCTATGGATGAACAGATATGTCTAGTCCCCACCTGGTTAGTAAATGGGTCAGAACGACTTACTCACTTGTTGAACAGGACGATGTCCGGGATCCAAATTTTCTCCGACGGGACGAGGAACTCGTCAATCCCTCCGTACTCCGAGGCCCGCCACCTTAGGTTGACATCTTCCCATTCCTTGATGTAGAGAAATAGGCCTTGGTTAGCTTTGGACAATGAGATTTACAAGAGAAACAAGGGGAGACTAATGCAATTTAGCGGCCCTTAGATGGCCGTAAAGCAAATAACCACAAGAAGAGGATTGTCCCCCTTTTTGGGAAACGTAGTAGGCTAGAGACTTCCAGCTTTGCCGTACACATTCTGTCATCGTCCAGAGTTGAAGAGGACAGAAAGATGTGAAGTGTTTTAGTGTCATCCTTATAGTGTCAAAGCTTTGGGCATGCATTTCTATTACAAAGACTAAATAGCACAGCATTTGAATGCATAGCGAGAATGAATCAGGGCCGGCCTTAGAAAGAGGCAAATTAGGCAGCCGCCTAGGGTCTCCGATTGATGCGGGCCTCGCAGAATATTTAATTTTTTTTTTTTAACAATTGACAAACTTGGAACAATTCTTCAACATAGCAGAGATCTATGTCTCTATGTCGAGTCTATGTCAACTAGCCTAGCTCTAAGTGTCTACTTTGACTAAGAATGTTAGACACTTGTTCGACTACCTCTGGTACATCACACTTGTTTCTTTATTTTAGTGGAAATGTCGAGGGACTTATTTCGAGTCTGGTTTCGTCGAAAGCTTATGTCATCTGCATGAATATGTTAAAGAAGCTAGTTATACTGTGTGGACATTTCTTTTTATCAACGAATTATTGGCTTAGATTTAGATATATGTAGGTTTTTAAATAAAGTGCATACTTTTATTATTTCGGTGTTTTTTTTTTTTTTAAATTTATTTTTTTTCATTTGGAACCACCAAATTCACGTCACCTAAGGCCTCCAGTTACCTAAGGCCGGCCCTGATTTAATAGGCACGAAGTTTTAATAAGAAATTATTTTAATTTTAATTTTAATTTCGCTGGAGAGACGTGCAACTTTCTAAATATGTATTTCCATTATTATAGCCTAACTTTTTCGATTTAGTCCTTAGCTTTAGTTATTTGCATATATATATATATAAAGTTTATTGATTTTAGAATTGATGTTCTATAATGTACCTGCGGTAAGAAGACGCTAAGGAATGAGATTCAAACTCGGGACCATCCAATGAGAAGAAGAAAATACCACCAGACCTGACATATTGTATTACTGCACTCCCTTCGATTTAAAAAAATTATTTTTTTACTTTTTTTTTTAAAAGAGGAAGGGGAGAAGGAGGGGAGATTTATGCGCTTGCGTGGTTGGAGTAAGAACACAAACTTTAGGCAAGAGTTATTGTTCTTCCGGCTGGCATATTTGTTGAGTCAAGGCGTGTCAGAGAGAAGTGGCAGAGATTGGAGATATTAACTAGCAAGACATCAAGAGAGAGAGAGAGAGACATGCAAATAAAAACAATGAGAGAGACTACGTTTATCACATGCAATAAATAGAAAACACCATCGATTCTGTAGATAGAAAAAAAAAAGGGGCTTGTACCATGGAATATTTATGAATTTACATTTCCCCACCCCCCTTTGTTTTCATCTCATATATATGGAATAGACTTTGACAACCAAATGTCATTTACATGATTAACAGACTATTGGTTATACACTGTAAGAGAAACTTGCTCCTGTTTGTATAGACCAAAATTTAGTTGCCTTTTTTAAATTCCATTTTATGAATTTTTATTAACTAAATATATATATAGCTGGAATACATCAAAGTCTATTTCTTGTTTTAGACTTAACAAAATGTTGACCATGTTGATTCTTTGACCTTTTCCCAAAGTGTCTGCGACCTGCCTGATGGTGATCTACAGAACTGATGGAGCGTAGTGTGCAATGACCAAACACGGACACCAGACATAGTGGAGTGGACACTTAACATTCAGATACTCGGTGCTGACACAAAAAGAAATCTAGAGACTGTGTGTAGGTACAACACAATGTGCAGTGCCTCCGAGCCCACCGGATGGAAGGAGCGAAACTCAGTTTTTAAGAGGCTTCATGGGAAGGTCGAGCTGCGATTATCACATTCTTGGAGAGGAGAGAGCAGCTCCTAAGCATTCAGATGGCAAGGAAGATCACAAAAGTAGCGGATCTGTCACCACATCCATCAGAAATAAAAGAGAGCTACTCTTTCCACCAAGCGATGTGGACAAAAAAGTGGTCAATTTTCCAGAAACTTCGCTGACCGACCATCTAATGAAGTCCTATAGAACTGCAAAAATGTTTTCTCAGAAAGAACAGTCCGGCTCCAAAGTCCATCAGATGGGTTGAGTGACACGAGTCCAGTAGCCACTTACTTATTGTACAAGATGATATCGGGTAGCCAGATGTTTTGTGATGGGACATACAGATGGTCCACTCCACCATATTCTGCTGTCCGCCAGGCCAGCTTATGGTCAGTCCATTCCTGTGTAAGTAAGGATATTCATATGCTTAAAGCTAGACAGGGCTAATTAGACTTTTGTTGAAAACCTTTAAAACGAAATAACTAGGAAGTCATGAAAAAAAAAGGAATATTTAAAAGGCTACAAAGTTATAAAATTTAATTAGAGAAGATAAAACAGTACAAAGGAAATTGTTAATAAATAAACTAATTTAATTAAATAAGTGCAGTTTAAAAAAAAAAGGGGGGGGGGAATATTTTTTTAAATAAATAAATTAAGAAACAATGCGAAAAGAAATTAGACAAATACATGAATGTCTGTCAATTCCTTTTAAATATTAGCAGACAAATACATGAATGTCTGTCAATTCCTTTTAAATATTAGCAGACAAATACATGAATGTCTGTCAATTCCTTTTAAATATTAGCAGACAAATACATGAATGTCTGTCAATTCCTTTTAAATATTAGCAGACAAATACATGCATGTCTGTCAATTCCTTTTAAATATTAGCAGACAAATACATGAATGTCTGTCAATTCCTTTTAAATATTAGCAGACAAATACATGAATGTCTGTCAATTCCTTTTAAATATTAGCAGACAAATACATGAATGTCTGTCAATTCCTTTTAAATATTAGCAGACAAATTCATGAGTGTCTGTCAATTCCTTTTAAATATTAGCAGACAAATACATGAATGTCTGTCAATTCCTTTTAAATATTAGCAGACAAATTCATGAGTGTCTGTCAATTCCTTTTAAATATTAGCAGACAAATTCATGAGTGTCTGTCAATTCCTTTTAAATATTAGCAGACAAATTCATGAGTGTCTGTCAATTCCTTTTAAATATTAGCAGGCAAATACATGAATGTCTGTCAATTCCTTTTAAATATTAGCAGACAAATATACAGGGGCTTGAGTGATTGAAATGCTGCATTGTCGATCCCAATGTAAACTAGTATATTTAATCGGGTTAGTAGATTAGGACCGAGCTGAACATGGGGCGCTTGCGGTGTTTTGTGGTAACGATGCTGGAGCACGCAAGTCTTGACGTACGACAAAATACGATACTTTTTAAGATTTAAAATCAAAGTATTTCCAATAAGCTGCCGAGTGAGATCCAATATTTGGTCAACTCATGTGCATGTGTGCTGGGCTGGGTTTTCATTAATGTCTATTAGTTTTTGTTTCATTTCAAAACTTCTGACTAGAAAAGATGAAACTAATGGAAAGAAAAAGTTTAATTTAAAAAAAGATATAATTGGATTGTTAATGAGTGTCTTTTGTGATAGGACTTAGTTAAAAGAAGACAATGTCTGTAACCGTGTTCTTGCAGTGACTCGACCCCACACTGAGTCCAATGGACTATGGACGCTGTCAGCAAGTACACGATACAGCAAGTCAGACAAAGTTCCCCTTCAAGTGTAAAACAAACTTCTAATCCACCATTTGTATTCTAGTGTCAAGCCCATCACCTTTGGTTTATTGATTTTGTGGCTTTAAATTAATTAACTCAACTCTTGAAAATTATTGACTTGTTCAACCAAGTGAACATTTGAAGTAAAAAGTTGTATAGACTTAGTTCATTATTAATATGAACTTGAGAGAAGACAAATTTGGGTGTACACCTATAAGATGGGGGTGGGGGGTGCCGGTATGAGATAAAAGGTTTAATTACAATAAAAAAAAAGGTTTTAACGAAAGACAGTTTTAACTTTTGACTATAACCTTTAACCATTCAGAGTTGTTGAACTCCCCAAAACATGTTTTTAAATCCCTAGATAGTAAATACGTCATTAGGTAGAAGTGTCTTGTGTATGCAATTTCTTTAGAGTTAGACCCACAATGGCTAACTCTAGTTACACTCTCTAATGTGACTTGGAGTCTCTATGCCTCCTAATGGTACCTCAAACGTAAATTTTCTAATGTGACAGTCTCTAATGCTCCTAATGTTACCTCTAAAGTATTTTAGAGTCTCTAAGCCTTTTACTGCTGCCTATGTTAAACTCTCTAATGTGTTTAAGAGTCTCTAAGCCTCTTACTGCTGCCTCAAGTTAAACTCTGTAATGTATTTTGGAGTCTCTAAGCCTCTTACTGCTGCCTCAAGTTAAACTCTGTAATGTGTTTGGAGTCTCTAAGCCTCTTACTGCTGCCTCAAGTTAAACTCTGTAATGTGTTTGGAGTCTCTAAGCCTCTTACTGCTGCCTCAAGTTAAACTCTGTAATGTGTTTGGAGTCTCTAAGCCTCTTACTGCTGCCTCCTCTAATGTGGCTTGGAGAAAGAAACTTTCAGACTCTGGAGCTCATTGAGAACGAGCAGATCGTTAGAACACGAAAAGGAAGCCTCTTTCTGACAGAGACGGTGCCTTCATGTATGTGCATCATGTGTTTCCGCTAAATGTTCCACTTAAAGTAAAACCAAATATTTAGTTACATAATATTCTAATTGTAATTATTGAAAAATCGAAAATGCTCCGTAATACATTCTATTGATTGAGTTACAGAGTCCGGATGTGCCTGACACTCTATAGCAAGGTTTATTTGGTCTTATTGTGACTTCTTGACCCTCAATATAAACTGTAATAATATTATAGGCATTATAAAGCACTAATAATATTTCTTACACGAGAATGGACATTTTAAAACTATTATATATATTAATAATGATATGCATTTAATTACATTAAATCATGTGAATCATTAGTTTCTAGGCAATACTTATTGCTACATACATATATTAGACATAAATGAATAACAGCACCAGGGACCAAGTTTTTAAGAGAGAAAGTAGTGAATTAAAATGCTACGAAAATAAGGGCATGCGCCGACCGAGGCTCGAACCTGTGACTCCGGATTCGACACCACCGCCTAGCGATTACGCACCAAGCGAAACTAACCTCTAGACCATCGGAATGTCCTAAAAAACATTCTTCTGATCCAGAGTCATTTCGCCCGTATGCAAATTACCACCCCAGTGGTCAAAGGTCACAAGCCCCAGCTAGCCCCTCCCCCACCCTCGCAGCATCCGTTCACTAACAATTTCGATAGAGCCTACACAGACAGCCGTTAGGCATGTATTAGACAAACGATGGCTCTATCTAATTGTATATCTCTCACAAAGACAAGTGGACAACATAAACACATTACATATAGAAGCTTCAGTGGGTACGAGCAATAATGCTGTAAATGTAAACATAGAGTTGAAGCTAGGTGCTGAAACAAAATGATACATACATATATTAGACATAAATGAATAACAGCACCAGGGACCAAGTTTTTAAGAGAGAAAGTAGTGAATTAAAATGCTACGAAAATAAGGGCATGCGCCGACCGAGGCTCGAACCTGTGACTCCGGATTCGACACCACCGCCTAGCGATAACGCACCAAGCGAAACTTTTAATTCACTACTTTCTCTCTTAAAAACTTGGTCCCTGGTGCTGTTATTCATTTATGTCTAATAAATACTTATTGCTGCATCAAATTTTTCTACTTTTAATTGTACAACTATTATAAGCCCTTCGCAGCTTTTATGGAAAATATTATCTATCATATGTTCAGTTCAGTAACAACTTCATTAAGAAACTCAGATGGCGTGGACAGACAGTCTGCGTCATGGCTGTCCTGGTGGCTAGTTTAAAGGGTCACTACGACAGACCAGAACAAATAACTAATCCTGGAAGTTGTTAGGAAGGTCAAGTCCTATGATGTCATTGGGTGGTCACTAGAGTGTAAAGGCAATAAGGTTAGTGACGGTCAGCCGGCTTAAGCAACGACGTTAGTGTCTGGTTAGTTATTAAGCCAGTGAGAGGTCCAAGAGGACATTGCAATTAGGTCTTGAAACAGAGCGACGCTAAATCTAAATGACTTTCAAAAATACAATCAATTGTTTATCTGTGATGATAGGGGAAAAAATCTATCAATTAACATTCATGGAATAACAAATACAAGTGTCGTTGTGTCTAACTTATAGTATTTCTAAACTGAATAAAGCATTTCAAATTACGGAACTATTGCTATGTTGATAGCAGGATTTACAAAAAACTCAATGTAGTGATACTTAAGCAACAGCCCGCTGATCATATCCGGCCCGTGTGGTCATCCTATGTTGCATCTCGTAATTTTTGTTCAAACTGTGCAATGAAGGAAAATGAGTTCCATTGTACAAGACAATTTTTTTGTGAAGATGCGGCCCACCACAAATGTTTTGAAAATGTTTGTAGCCCGTAATTGGGCCGTAATACATATGTGGGAAAAGTTTGTGGCCCCCATGCCAATAAAAAAAAAAGATGGGCTCCACTGATCTTATTGAATATTTCTGTTCGGATTTATTTTTAATTTATTATTTATTTATTTAAGTACTATTTCAGCAGAGACTATCAATCCTTATTTTAAGTCTTACTCTGCATCAAACAGCTCAGACTAAAGCACTTATCTTATCTTATCTTATATAATACAGACGTTACTTCAAAAAAGAAGATGATTACGTCCTAAGCGTCATGCATTTAGTCATGCATATTTACCAATAACTTAAATTCTGCCAAGTCACTGGTTTTCCTGGCTAGCTCAGGCAACCCATTCCATGCTCTAATAGCACTAGGGAAGAAGGAGTATTTGTACAAATTTGTCCTAGCATATGGGACGAGGAATGGGCCTTTATCTTGTGTCTTAATGAGTATTTTATTAAATTTTGTTTTTGTATTTGAAGATTATGGTTCAGTGTTTTATGTATAATTGCTACTTTACTTTTGAGTCTTCTGTCCTGAAGGCTTTCTAAATTTAGTGATTTTACTATAGGTGTTACTCTAGTCAAATGTGAATATTCATTTGTTATGAATCTCACTGCTCTATTTTGTGTCTGTTCCAGTTTCTTAATGTTTTCTTGAGTTGAGGGGTCCCAAACGGAGGATGCATATTCTATTATTGGCCTAACCAAGGTTAAATAACATTTTAGTTTTATGTTCTTATTTGATTTATAGAAATTTGTTTTAATAAATCCCAATGCTTTGTATGATTTTTTTTATAGTTTCATCAATATGTGGATTCCATGACAGTTTTTCATTTATTATAACACCTAGGTATTTTGCGTTTTTAGTCTGTGTTACTGGTTTGCCATGAATAAGATAAGTGGAATTAATTTGTTTTAGTTTTTTTGTTACTCTTAACAACTGACATTTTTCTGGGTGGAAAGACATGCTCCAATTTGATTTCCATTTCTGTAATTCATCTAATTCTCTTTGTAAAATATCTGTGTCTTGTGTTGTTTTTATTGTTCTATATATTATGCAATCGTCTGCAAATAATCTGACTTTTGTTCCTGAAGTAATGCAATTTGGTAAATCATTTATGTAAATTAAAAATAGTAGTGGACCCAAGACTGTTCCTTGAGGTACACCTGAGTTTACTGTTATCGGTGTTGATTTAGAGCCATTTATTATTACAGTTTGTTCTCTCCCTATCAGAAAGCCTTTCTTTAAACTGAGTTTCAACCACCTAGAGATGGTTGCTAAACCCTTTCTCCTTTCTACCATAGATTTGTTACAAGTAACAGTTGCAAATCGTTCAGTCGAAAAAAAAACCCACATCTAGGTGGAATGTTAAACATCTATGTTTTTGTTTTCTTTCTTCTGAGTTTTTTTCCCCCCATCGTTTCTTTCAAAACCATTTTTCGTTTGTACTTCGATCTATTCTAGTCGCAGCCAATTGTTCCTATTTAATGCCTGAGTTCGTCTATTAGAGTTACTGATGGGGGAAGAGAGAACATTTTGTGTTTAGTAATAGCTCCTTGAAATTAGGCGTACGAGAGCACGATAGTGAAGAGCCTGTGTGTGTGTGTGTTTGTGTGTGTGTGTGTGTGTTTGTGTGCGTGTATTGGAGAGTGAGTAAAAGAACGTGAGCAGTGATCCGTAAGGTAATTTGGTAAGAGTGTTCAGAAAGTCATCGTGGTGTCTTGAACTGTGTCTGTTGTTTGAGTTTGAAAATAAACTTGGCATGCACCGAGTTGAAGACTAAATTCTGGGAAACAAAACATCCCAGCAGTGAATTCTAGAACTAGGCTTAGAAACAAAACATCCCAGCAGTGAATTCTAGAACTAGGCTAGGAACAAAATATCCCAGCAGTGAATTCTGGGACTAGGCTTAGAAACAAAACATCCCAGCAGTGAATTCTAGAACTAGGCTAGGAACAAAACATCCCAGCAGTGAATTCTAGAACTAGGCTTAGAAACAAAACATCCCAGCAGTGAATTCTAGAACTAGGTTAAGAAACAAAACATCCCAGCAGTGAATTCTAGAACTAGGCTAGGAACAAAACATCCCAGCAGTGAATTCTAGAACTAGGCTTAGAAACAAAACATCCCAGCAGTGAATTCTAGAACTAGGTTAAGAAACAAAACATCCCAGCAGTGAATTCTAGAACTAGGCTTAGAAGTAAATTATCCCAGCAGTGAATTCTAGAACTAGACTTAGAAACAAAACATCCCAGCAGTGAATTCTGGGACTAGGCTTAGAAACAAAACATCCCAGCAGTGAATTCTAGAACTAGGCTTAGAAACAAAACATCCCAGCAGTGAATTCTGGGACTAGGCTTAGAAACAAAACATCCCAGCAGTGAATTCTAGAACTAGGCTTAGAAACAAAACATCCCAGCAGTGAATTCTGGGACTAGGCTTAGAAACAAAACATTCCAGCAGTGAATTCTAGAACTAGGCTTAGAAACAAAACATCCCAGCAGTGAATTCTGGGACTAGGCTTAGAAACAAAACATCCCAGTAGTGAATTCTAGAACTAGGCTTAGAAACAAAACATCCCAGCAGTGAATTCTGGAACTAGGCTTAGAAACAAAACATCCCAGCAGTGAATTCTGGGACTAGGCTTAGAAACAAAACATCCCAGCAGTGAATTCTAGAACTAAGCTTAGAAACAAAACATCCCAGCAGTGTTCTTGCATATTCTTTCTCTTGAACAGACACGTCATCTGGTATTTCCGAATAAAAGCCCTAGTCATTAGAGAATTAAATACATAAATAGACGATCAGGAACAATTTTTGGTACCGTCTTGTAGGTATTGTTCTATAGACCATAGGAGTTTAGGCGGGTTAAAAATGTTCCTTTCTTTAAAAAATGTATCATTCATTAGTTGTTAAGTAAAAAATGATCGCTCTTACGAAAAAGTTTTCAGGTTCTTAAAGGAGGAATTGTCTCTAAAAACAAAAACTGTTTTTTTTGTTTTTTTTTGGGGGGGTACTGTTTTTTCTCCAGCAGATGTTCTTGAAACCAAAACTAAAAATGTAACCGAGCGGAAGAAGTAAAGTCTCAGACAAATAACAGAGAGCAATGAAATGTACACTCTTATATAAAGTACTTTTGTAATAACGCAACGCATAAAACTGTTTTGAATTTGTTTAATGATGTTTCTTGAAATAGCAAGACTTTCTATAACTGTTCATTCTCGTAGAGCTAGTGATACAATATATGCGCATACATTAAATATGTCAATAGCAAGCCGAAATGAACTCTGGGACATTTGTTCAGTCTGAATTTTTACGAACCGTGTCTTTGTTCGTCTGGGGTTTTCTAAACTACTAAAGATGAGATTAGGGTCACTATATTCAAGGCACTCCAGACTTTAGTGTAATCTTTAAGAAAAAAACAACAGAAAAACATTAAAAAAATATAAAAAAAAAGACAAAACCTCCTTTATACATCTTATATAGAGTGATTTCTTTGCTCTGTTAAATAAGAAATGTTGTTTATCCCGTCACCCCTCACCCTATCAAAAGAAATCCTGATTAAGCGAATGTGTAAATCTACTTTGTGTTTAGTTTCTAAAGATCTAGACTAAGAAGAAGGTGCGTACAATATTCCTAAACATTAAATTAGCAAACTCTCGAACGATAACGAAATACTGAAGTCGCTATCTGTCCAAGATCAAGATTTTCCAGTAGCCTAGCCAAATTTAAATACTTTGAACAACTTCAACGGTGTGTCAAGGCCCAGAACTTCTCTTTTCAGACAGGCATGTTTCAAGACCCAGAGTTTATATTCTTTGACGGAGCTGTGTCAAGCCTAGAGCTTCCCTTCTTTGACCAGCCTGTGTCAAGGCCTAGAGCTTGTCTTCTTTGACAGACATGCGTCACGGCCTAGACCTTCCCATCTTTGACCAACCTGTGTCAAGGACTAGAGCTTGTCTTCTTTGACCGACATGCGTCACGGCCTAGACCTTCCCTTCTTTGACCAGCCAGTGTCAAGCCTAGAGCTTCCTTTCTTTGACCAGCCTGTGTCAAGGCCTAGAGCTTCCTTTCTTTGACCAGCCTGTGTCAAGGCCTAGAGCTTCCGTTCTTTGACCGGCCTGTGTAAAGGCCTATAGCTTCCTTTCTTTGACCAGCCTGTGTAAAGGCCTAGACCTTCCCTTCTTTGACCAGCCTGTGTCAAGGCCTAGAGCTTCCTTTCTTTGACCAGCCTGTGTAAAGGCCTAGACCTTCCCTTCTTTGACCAGCCTGTGTCAAGGCCTAGAGCTTCCTTTCTTTGACCAGCCTGTGTCAAGGCCTAGAGCTTCATTTCTTTGACCAGCCTGTGTAAAGGCCTAGACCTTCCCTTCTTTGACCAGCCTGAGTCAAGGCCTGGAGCTTCCTTTCTTTGACCGGCCTGTGTCAAGGCCTAGAGTCTGTCTTCCCTACATCTATTCAACTTTTTACTTCTTGATAAAGTGAATGTTAATGGGGGGGGGGGGAGGAGTGATTAGTTACCTTTGAAGTAAGTCTCAAGAAATAAAAAAAAATACATCGAAAAAAAACAACAAAAGCCATATATTGATATGTTCTCCTGGCCACTTTGAATAAAGACCAATGGGAAAAGTTGCGAAGAAATTCATGTAGAACTGATTGTCTTGAAATTGTATTTGAGTAGAATTGATTTTCCTTAATTTTGTAACCACTCTTATTTGATTCCCCTGATTGATTCCAATAAAAACTTTAAATTTGACTCGAACGAAAGAATAGAATAATAAGATCAACTCTGTCATTTGTCTAGAGCAGAGTTTGGTTCTCGAGGTTAGTCTCTAGTTGGAAATGTTAAAAAAAAAAAAAAAGTGAAATGAATCGATCTAAAAATTAGAACATAACATTTCTTGTAATTAGTATGAGATTTGAGATATAGGTATACATCGATACTCATGTCAGGGAAAAAAAATTCCATTATTAAAGCCACGTGATTGGGAATTATAACCGGAAATAGTTGCCGAGAAAGATGGACTACAATTGTGATAATGGGACTTTTTTCTACAATTTCAATTTCTACTAAAAAAAAAGTGCTTTCAATGCGTGAAGCTTAAAGTTTTCCTGTCAAAGTGCCACTACAGCCCTTGTTAGAAGAGAAGTTTGAGAACCGCGCGATCACTTGTCAAACTGAGTACTAGTCCTCTTCCCCTTAGCTCTTATCTTATGTACGCGCCTTTATTAACTCATAACGCTGGAGAATCTTTATGAGCAGACGTAGCCCTCGGTGGTTTATGATCGCCTTTATGGGGAACACGTTCCCGCCACAAAACAGCGAACTTGTATCCAAACGCCGCCGGCCGAAGAAGATCTACGTCTTCTTGGTAGAATGGCCGCCGAATCGGACGTCTGCTAGCTGAAAAGCAGGAGACGAGATTTATGTCCCTTGGTAGCATTTGGACTAATATGAAAGGATAATAAAAGATAAATGTTTCTTTATCCACATTTTCTTTCTTTATTGTTGGACAGTGCAGAGAGTGAAAGATATCTTTATATGTCATAATGTTACTTCATTTAAACATTTGTTGTATTAGACTAGTGTGTGTGTGTGTGTGTGTGCTGGTTTCTGCGGGCCTGCTACTATAGAGTTAGAATTTTGTTAAACCACCTCGTGGAAGTTTAAGGGAAAACATTTGAATTTAGAAATATTAGAACATCTGTATTAACCTTATTTATTTTGTTTGCCGGAAAACTAGAAATAGCTGTTGGGTGTGTATGTGTATGTGTTGGGTGTGTATGTGTTGGGTGTGTATGTGTATGTGTTGGGTGTGTATGTGTATGTGTTTGGTGTGTATGTGTATGTGTTGGGTGTATATGGTGTACAGTGTTGAAAAGCATGTATGTGAGAAAGTATAGGATAATTTTTGTGCATTATTTTACAGCAGAAGGAAATGTTTCAACTCTTTCCAGTGTACTACATAACAATATACATATACATATCAAAGAAGTAGGTGCCGCTCAATGTCAATGACGCAACTAAAATGGTATTTCAAATAATTAAGCATCTGACTTGCTGTGATAAAATGAGTTAATCGATTCCTACTCTAGTTGGTAACGATGATCCTTCAATTTATCTATCTTGACATTGTCTATTTGATCTATTTATTTCAAAATCTTTTACTATCTTCATATTTATATTTATTTGTTTCCTTACATGCACCCAGTGTTTCTCCATATCACGTTCTCGTCTTTGTCTATGTTGCTATATTTTATTGCTTATGAAGAATCTTAAAAATTGTAAAGAAAGAGCAGATAACTTTCTTTGAAATCTTGAAAAAACCCCTATTAAAAGAGAAACACTACAGACTGATGAATTTGAAGTACTGAGGACGAGAGAGAATCGACTAGTAACTTTAGATCAATGCAACTTAAAAAATAACCTAACATACACATCCATAACATTAAAGAAGATTACCCATCACAAATGGAAGTTCTCAATCAGACACAGTAGAAATAAATACCTTTCACTGTTAATATTAATAGCAGGAGATGTAGAGTCAAATCCAGGGCCTAGATCTAAAGATAGATGCAACATCTGCAAAAAAGTATGCACCATGAAACAGAAAGGCATTCAATGTGACACCTGCGATGAATGGTACCATGCATCATGTCTCCATATGAATACACCTGTGTATTATGCCTTAGGCAACAAAGATGCATCATGGCACTGTGTACCGTGTGGGTTACCTCAGTTTACATCAGGACTGTTTGATTCCTTTGATGCGGACACTTCTAACCCATACAACATCCTAAACACCATCCCAAAACCAACTCACCAACCACTAGTCAGATCCACTCCTGTTAAACCTAAATCTACTAAAATTAATACAACAGCCTCACTAAACAAACCTACTAAAGAAGTAATACCAAAATACCTTAAAACCTTAGTAATAAATTTTCAAAGCATTAGGAACAAAACAGCAGACTTAGAAATTTTATTAGAATGTGAGAAACCAGACATAATTGCAGGAACAGAAACTTGGCTACATCCTGAAATTTATAATGCAGAAATTTTCAATAGTAATTATGAAATTTTTAGAAAAGATAGGGCTGATAATCATGGAGGAGTTCTTCTAGCAATAAAAAACACTCTAATAGCAGTAGAAATTACCTTACCTAACTCAAAAAATATAGAATCAACATTTTGTAAAATTAATACTACCTCAACATCCCTAATAATAGGCAGCATTTACAGACCACCAAATTCTAGTTTAGAATACATGCAGGAACTATGTAATCAGATTACTACACTTAAAGAGACAAATAAAAATGCAGTTTTTTGGATTATGGGTGACTTCAACCTACCTGATATAAATTGGAAAACACTAACCATAGATAAACACCAAAACCTTAAGGACATACATGAGCTTTTCATAGAAACTTTACACAACCTAAGTTTAGATCAAATCATTAAAAAGCCAACTAGATTAAACAACACATTAGATCTCTTCTTAACCAACAGACCTTGATTAGTAGTTGATTATGATATTATCCCTGGTCTATCAGACCATGAGATCATAAAAATACACAGTCAGATAAAAGCAGCAGCCAATTCAAAACCCAAAAGAAAAATCTTACTCTGGAATAAATGTAACCTAACACAACTACATCAAGCTGCATTAAACTTTCAACAAACATTCTTATTAGAAAAAGACATTAACCAACCAGTCGATGACTTCTGGAATTTCATTAAAAACCATCTTAAAAGCATTATAGAAAATCATATACCAACTAAATATACATCAAACAAAATAAATAAACGCTGGTTTAATAATAGACTAAAGAAGCTTTGTAAACAGAAGGAAAACCTATATAGAAAATTTAAAGAAACTAAGGCAGAAAGAGTTTACAAAAAGTATATAAAAATTAAACACTTAACCCAAAAAGTAAGCAGACAGCTGCAGAGTGAATACATAAACATTGTAATATCTAAAGATAACAACAAAAACCTATGGTCATACATTAACTCTAAGAAAATGGAAACAACAGGCATAGCACCATTAAAAGATGAACATAACATAATACATAATGATAATGAAACTAAAGCAAACATCCTAAACAAATACTTTGCATCAGCATTCTCAGCCCCAGGAGACAAAAACATATTACTGAATTTGAACCAAGTAGACAACATAGAAGATATAGTAGTACAAGAAAATGGAATTCAAAAACTATTAGCCAACACCAAACCAAATAAAGCGTCTGAACCTGATGGTATTCCAGCTAGATTACTCAAAGACTAAGCAATGAGCTAGCCCCAGTGTTCAAAATACTCTTTCAGGCTTCACTTAACCAGGGCAGAGTAGCAAAGGACTGGAAAGAAGCTAATGTCACCCCCCTATTTAAAAAAGGAGAAAAATCTGACCCAGGAAACTACAGACCAGTATCACTTACCAGCATCACATGTAAAATCCTAGAACACATAATATGTAGCAACATCATAAACCACTAAGACAAACAAAATGTCCTCACACCATACCAACATGGCTTTAGGAAATATAGATCATGTGAAACACAACCAATAGGACTAATTGATGATTTTTCAAAAGGTTTAGATAATAGTGAACAAATAGATGCTATCTTACTAGATTTTTCCAAGGCTTTTGACAAAGTTCACCACCATAGTTTGCTTAAAAAAATAATATATTTTGGCATTAATGGTCCACTGCATCAGTGGATTAAAGATTTTCTGATAGGGAGAGAACAAACTGTAATAATAAATGGCTCTAAATCAACACCGATAACAGTAAACTCAGGTGTACCTCAAGGAACAGTCTTGGGTCCACTACTATTTTTAATTTACATAAATGATTTACCAAATTGCATTACTTCAGGAACAAAAGTCAGATTATTTGCAGACGATTGCATAATATATAGAACAATAAAAACAACACAAGACACAGATATTTTACAAAGAGAATTAGATGAATTACAGAAATGGGAATCAAATTGGAGCATGTCTTTCCACCCAGAAAAATGTCAGTTGTTAAGAGTATCAAAAAAACTAAAACAAATTAATTCCACTTATCTTATTCATGGCAAACCAGTAACACAGACTAAAAACGCAAAATACCTAGGTGTTATAATAAATGAAAAACTGTCATGGAATCCACATATTGATGAAACTATAAACAAATCTAACAAAGCATTAGGATTTATTAAGAGAAATTTCTATAAATCAAATAAGAACATAAAACTAAAATGTTGTTTAACCTTGGTTAGGCCAATAATAGAATATGCATCCTCCGTTTGGGACCCCTCAACTCAAGAAAACATTAAGAAACTGGAAGAGACACAAAATAGAGCAGTGAGATTCATAACAAATGAATATTCACATTTGACTAGAGTAACACCATTAGTAAAATCACTAAATTTAGAAAGCCTTCAGGACAGAAGACTCAAAAGTAAAGTAGCAATTATACATAAAACACTGAACCATAATCTTCAAATACAAAAACAAAATTTAATAAAATACTCTGAAAGACAAAGATAAAGGCACATTCCTCGTCCCATATGCTAGGACAAATTTGTACAAATACTCCTTCTTCCCTAGTGCTATTAGAGCATGGAATGGGTTGCCTGAGCTAGCCAGGAAAACCAGTGACTTGGCAGAATTTAAGTTATTGGTTAATATGCATGACTAAATGCATGACGCGTAGGACGTAATCATCTTCTTTTTTAAGTAATGTCTGTATTATATAAGATAAAGATAAGAGAACTATTGGAATCTTAAGCTATAAGTAAGTTAGCAACTGTCTAAGTCAAGAAAGCAAATAGGCCTTCAAAATGTAGATCTAATGGATTACTTTATGGATGAAATTAAAGGTAGAGGAATCCAGTGGTCCATAACTTGCAATGACTGAAAAGGCACCAAGTAAAAGAAAACAAGAAACTTTCAGAAGAAACCTCTTCTCTACATGATATCCTTAAGATGGCTGAGAATGGGAAGAAATGTTGGATGCTGAGAAACATGATATGTATAACCTCTGGCGCCCTGATCTCATTTGACTATTAATAAAAAAAAGTATCTAATGGGAGGAACTCCAAATTTTAAAAAGCCATTTTTCTAAATAATCTACTATTTATTTCCCTTTTTCAATATCTAACAAATAATTAATATCCACTAATTAATTAATTAGATTTCTAAAATTGTTAATTCATGTTTTACTAGGTACAGTCAATAATTCTGTAAAGTTTCAACATAATCCGAGAATGGGAATTGGGAAAATAGCATATACGAAAATTCTACCAGAGTGAGTTGATAAAAGCTTGGTCCAAAAGATATATTTTATACAAAGCAGTAAAATATGTCTGAATATTTAAATTCTATAAGTCTTTTTTCCTCCTTATGTTTATTAAAGCCCTATGTTTAGCTCTCTATATTAAATTCACTACGTCACTTCAGAAAACAAACTTTTTCACAGAAAATTATTCAATTTTGTTTTTATCAATTTACACTTCTTCCTACCATTCGACTCATTATTTGGTCAAAAATAAAAACTTGACTTTATATATTATGCATTATTTTTACACTATGTTTTAAGACCTCAATGGTGTAAGCTGACATTCAAAGGTGGCTTAACAATAAAACAGATACAAATTGAAAATAGTGTAAATGAAATCAACCGAGATACAACAATTCTGGATGTTTATAATGTAACTTTCGGGTGGGTGACAATTGTAAGTTGCGTTATACTAGTGGTGTAAGAGACAGAGGCCATCCTTATGTATAACGTGAAATGATTCAAGGTTATAAATAGATGTGTTGTGTGACTATCTCAGCATGCCATTATTACCTTAAATCTGACTTTGACATTTGGACAGTAACCAGCAGACAGACTCACCTGACGTAGCCAGACATTAGTCGTCATGATTTGATTCTTCTCGTCCTGTGGGAGAAACAAAACAGACATTCAGTCATTTGTTTGTTACCTCACTGGAGTATTGCACTCTCTCTCTCTCTCTCAACACACACACACACACAGCACCACTACACACAGGCACACCGTCACAAAAACTCATGCCGTGATTGGCGGGGATGCTTAAAACTAAAAGTTGCTTTCACTTAGGGCTTAGACCAACTAACCCGGGATGTGAAACTCTGAACATTGGATGAACCAAGTTAAGTTTGCAATGCGGACTTGAGGGTAAAGATGAACAAAAGATAACTCTGTGTGTGTGTGTGTGTATTAAAGGAGAGAGAGATAGTGATAAAGAAAGAGAGATAGAGAGAGAGAGTGATTAGATATGTGATGACCGAAAGACTGTGGTACAAATTGTCGGGCTGTAAATGTTGTACGGACATACAGAGGTGCCAGATTGCCAGACTGATTTATAGATGATAACTCATGACTGACAGAGTTTGTGGTCTATAGGTGATAGACTCATGACGACTGACTGACTTTGTGGACTGTAGGTGATAGACTCCAAAAGGTTAGTGAGGGGGGGGGGGAGGCCAGGCGCCATCCTCAGGTAGATATTTTAGTTAGGTAATACATTCTAAGGTTATTTGTATCATATTTGTATTAAATACTTTTGCTGATTTGCTGATGTCCTTGTTATTGTTACTACTGTTGTTGTTGCTGATGTTGTTGTTGTTGCTGATGTTGTTGTTGCTGCTTATGTTTCTTGCCCCCGCCCCACGTTTTGCTCACTTTGCCACTGACAGACTCGTGACAAATTATTGAAATGCATTGCACCTGTTGCTTTAATACGACGACTGCTGGTGTTTGGAAAGGTGACAATGTTTCTTATGTGTCTATCACCTACAGATCACACGTGTAGAATTTTGTGTAAGACTTTAAAAAAGGGGTTAAGAGGCAGACATCCATTCAACAACATAAAATTGTATTCTAGCGCTGCAATTATATGCTCGTGATCAAATGGTCACATCATCAATCCATTCGTTAGTTTTAAAACTAAGCTGTACACGTATGTTAATGTTAACAAAACAACATTAGCAGCAATGACAAAAACAGCAGCAACAACATCAGCAGCAACGACAAAAAAAGCAGCAACAACATCAGCAGCATAACAACAGTAGCAACAACAACATCAGCAACAACAACAACATTAGCAACAACAACATTAGCAACAACAACAACATCAGCAACAACAACATTAGCAGCAACAACAAATACATTAGCAACAACAACAACATTAGCAACAACAACAACAACATCAGCAACGACAACAACATAAATAACAACAACATCAGCAACAACAACAACATTAATAACAACAACAACATCAGCAACAACAACAACATCAGTAACAACAACAACATTAGCAACAACAACAACATAATCAACAACAACAACAACATTAACAACAACAACATTAGCAACAACAAAAACATCAGCAACAACAACAACATCAGCAACAACAACAACAACATTAACAACAACAACATCAGCAACAACAACAACATAGGCAACAACAACATTAACAACAACAACATCAGCAACAACAACAACATTAATAACAACAACATCAGCAATAACAGCAACATCAGCAACAACAACAACATAAGCAACAACAACAACAACATCAGCAACAACAACAACATTAATAACAACAACATCAGCAACAACAACAACATTAATAACAACAACATCAGCAACAACAACATCAGCAACAACAACAACATCAGCAACAACAACATTAGCAGCAACAACAAATACATTAGCAACAACAACAACAACATTAGCAACAACAACAACAACATTAACAACAACAACATCAGCAACAACAACATTAATAACAACAACAACATCAGCAACAACAACAACATTAGCAGCAACAATAACAGCAACAGCAGCAACAACAACATTAGCAGCAACAACAACAGCAGCAACAACAGAAGAAGAAGCAACAACAAAAGCAGCAGCAGAAGCAACAACAACATTAGCAGCAACAACAACATTATCAACAACAACAACAACATCAACAACAACAACATCAGTAACAACAACAACATTTACAACAACAACATCAGCAACAACAACAACAACATTATGCAGCAACAACAACAACATTAGCAGCAACAACAACAGCAACAGCAGCAACAATAACAGCAGCAGCAACAACAGAAGAAGAAGCAACAACAAAAGCAGCAGCAGAAGCAACAACAAGTCCAACACTGTCTAAAGTCTAAGGTGTACCAGAAGATGGTAACAAACACTTGAACACATTTAATGCCATCGTAGTTCATCTCATTGCACGTTATGTCAACACATTGATCTGAAGGGGGACAACTAGCCGACCATGCAAGCTTTGCTTCGGATTATTGAGTAATGCGAAAAAGAAGACTATTTCAATAACGAATAGGTTTGCTTTTTTTTAACAATCATGTAATTATGCGATTAAGCAAATTATGCAATAATGAGGTATTCTATTAAACAGGCTTGTAATAGATAACTGACAGAAATGAGAAAAGTTTAAGAACTAGAATGTATTAGAACCAAAACTAATTGTATCAAACAATAATACACCTAATATTGATACAATGACAGGCAGTTTACTATTTTTACTAGCATCAATCTTCGAGTTCATTCAATTGCTTAGATCTCAAATCTTGCAACAGATTTTCGACACCTTGAAACCAAACCATTTTTTTTTCTTTTTTTTTTTAACTTGTGCATTTAAAAGATGACACAATAATCCAGCGAAGGTCAAAGGTAACTCTCATGGCGCCAGGGTTGTCAGGGGAGGGGAGGCGATATATTTGTTTGGACACAATTCGTTAAGTCTGAGACTCGTGTGCTATAAACACATTATCCATACATGATATTCTCTAACAGCTAATGGAAATATTTTACATCTAGTATGCAATGTTGAAATAGCATATTTGTAAGCATTGCTGGTAACAGATGAGGTGTTACAGTGCTAGCCATTGGTTATCTTCGAAAGTTCTCACCCTACCCCTGTAGCATGGATTATATTGTTACGATCTTCTCTGTCAGGCCTTCTGCAAACACTGCCCAACAACAGAGCACATCTAAAACATCAACTTGACAACAAGAGCCGCAAGTAACAAAGTGGCGATTTAATTACAAATACATCGACAGCCAATTCAACACAATTGGCTACATCAAATTCAAATGCTTTCTTGAACTTAACAGAACTCCTAACTAAACATTACAAGTCTCTCTAGCTCGTACAGCTACATTTTCGAGGACTCAAAGGTACCACAAGTCCTTACTGCCTTGCTGTCCTGGACTCAACTGTCTATTGTTACACACTGTGTCTCTTCCTTGAAGGCTTTCGGTCGGTCACATGACCACAACATGGGTCATATTTGCGTGAACTAGCAGTACTGTCTCTTGTTCAACAGCCGTTGACCCGTTGACGTGTGTGATTGGCCTGAGTCGTGTGTATCAGTAGGCCGCACATACATTAACCCTATCAGTCCGCCACTGGAGTTACTACAATATATATATATATTATTTACCATTATATCTATCTATCTATATCTATATCTATATCTATGTCTATATCTATCTATCTATCTATCTATCTATCTATCTATCTATCTATCTATCTATCTATCTATCTATCTCTCTCTCTCTCTCTCTATATATATATATATATATATGTGAGTTTACATCACAAAAAATGCTTTGTTAAAACAAAGAATCAACAATTCATTTCAAATTATGAGACTATTAAAGCTACGATGCACCAATATCATTCATGAGAAAAGCATTGCGTTACGTCATAGTAACGATGAATATAGTATTGATGAAACTATTTAAAAAATCCAACAAAGCATTAGGGTTTATTAAAAGAAATTTCTATAAATCAAATAAGAACATAAAACTAAAATGTTATTTAACCTTGGTAAGGCCAATAATAGAATATGCATCCACCATGTGGGACCCCTCAACTCAAGAAAACATTAAGAAACGGGAACAAACACAAAATAGAGCAGTGAGATTCATAACAAACGAATATTCACATTTGACTAGAGTAACACCATTAGTAAAATCACTAAATTTAGAAAGCCTTCAGGGCAGAAGACTCAAAAGTAAAGTAGCAATTATACATAAAACACTGAACCATAATCTTCAAATACAAAAACAAAATTTTATAAAATACTCTGAAAGACACAAAAATAAAAGCACATTCCTCGTCCCATATGCTAGGACAAATTTGTACAAATACTCCTTCTTCCCTAGTGCTATTAGAGCATGGAATGGGTTGCCTGAGCTAGCCAGAAAAACCAGTGACTTGGCAGAATTTAAGTCATTGGTTAATATGCATGACTAAATGCATGACGCGTAGGACGTAATCATCTTCTTTTTTGAAGTAACGTCTGTATTATATAAGATAAGATAAGATAGTAGGGACAACTTATTCAGGCTATCAAATGCTAGGCCATTCGTTACAGAAGGCCTGCACTCTGACCTGCAACGTCACAACCTATGGGCAGTTTAGACCAATAGATCGTTGCCACGTCGTAAACAGATGTGACGTTGCATGTCAGTGTTCAAGCCTTCTATAAATATTGGTCTCGCCAAACGTCCCTCTGACTTGAGTCGGTGACGTTGTTGTTATTATTGCATACCCTCCCCCCCCTTTACCACCCCTCATCTTCCCACTTCTCTTTACACTACAGTCCTTCTCTTTACACTTCATTCCTTCTCTTTACACTACAGTCCTTCTCTTTACACTACAGTCCTTCTCTTTACACTACAGTCCTCCTCTTTACACAACAGTCCTTCTCTTTACACTACAGTCCGTCTCTTTACACTACTGTCCTTCTCTTTACACTACAGTCCTTCTCTTTACACAACAGTCCTTCTCTTTGCACTACAGTCCGTCTCTTTACACTACTGTCCTTCTCTTTACACTACTGTCCTTCTCTTTACAATACAGTCCTTCTCTTTACACTACAGTCCTTCTCTTTACACAACAGTCCTACCCTGCCTAAGCAACAACTTTAAAACGTTCAATCACGACCTGTCCATTGCCCATCGTCTGACCATCAGTTACAAGTAAGACCCACAAGCCCAACACTCACGACATTCCTCATCTCAGCCTTGTACACCCCCTTCCCATGATTCCTTTCTTGTCCTCGAGTTCCATGTTATGTTTCAGTAATGGGAGGGCTTGATTATACAGTCCAATGCAACTCTCACTACGTCATACATGGGGTCAAGACAAAAAATGGCGCATACAATTACAATAAATTTCCATTAGCTCCGTCATCGAAGTTTTTTTTTTAACTTTAAGACAAAAACAAAGCGGGAATATCCTTTAAAAATGAATTCTGGTTCATATGAATCAAATCCTTGCTGTATAAATGTTATATATTTTCTTTCTCGGTCACTAGACATTAGATCTAAGATCTTGGATTATTTTATTTTTACCTTGACAATTCTTCTCTGCATGAACTTGGTGCCCTGTCGATAAGGCAAATAAGGAAGCAAAACAGAATGCCCGTTGGGTGCCCAAGGACCGAGTCCATTGCACTGGCGAGGATGAAAACGTGCCCTGACAAACATGTCATTATCCACACACCGTTTTTTCAAGAAGCCGCTTTTATGGTGGACATTTGAACGGTTAATGCGGTACAGAGACGGAATATGGGGGAGTTCCCCCGGTGTGCTAGGTCTTCGGCGCCGCCTCTATCCCGATCTTCTTGGGATACGAGCCATCAGTAATAGGGATGAAACAAATATACATCTGCTTGGATGAAATTGGATGCTTCTCACACTGAACAGTTGTTCAGACCAGCCTATGGAGGCGAGTTTCCGTAGTCTAGACAATTACGACAATTAAAAAAAAAGAAAAAGAAAGAAAAATATTATTAATAACAAATCAATTTTTTTTTTAAATTTACAAAATATTGTGTTTTTTTTTAAATTTAATTATTCCATAGTTAGTTCTAAATGTGAGGACAGATTCAAGAGCCTAAAGCTGACATTATCACGTTAGAGATTGAAGGGCATAAGCTTAAAATGTTCAGGCTTGGGGGTTTTAAGAGTAGCAAGTGGCTTTAATTATGAGTATTTCAGATGAACCATTATGTGAATGAAAGCACATTACATTGGTTTTATTATTCCAGTGAAATGAAGAAGTCAAAAATGACATGTGGACAATTGTCTTTAATGAAATTTTAAAATTAATTTTTCATATTTTATGTAATAATTTCTTTAAAGTATAAAGGAAAAGTTTTACAAATAAAAAAAGATTAGTGGATAAAACAAATATCATTACAAGAAGTAAAGAATACCAAGCAATGTTGGTTTTTGTCAAGAACAGTGAATAACTAGAAGATTATGTTTTGTTTTGATTCAGTAAGAACGATTTTGCAAGACCGATTCAGTAAGAGGGACTCAGTCAGAGGGATACAGTAAGACGGACTCAGTAAGAGGGATACAGTAAGAGGGACCCAAACTCAAACAGCATCTAGAAAAAAAGTAAATGCACAGCCTCACATAAAACCATGATTTTACAAGCACGTGTCGACAGCGTTATATCGTGAACATGCTTGAACACACAAAAGAAGGAACGTGTTTAACTAATTTTAAAGTCTGATACAAATGACAGCGATCATGTCTCCTTACACGTCAGACGCTAACACAAGGTCGCCAACAATCTTCCTTTGGTGAACTGCAGTTCCCCAGAGAGCTAAAAGCCAGGGCAGAGGGCAATTTCCAGTTTTGTTTTTTCCTTTATTTTCTTTGATTTTTTTTTTTGCAGGGTTTTGTTTCGAAGTAACTCTTGCAGACGGCTTTCACTGCCCTAGGGGACAGCAGACGAGAGAACTCACGCCTGCCACGAGAATAACGAAGAGATTTATTGTAGTAAGCGATTTGGTCACGTAAGTCGCGGGCCTGTGAAAATCTCGGGGAAAAACACTGATGACTAGAAATTGGCGCCATTAATTGGTTGAGGAATGATTGCAGTACCAAAGGTTGTTGTTGGCTGTTTCATTTTTGTGGTGAGCTGTTACCATATAAACATAGTCTGTTAACTGATTATATCGGTTCGGATTCATGTTACTTTTGTGAAACATACCCGCCAAAATATGAACATCTTTTATCAATAGTTTCTCTTTTCTGTCTATCCTTTTCTCTTTTCTGTCTATCCTTTTCTCTTTTCTGTCTTTCCTTTTCTCTTTTCTGTCTTTCCTTTTCTCTTTTCTGTCTTGATCTCTGTAAAAACGTCTTCTATTCGTTAAGGATTAAACAAGGTTCTTTAATCAACATCTCTCTATCTCTCTCTCTCTCACTATCAAGTGAGAGGGGAAAAAATTAAATAAAGATAATTGAATTTCAAGCTAAACAATGTGTGTGTGCGTGTTTGAGTATCATTGTGTGCCCATGTGCTAAGGAGTGTGTGTTGTCTTGCGGTGTCTTTTTGCTTACTAACAAATGCTTGTGAAATATGTTGCAACACACAGAAGTTCCCTCCTAAAATCACTAGAAAACTGAATAGTCTCGGTTTAATTCATTTGACCCTCGACCTCTTTTGTTTCGATGATTGAACGAAAAAACAACAACAACACCAATGACACAATACATTCAATAAATATAGAAACCTCCACATGTACACGTACGTGTATATAGAAAGTAAACTTCTGTATATTTATATATATATATCAAATAAACTACTGCTAATTATTAATCGGAGGCGGCGCGGGGGCGCGGGGGGTTGCTGGTTCATCGTTAGGCTTCCGAACTTGGGGTCCTAGATTCCAAAAGTGAGATTTTGAATTTCGGGATTTTTAGGGTGCCCCTGAGTCCAGCCAACTGTAATGGGTAACTGACTTTAGTTTGGGAAAGTAAAGGTGGTTAATTGTTGTGCTGGCCACATGAAAACCTGCTCGTTAACCGTTGCCCATAGAAACAGACGACCTTAACATCATCTGCCCCATGGATCGCAAGGTCTGAAAGGGTAACCTTACTTAATTCTTTTAATAATTAATCCAAATGTTTCAAGATAATATTTTGAGAAACGTGAGTGCAAATTATTGTGAGAAACAATACCTAGGTCTACATGCCAGTACATGGTGGAAAAAGTCACAAACTTTAAAATGTCATCTCCGTTACTTCAGTGACAATGAGTAGTGACACATTGAAGTCAATGACATGACATCAGTCTGAAGTCTCAAGTAGCTCTGACAAACTGGAATGTTCTAACGTTCTACACTATCTGTCACTCAGTTGAATACACCACCTCTGTCCCCCCTCAAGTTATCTCTTCTTCTGCCTTTATCTCTCTCTCTTTTCTTTCTCCCAGTCTGTCCTTTTACAGTTTGACGGTGTCAAAATGTCACTAGACTTAGTCTCTCGGCCTCCTCTTCACTACCCCAGCGCTCCGACAGTACCAGCGGCTTCCTCCCCGTTCCCTTAGACGACCTGTCCAAAAGATGTTTTTCCCCCGTGACGTGGTGACAGCTTCCGGTTTCTATCTGTTGAATTTGATTGGTTAACTTTGTAATTAAAGCAGCTGACAATCTGGACAATCGATGAAACAAAAATATGGCCTATGTTTT
This sequence comes from Biomphalaria sudanica, assembly GCA_036873155.1. Taxonomy (NCBI): domain Eukaryota; kingdom Metazoa; phylum Mollusca; class Gastropoda; family Planorbidae; genus Biomphalaria; species Biomphalaria sudanica. The sequence continues at coordinate 203,945 of JAZGLO010000862.1, forward strand.
CATATTGAAATGTGGTCTCAGTTTTGACGGGGATGTGGGCCTCTGTTTAGACAGGGGAATGTAGTCCTCTGTTTGGCCATTAAAAAGTGGCCTCCGAAAATTACGAAATTACTAGCATGTTTTTCTTTCGCTTGCATGCAAGTCTTATAATAGAGACGCTCCTGACAGTTATTTCTTGTAGAAGTAGGTTTTTAAATGTTCTACAGTAAAACTTGTTGGATTAGAGTAATAGTTCTACAGTAAAACTTGTTGAATTATTGTAATAGTTCTACAGTAAAACTTGTTGGATTAAAGTAATAGTTCTACAGTAAAACTTGTTGGATTACTGTAATAGTTCTACAGTAAAACTTGTTGGATTAGAGTAATAGTTCTTTAGTAAAACTTGTTGGATTAGAGTAATAGTTCTACAGTAAAACTTGTTGAATTAGAGTAATAGTTCTACAGTAAAACTTGTTGAATTAGAGTAATAGTTCTTTAGTAAAACTTGTTGGTATAGAGTAATAGTTCTACAGTAAAACTTGTTGAATTAGAGTAATAGTTCTACAGTAAAACTTGTTGGTATAGAGTAATAGTTCTACAGTAAAACTTGTTAGATTAGAGTAATAGTTCTACAGTAAAACTTGTTGGTATAGAGTAATAGTTCTACAGTAAAACTTGTTGGATTAGAGTAATAGTTCTACAGTAAAACTTGTTGGATTAGAGTAATAGTTCTACAGTAAAACTTGTTGAATTAGAGTAATAGTTCTACAGTAAAACTTGTTGAATTAGAGTAATAGTTCTACAGTAAAACTTGTTGGTATAGAGTAATAGTTCTACAGTAAAACTTGTTAGATTAGAGTAATAGTTCTACAGTAAAACTTGTTGGTATGGAGTAATAGTTCTACAGTAAAACTTGTTGGATTAGAGTAATAGTTCTACAGTAAAACTTGTTGGATTAGAGTAATAGTTCTACAGTAACACTTGTTGAATTAGAGTAATAGTTCTACAGTAAAACTTGTTGGATTAGAGTAATAGTTCTACAGTAAAACTTGTTGGATTAGAGTAATAGTTCTACAGTAAAACTTGCTGGATTAGAGTAATAGTTCTACAGTAAAACTTGTTGGATTAGAGTAATAGTTCTACAGTAAAACTTGTTGGATTACTGTAATAGTTCTATAGTAAAACTTGTTGGATTAGAGTAATAGTTCTTTAGTAAAACTTGTTGGATTAGAGTAATAGTTCTACAGTAAAATTTGTCGGATTAGTGTAATAGTTCTACAGTAAAACTTGTTGGATTACTGTAATAGTTCTACAGTAAAACTTGTTGGATTACTGTAATAGTTCTACAGTAAAACGTGTTGGATTAGAGTAATAGTTCTATAGTAAAACTTGTTGGATTAGAGTAATAGTTCTACAGTAAAATTTGTCGGATTAGTGTAATAGTTCTACAGTAAAACTTTTTGGATTAGAATAATAGTTCTACAGTAAAACTTGTTGGATTACTGTTATAGTTCTACAGTAAAACTTTTTGGATTAGAATAATAGTTCTACAGTAAAACTTGTTGGATTAGAGTAATATTTCTACAGTAAAACTTGTTGGTATAGAGTAATAGTTCTACAGTAAAACTTGTTGGTATAGAGTAATAGTTCTACAGTAAAACTTGTTGGATTACTGTCATAGTTCTACAGTAAAACTTGTTGGATTACTGTCATAGTTCTACAGTAAAACTTGTTGGATTACTGTAATAGTTCTACAGTAAAACTTGTTAGATTAGAGTAATATTTCTACAGTAAAACTTGTTAGATTAGAGTAATAGTTCTACAGTAAAACTTGTTAGATTAGAGTAATAGTTCTACAGTAAAACTTGTTGGTATAGAGTAATAGTTCTACAATAAAACTTGTTAGATTAGAGTAATAGTTCTACAGTAAAACTTGTTAGATTAGAGTAATAGTTCTACAGTAAAACTTGTTAGATTAGAGTAATAGTTCTACAGTAAAACTTGTTGGTATAGAGTAATAGTTCTACAGTAAAACTTGTTAGATTAGAGTAATAGTTCTACAGTAAAACTTGTTAGATTAGAGTAATAGTTCTATAGTAAACCTTGTTGGTATAGAGTAATAGTTCTACAGTAAAACTTGTTGGTATAGAGTAATAGTTCTATAGTAAACCTTGTTGGTATAGAGTAATAGTTCTACAGTAAAACTTGTTGGATTAGAGTAATAGTTCTACAGTAAAACTTGTTAGATTAGAGTAATAGTTCTACAGTAAAACTTGTTGGATTAGAGTAATAGTTCTACAGTAAAACTTGTTGGATTACTGTCATAGTTCTACAGTAAAACTTGTTGGATTACTGTCATAGTTCTACAGTAAAACTTGTTGGATTACTGTAATAGTTCTACAGTAAAACTTGTTAGATTAGAGTAATATTTCTACAGTAAAACTTGTTAGATTAGAGTAATAGTTCTACAGTAAAACTTGTTAGATTAGAGTAATAGTTCTACAGTAAAACTTGTTAGATTAGAGTAATAGTTCTACAGTAAAACTTGTTGGTATAGAGTAATAGTTCTACAGTAAAACTTGTTAGATTAGAGTAATAGTTCTACAGTAAAACTTGTTGGTATAGAGTAATAGTTCTACAGTAAAACTTGTTGGATTAGAGTAATAGTTCTACAGTAAAACTTGTTGAATTAGAGTAATAGTTCTACAGTAAAACTTGTTGAATTAGAGTAATAGTTCTTTAGTAAAACTTGTTGGTATAGAGTAATAGTTCTACAGTAAAACTTGTTGAATTAGAGTAATAGTTCTACAGTAAAACTTGTTGGTATAGAGTAATAGTTCTACAGTAAAACTTGTTAGATTAGAGTAATAGTTCTACAGTAAAACTTGTTGGTATAGAGTAATAGTTCTACAGTAAAACTTGTTGGATTAGAGTAATAGTTCTACAGTAAAACTTGTTGGATTAGAGTAATAGTTCTACAGTAAAACTTGTTGAATTAGAGTAATAGTTCTACAGTAAAACTTGTTGGTATAGAGTAGTAGTTCTACAGTAAAACTTGTTAGATTAGAGTAATAGTTCTACAGTAAAACTTGTTGGTATAGAGTAATAGTTCTACAGTAAAACTTGTTGGTATAGAGTAATAGTTCTACAGTAAAACTTGTTGGTATAGAGTAATAGTTCTACAGTAAAACTTGTTGGTATAGAGTAATAGTTCTACAGTAAAACTTGTTGGTATAGAGTAATAGTTCTACAGTAAAACTTGTTGGTATAGAGTAATAGTTCTACAGTAAAACTTGTTGGTATAGAGTAATAGTTCTACAGTAAAACTTGTTAGATAAGAGTAATAGTTCTACAGTAAACCTGTTCAAATTCCTTTTTAAGTTATCTCATAGCGTGCAATCATAGTTCGAAAAGGCTTCTCTCAAATCTGACACTTGACTTAAAGTGACTTAAAGAAATTTTTTTAAATGACCTGAATGTTAAATTCTTCAAATATCAAAGAAATATTTTTTTAAATATATTTTTTTTTTTTAAATTTTGGATTTTTAATAAAGAAAAGAAAAAATGCTTTGTAATTAATACAAGAAAATATTTCAGATGAATAACAAAAATAAAAGTTTCAGGTTTCAAAATAGAAAGTTGCGTGAGGAGAAGAAGAAGAACTCAAGGAAAATTGAGTGACAGATTAAAGTCATAGAATTAATTCATAGAATTGAGACGTAGAATTAAATCATTGAATTAAGTCATTGCATGGGAATCAAGAAAGTACATTTTGAATAGAATGATTAGGAAAACCTCGCCTGGACCAGAAACCGAGGATTAAAAAGAATAAAAAACCAAAAAAACTTCTAATACACATTCAAGAAAGTAAAATCCAAACTAGATACACTTACAGAGTGTGTATTCTTACATTTTATTTTTCATGATATAAAACTTACAGCTTTTAATGAAATAAGAAAATAGAATTTCTACGCTGAAAGTTCTAGGGGAATGAAATCACAGAATTCTTACTTTAACTTTTGGTGACAAAATTCTAAGGCTTAAAGAGTGGGCGTCCAAATGGAGGGAGTGAAACGGCGCAGGAAATGGCTCCCCAGAGCGGCGTGAAAATGGGACTCGCGGAAACAGAAGACGCTTCCTTTCGTGGAGCCACGGATGGAATGTGTGATCTGGCCACTGAGTTGTCCTAGCTCTTCAAAAGTGGCCAGGAAGGATCAAATAGAAGCCAAAGAAGTGGCTTGCCGCAGTTTTACCAATTAGTTCTGGCTTCGGAGAAATAGAGAGGACGTGTAGGGTGGAGGGGTGGGAAGGATGATGTGGGTGGAGGGGTGGGAAGGATGATGTGGGTGGAGGGGTGGGAAGGATGATGTGGGGGGAGGGGACATTGAGTGTTGGTTCAGATCAATTATTTGAATTCCAAGACATTTAAAACTGGTAAGATACAATGCCAGTGTGGAACTTCGTAGGAATACTCATTTCAATCTTACAATGAAGTAAACGAATTCAACTATTACATTTACTATGTTTTAGATCATGCCCGGACTAAAACAGAATAGAAACGATTTAGCATATAGTTTGTTTTTTTTTAGAGTATTTATGTTACATTACTAGATGGAATAAAAATCAGATAAACTATGATTATTTATCTACATTTTCTCAAAGGAATAAAGAAACTTGTCAATTTGACTTATTTTCACATTCTCTTGGTGCGCAAAGTATTTTGTCATTTGCAAATGTATGTGCCATGAGGTTAGGATGAGCTGAACATTGGGATTTCCCAAAAGAATAAAATGTACCGTGTGAATGGCATCCAGAGAAAAAAAAATCTGCATAATTGGCAGACGTCGTAATTATCGTATTGTTTTACAGCTTATTTCCCTTGGTCTCTAGACTTCATCAAGCTGTGATGAGGTTTGATTAGAAGTATTGAATCCTCACTGAGATAGGAGTGCACTTCTGGATGTACTATTTAGCCAGACCAGACAACTCACTTAAAGAATAATCTCAATCGCTCACGTAGAGTAAGTTACAGCCATTAACGTTGCAGCCTAAATCATTGCCGATTATTTTGTTGAACTTCTGCTTTCATTTTATCTTTTGTTAAATGTGAGGCTTGGCATGCGAAATCCAAACAGAATATCAGGTCACTAAGTAGTGCATCTACTTACACAAAAGTCCTTCCCATACCAACATAAAAATAACTAAGAGAAATATGCCCCCCTGACTGTACAGGTGATTGAGTTCAATGTCCGATATAGGGGAAAACTTTCTTTAGTTAGGTTTTGTGACACTGATGACGAGGCTTGGAACTTTAAAAAAAATTTATATGTTAGATATTTTTTTACTTTGAGACTACGTGCTTGATGGGATAGATTATGTGAATTTGACCTCTTCGTGTGGGCAACGGGCAACGAGTGGACAATGTGATCAAACAACTTCTTGTTTCATTAACCAATGTCAAATAACTGGGGTGTGCGAGTGGGTCCAAGGAGACCTAGAATCATGAGTTAAAATCGCATCTTATATAATACAGACGTTACTTCAAAAAAGAAGATGATTACGTCCTACGCGTCATGCAACGTCCTACGCGTCATCTCTGCTTTCTCTAGGGCTAGCACTCCACATCCCTAGGTTTGGCTCTGCGACTCAGCCACCAAGCAAGCGAATGACCATTTATAATAAACGGATTTATGATCATTAAAAGTACAAAATATTGACATAAGAACTCTGAAACCTGGAAAACAGACCTCGCCAAGAGTAAAACCAACTCTACAGAGACAAAAATACTTTTAGGAATCTCTTAAGCAAACTCAGTAAATTGAGATGTTTACTCTGTATATAGTTGATTTGATTCTACTATTTGGTAGGTTGAAACATTTGAAAATATTTGATGTAATACTGGTTGATGTGAAAAATTACAAAAGTATCGCGTGAACAGACATGTCGAAACAAATTCAAGGACTTATGTTTAGCACTGAGTCTGTACTAACGTCTGCACCAAGCTGAGCAGAACTAACGTATCAACATTGTAGAATCAATGGAACGGAAACGTCTGTCACTAGTGTCTGTTAAGTGTCAGTCACTTTTTTGATTATTTTGTTCTTTTAATGTACATTTCTAACACAGACAGACGATTCAAGTTGGCGACACATTAATCTTCCTTTATTTAGACGTCCATGTCTCTGTCAAGTCTTTCTTGTATTTGATGTTTCTGTTACGCACTGTACTCTGTAGAGACTTGCAGTATATATTTCTCCACTACAGAGAAGTCAATTTAAAGTACATTTTGTGTTCATCTTGTTGGAGTTTCATTTGGTTGTTTGTAGCGAACCGGCACGTTCTTATTGTACTTTGGTCCAAAGGGTCTTCCTAGATGTTCGTTTAGAGTTCATACACATTTAGATCTAGTGGACCTAGTTGCAGACATTTTGTTTTTTGTTGGTTCAAGCATCACTTAGTGTTGAAAAGGAATTTAATATTAAATTGACATTGTTACTACAACAGATGATATCAGAATTTTTAAAGTCTTTTTTTTTTTGCGAATAGTGTTTAAATGATGTTATAGTTAAAGATATTACAATGAGACTAAATGAATGCACTGATACACTGGTCTTTGAAATCTCTTCAAAATGAGAGATTTTAGGTTTTTTTAAATGTTATAAAATAATTTAGGGACGCTGCAAACAGACACATTCCACTTCTTACATAAATAAGAAAACAACAACAAGAAACCAAAAACATACAAAAAAAAAAAAAGAAACAAAGAAACAGACTGTTGTGACACGGTTACTATGTGTGGTCAACCGAGACACACGGTCAAGTGTTGGGTATCGGAGAGTTAGGGGAAATGACGAGGGTGTTACGAGAGAGAAAAAGAAAAAGAGAAAGTGAAAGAGAGAAAGAGAAAGTGAAAGAGAGAAAGTGAAAGAGAGAAAGAGAAAGTGAAACAGAGAAAGAGAAAGTGAGAAAGAGGAAGAGAGAAAGTGAAAGAGAGAAAGAGAAAGAGAGAAAGTGAAAGAGAGAGAGAAAGAGAGAAAGTGAAAGAGAGAAAGTGAAAGTGAAAGAGAGAAAGAGAGAAAGTGAAAGAGAGAAAGAGAAAGAGAGAAAGTGAAAGAGAGAAAGAGAAAGAGAAAGTGAAAGAGAGAAAGTGAAAGAGAGAAAGTGAAAGAGAGAGTTGAATTAATCAAGTAGTACCCTAATATAAAACCAAATATTTATATAAACAAAAAGTATAGACACATGAATATATTTGAAAACACACACACACACGCGAACATAGACATGAAGTTCAATCACAATGGTACACACACACACAATCACAAACACACACATAATCCCACACACCGACACGAACGTCTAGACCTACAATCTCATTGCACATAATCGAAATGATAAAGAAGGTCCACTGAGAAGACATGGAATAGAGAGAGACAGAGAGAGAGAGAGTGTGTGTGGAGAGTGTAATGTCACGAAGACATCAAGATTGATAGAGGGTCGAGTTGGGATATCGAGAAGAACAGTTAATGTAGTCTTATAGATCCCGTAAGCAGGGGATTTTTATGTCTGTCCGTCTGTCCGTCCGCTCAGACCGAATCAACCAATGAAAGACATTGTTTTAAAGTACGCGCAAGATTAAGGTCAAACTATGGAAAGAAAAAAAATGCAGAAAATGAAGTGTGCAGGGAAGTGGGCGGGTATCAGATGAACACACTATGTCTCGAAGTAAAAAGGAGGGGGGGGGGCTGATAATATCACTGCCTTTGCTAACTGATGGACCAGTCAGAAGTCGGAAATTGTGAGGAAAAAAAACCCAATAACTAAAGATTTAGACAGAGTTTTCCTGTAGAACAGTGATTCTCAACCTTTTTAGTTCCGCGACCCCTTTTTCCAATTTTTCACTATGTGGCGACTCCTTCCGTTTGCTGGACAGTCATTAAAACTGTTAAAAATGTTAATGCTGTGACGATTAAAATGGTTGAAATGATTCTGATTCATTTTTTTGTGGCATTTTTCCTCGAATGACAATGCTAGTAAACAAAATAGTAACTACCAATGGAATTTTTTTTTCAGTGTCAGGTTTTTTATACAAAAAATTATGTTTTCCCAAGGGTCTTAGGCGATCTCATGAAAATCTTCATTCAACCCCCAAATGGATCGCGAAGCACAGGTTGAGAACCCCTGCTGTAGAATGAAATGCTAGAACTTCAGTTGTATACAAGGTCAACAAAGCTAAAATTGAGAAGGATTTTCCGTCTTATCTCGTGTACTACCACCGACATTATTAACTGAATAAATAAGACAATTACAAAATAGTTTGGGTCCAGTCTTTGGTAACCAAAACAGTTGAAAAGGCAGCAAGAATATGAGAGTCTATAAACTACGATAAAAACATATCTCTCCATAAAATTACAGAAAGAATGAATGGAATCACTTTCGAGATCAGTTCCCCCCCCCCCCCCCCATCTAGGTTTTCCCATCCATTTGCAAGCTGAACAGAGGAATTATAAAAAGATTGCAGAATAAATTTTAAAAAATAATAAAGCGATTCACTTTCAGATGAAAATATTTGCAAAATAACAAAATATAACTCTTATATTCAAAAGCATTTCTAGTTTAGTCCGTGACAGACGGGCGGACGGATAGACATATGAAAGACCGGTATTACAGTGTTGTTTTTTTCTCGTTTCATTTTTAACTAAAAAATGTTTGCAAAGTAATCATCGTGGACAAGAGAGAATGTCCATTTAGAGGTAGGAACCATTTCAATTGTCGAAACCAAGAAATAGCGCTATAAATGGCAACACGTGAACAATGGGTTGCAATAATAATTAGAAAAAGATTAAAAATACTCTTTTATTAAAAAATAATACTTCCTTTATACATCTTATAGTTATAGAGCGATTGTTTTTCTCTGAATAACTAATGAATTGTTTGATTACACAAAAAAAGAACAAAAAGCTAGTAATTCTGTTCTCAGCGACATACATACTAAAAAAAATGTTAGAGCCTTTCTGATATCCGTGTCCAGGTGTCACCCAGGTTCCATGAAGTTGTGACTGGAATATAGGTATTGTAAAAATTGATCAATATCGTATTAATCATTTTTTACAAAATAGTGTAAAATATTTCCTTAAAGTAATTATCATGGAAGGTTCACTTTGAATACAATAATGTGATGATTTGAATGGGATACATTGCAACTTGGAATTACCCCTTACTGTTTATCTCTAGTTGTGAGTCCATTATGGGAGGAAATATGACTTGAAGAGTGACATTAGACCAACGTTTCAGAAAGAGAGAGGGGGAGGGCGAGGGAAAAACTAGAAAGTAGAAAATAAAAAAAAAATAAATAAAAGAAATAAGCAAAGCTTATATTGAGCATTGTTATGTATCAATTAGTTTAGAATCAGTCATGTGATTAAATTTGTAACAGATTTAAACTAACAATACAAAACCATTAATAAAAATAAAAAAATAGGGGGAACCACTTGAATTCAAATTCATGGCTTCTCAGGCTTCTCAAGCCAACACGGTAACCACTCTGCTAGTGGGAAGCTTATGTACATGGAAGCTTGTATACTTATCTATTGTTTCTATAGTCTCGACCTATTTTTCATGTTGTGTTCAGTATGAATCAGACGACGACCTATAAAGGGGACTAATTTAGCTTATACCACCACTTCATAGAAGTACAAATTCTTTCCCTTATCTTCTTATCTTATATAATACAGACGTTACTTCAAAAAAGAAGATGATTACGTCCTACGCGTCATGCAATTAGTCATGCATATTAACCAATGTCTTAAATTCTGCCAAGTCACTGGTTTTCCTGGCTAGCTCAGGCAACCCATTCCATGCTCTAATAGCACTAGGGAAGAAGGAGTATTTGTACAAATTTGTCCTAGCATATGGGACGAGGAATGTGCCTTTATCTTTGTGTCTTTCTGAGTATTTTATTAAATTTTGTTTTTGTTCGAGATACCAAACAAATTAATTAATTACCAACAGTTAATAAACTAATTGATTAATTTTTTTATTGTTTGTTTCCTCGAAATGTCTCAATTTCAGAAATTTATTTAAATGGGAAATAATATATGCTACACTAACACACAGCTGAACGCTAAACCAAACAAACAGTTGAATGTTAACCCAACAAGAAGTTAAATGTTAAACTTAAACTTTATCTATCAAGAACGTGTGCAATCCGAGGAGCCTGCTATCAGATTCAACGTAGTTTGTGAGTCCACTTCCAGTTGATACCCAGGTCAGACAATAGTCGTGACATACCAAGTTCAAGAATCAGACGAAATGTTAATTTAGAAATGATGCACTTTGAGTCCATTCTAAGTTGTGCTACAAGACTAGGGATGGAAAGAGGGAGGCTATTTTAAATTAAAAAAACAAATGTAACTCAATACAAATAACATTCACGAGGAGACAATAAAAACACGTGCATCAGAAACACATTTCGTCTCCTCATTTCGTAGACGTTTGTAATAATTAACCAAAGAGAATCTTATCTTATCTTATCTTATCTTATATAATACAGACGTTACTTCAAAAAAGAAGATGATTACGTCCTACGCGTCATGCATCTAGTGCCATCAAGTCATACATATTAACCAATGACCTAAATACTGCCAAGTCACTAGTTTTCCTAGCTGGCCCAGGCAACTCACTAGATGCTCTAATAGCACTAGGGAAGAAGGATTATTTGTACAAATTTGTCCTAGCATATGGAACTAGGAATGTGCCTTTATCTTTGTGTCTTTCAGAGTATTTTATTAAATTTTGTTTTTGTATTTGAAGATTATGGTTCAGTGTTTTATGTATAATTGCTACTTTACTTTTGAGTCTTCTGTCCTGAAGGCTTTCTAAATTTAGTGATTTTACTATAGGTGTTACTCTAGTCAAATGTGAATAATCGTTTGTTACGAATTTCACTGCTCTATCTTGTCTGTGTTCCAGTTTCTTAATGTTTTCTTGAGTTGAAGGGTCCCAAACAGAGGATGGTTATTCTAATATTGGCCTAACCAAGTTTAAAAACATTTTAGTTTTATGTTCTTATTTAATTTATAGAAATTTCTTTTAATAAACCCTAATGCTTTGTTTGATTTTTTTGATAGATTCATCAATATGGGGATTCCATGACAGCTTTTCATTTATCATAACAACTATGTATTTTGCGTTTTTAGTTTGTGTTTACTAGTTTACCATGAATAAGATAAAAGATATTTATTTGATTTAGTTTTGTTACTCTTAATAACTGACATTCTTCTGGGTGGAAAGACATGCTCCAATTCGATTTCCATTTCTATAATCCACCAAAATCTATTTGTAAAATATCTGTGTCTTGTGTTGTTTATATTGTTCTATATACTATGCAATCGTCTGCAAATAATCTGACTTTTGTTCCTGAACTAATGCAATTTGGTAAATCATTCATGTAATTAAAAATAGTAGTGGACCTACGACTGTTCCTTGAGGTACACCTGAGTTTGCTATTATTGAAAGCCTTGAAAAAATAATAAGATATCATCTATTTGCTCACTATTATCTAAACCTTTTGAATGTTATGATAATCTAATAAAAAATAAAACTGTTTTTTTTTCTGAAAGAAGCAATACATAAATCAGTCAACACGCAATAGTTTCTGAATGTTCCCTAGACTTACTTTGTTAAGTTCCTTTTGAAATACTACGGTTTTGAGATCAAGGTTCTTTTTTACGAAACAAAAAGAGTTAATCAATGGTTTTCAACGTCTTTTGGGGATGGGAGAGTTAAAGGAAGTAGTTCTTAAACCATCTTCCTCCATCTAGCTTCCGGTCAATAAGGCGAGGGGCAAGGCATGCAATTAGAATCAAGGTACCTTGCTATTAGATCCTGACTTTGTCCAGATTGAGAAGTGTCAAAAATGAGATGGGGAACAAAAAAGAAAGACCAAAAAAAAAAAGATCGTCATGATCGGTAATGAAATGTAGTTACAAGACATTCAGTCCCCGAAGCAACCGACTAGTTAGCGTAGACCCTAGCCGCAGGATAGACTAAGGATATCAATGCAACAGTGCTAGCATTAGCCATTGTTAGGATGACCATACATCCATTAAAGCCACTCATAGGATGACCATACAGCCACTTATTGCCACTCGTAGGATGACTATACAGCCACTCATAATAAGATGAGCCTACTTATGAGAAGGAGATGGGGTGGGCACCCAATCAAAGAGAACCGGTGTTCCATAAATAGGGTATTATAGGATCAAGTCCTAGACACTTAGTATCGAGTAGTTCACTCAGAGTTAGATTACAACGCGATCTTCTGTTCTAGATGGATATAAGTTATGGTTTAATCATAATTTTAGATATTCAGAATAATTCAGATACAAAACAAGAGTCTTAGTGAGTAACAGTAGTTAAATTTATAAAGTAATCTTTGAAATTCATCTATCATATACCATTATCAGAATAAAAATATTGCTGAATATTGGCTACTTAAGGCGCCTTCTTAATTGTTACAAACACAATTCATGCAAATGGGCGGCGGCTAATCAAAATTATGTTGCTACTTTATAAAAAATTATTTAATACTTTAAATAAGATAATCGAGAGTGTCTAGAATAAAATGTATAAACGGTTGGCTTCATTCAGGAGATTTTTAAAATGGACCTTTTATCTTTTACCATTGGCTGACTCAATAAGAAGCATGCGCAAAAGAGTGCAGTGCACTTTTAAGACTTACGGTCATCTTGAAACACTATGACATTTCTGTGACTGTTTTAATGGCAAACGTTTGTGGGTGTCTAATACACCTGGTGAACATGAATGTCTTACACATATGCTAGTGTACAGGTAGACTTACAAATAAATGTGTACAATATGACCTAGTATAATTGCAACAAGGGACTGCAGGTGCTTTCCACTAGGACTTAGTCTTTCTTAGACTTAGGTCTTCCACGTCGTTTGGCGCATTGGGCGGCAAGCTGTCTCAATAAAGATCTGTCATTGGCAATCTCTGAAGCCTCCTCCCACCCGATGTCCACTGTTCTGAGGTCCTCCATGAAGGTGTGGCGCAAAGTTATACAAGGACGTCCCTATTTGCGCTTTCCTCGTATTGGCCTCCATGCCATCGCAACTCTTGGTGTGCGTAGTTCATTTTGTCGTATAACATGCCCCACAAACCTCATGCGACGCTCTGTCACAACCTCAAGTGTTCAACTCCCAGTTCGGCATAGGATTTCCTTGATTGAGACCCTATCTGTGTAACTGACTCCCAAAATCCGTCTCAGCAATTTTTATTTAGCCACATTTAGTCTTTTCTCGATTTTGACAGATGACTTCCACGTCTCACATGCATATGTAGCAGTTGGAATGACGATTGTGTTGAGAAGGTGTATTTTTGTCTCGAGTCCAATGGCTTGGTTTGTCCAAATAGGCTGCCTGCCTTTCCTATTCGGCACGCTACATCATGGTAGGCATCTCCATCATTTGTTATGATGCTGCCATGGTAAATGAACTTGTCCAACCCCTCAAGCTTTTGACTCGCAAAGTCTGACGGGGCACCCTTTGCTGTACTGTAAATGATGTTCTACAGCATTGCCACTCAGTCCTCTCCCTCCCTATCCCCTAAACTTAAGATTAAATCAACCAACTTTAGATCTTTATTTCAAAAATTAAAACACAAATATTTTTAAAGTTTTAAAACGTTGCTATCTAATTGTTTGTTAAATTTACGCAACAATTTTCGCATAATTAATAGGTACTCTTCGTTCATTTTTGGCATCTAGAAGAAATCTTTCCTTTTAGTCAAGAATATCAAGGGCCTTCTTTTTCTTTGAAACGCAAATTTATTCAGTCTGTATTTATTTTTATCTTATCTTATAAAATACAGACATTACTTCAAAAAAAAAAAAAAATGATTATGTCCTACGCGTCATGCATGTTAACCAAAGACTTAAATTCTGCCAAGTCATTGGTCTTCCTGACTGGTTCAGGCAACCCATTCCATGCTCTAAAAGCACTAGGGAAGAGGGAGCATTTGTACAAGTTTGCCCTAGCATATGGAACGAGGAATGTGTCTTTATCTTTATGTCTTTCTGAGTATTTTATTCGCTTTTGTTTTTCTATTTGAAGATTATGGTTCAATGGTTTATGTAGAATTGCTACTTTACTTTTCAGTCTTCTACTCTTTTTATTGACTAAGTTTCTCCACCAGAACAAACAAGGATTCTTCAAATCCATGCGTGAGTATCGAACATTCAGATTTCTAACAATAGAATTTTCTCTCACCCACTCGTATCAGTCTCAAGAGTTGCGACATAGTTTGAAAGACAAAGTCCATCAAATTTGCACGAGTCTTAAAAAGTCGAGATAGTGACACAGGCTGTGGGCAGCTGGAATTTAGATACCCATGCTTTGGGGAGGTGTCGACAAACGGTGCATCGATAAGGTCGCCAACATAAACTTTCGTTTAGTTTGTAGTAGTTCTAGCACGGGTACTCCCTGACAAGCCACGACAAAAGAATCTAAATTTAAAATGTCTTCCCTCCGTCTCTTGCATCAGCAGCGTGCCGGTCTTGTTCACGTCTCAGCCTTGCTTATCAACAACCTCTCTGGACCAGCATCCCAACAGTCCCACTCGTATATCAGCGCCGAGCCCTACGATCTTCAACTTCTATAATTAGAGGGCCACTCCTTTGGTGATGGACAGGAGCCACCCAGCCAGCCCCGTCTCATGTGTGTATGTGTATTTACATCTGTAGACCTTCCACGTGACTTCGGTGTAGGAGGGAAATCTGGTAAGTGGGAATGGGGTGGTGAGGAGGGGGGGGCAAGTATATTATATGTTGTTGTCGTTGATACGCGTGTGGGTGAGGGTTAATGTAATCAGCACCCCAGCGACCCCGCCCTCCACCTTACATTACCTACCCCCCCTCTCTACCTAGTTGTGATAGTCGTGCCACTCACCTTGGCTAATCCTACTCACCCCACTCATTGACGCACACACACTTACACGTATACCTAAACTCACCTTAACAGTAGTAAAGCATGCATCTAGCTAACTTTTTTTTTTTACACTTTAACCCTTTCCCCACCCACCCCGATTATATATATATATATATACAGTCATAGACTTGCGCCAAAAGAGAAAAAAGGTAGAAGCACTGTGGGTCAAAGGAAACGAGATGATGGAGACCTGCTCGCGCGTGCCAAAAATGCGAGCGGTACAACGAGGTAGGAGGGTTGGGGGGGGGAACACAAATATATAAGCTCGATAGGTTAAAGGAGGTGTGCTCACACTAGGAGACGCTGAGAAGTGGCTTGACGTGGAATGTGCTCCTCAATTGATAGTTTGAGGATAACAACCAGTAGGGCGGTGGTTTGTCTGATTTTAAAAACTTCGCTTCCTAAAACTCTTCAGCTATTGAAATGAGTTCAGTTATAACTAAGCATTGATGTACTTGTAGATGTAACAATGGTTTGTATAAAGCTGAAACCAACTGGGACTGTCTGGGACACATTTTGAACACGTTCTTTCTCACATTTCCCATTTTTGGATTAAATTTGAAACTTTACACAATTAATCATTGTTCCTAGCTAAACACGAATCAATCCGAAAATGGATCAATTAGTTAATTAAATTGTAGTTATTAATCAATTTTGTTTGATATCGAAACAAAGAACTAAATCTGAGTATGTTTCTCTTTCGCTTGTTTCTTTGGTCTATTTTTTTGTCTCCCTTTATTTCTTTTCTTTTGTTCCAGAATGTGACAACGTCATCTACAAATCATTTATTTTAAATTTTCAAATATATATATATATTTACGTACTTGACAATCATTGTGAACACTAGACAGACTTAGCGTCAGTTTGAAGGGCGAATACAAGAATTAAAATTGTAAACTGTCCACGTAACGGTATATGATATATATTTTATACCTATTTCTAAATAATACTATTTTTTTATATAAATGATCAAACGGTCATTTTACAGTAACAATTTATATATAACATTGGTTTAGTATGAGAAATGCATTCAGTCACTTTTTGTTTTATATTTAAAATACCAAGCCATAAACTAGAAAAAAAAATCATATCTTTTTAATTTAGTACTAATTAATCTTCTTTTGTCTTTTAAAAGAGTGATAGTAATTCGTGAGTAAGTCTTGAGCATGGGACTCACACGTTCACGATGATGAGTTAAGCAACTCTATCGATAGTCCCTGCGCCCGCCAAGCTTTAGCTAGAATAAATTGTCATTGGCAGAGCATTGTGCTGTTCACACTGTTTCCTTGAGAGTCACAAGTCAAAGATAACATTGCAAAATATAGGCTAAACTGTTTTGAGTTGCGGAAGGCTAAGAAAACTAGACAACCCCTAAAGAGAACTAGACAACCCCTAAAGAGAACTAGACAACCTAAAGAGAACTAGACAACCTAAAGAGAACTAGACAACCCCTAAAGAGAACTAGACAACCTAAAGAGAACTAGACAACCTAAAGAGAAATAGACAACCTAAACAGAACTAGACAACCTAAACAGAACTAGACAACCTAAAGAGAACTAGACAACCTAAAAAGAACTAGACAACCGAAGCCTTCGATAGGCAGAAATTCGGTAAAAAAAACAACTGGAAAAACATTTTATGGCAAAGTAAATTCAGATAAAAGCTTGGAGAGGTCGTCAGTCTAAGCATAGATAGAAACAGATAAACATACCCAGCATTTGCACTCAAATAATTCATGTACTGTGACAGAGAAGAAATAAAAAGAACCTTAACACTTGACTTTGCGAGACTCAATTTCTTAACTAGACGAACTTTAAAAAGGTATATTTTACAATTCCTCTTTTCAGCTTGCAAATTATTTATCGGGTAAAAAAACAACAACCTGGACGGACATGGTTCTCGAAAACGGCTCTAATGATTTTCTTAGAAATTTAACGGTTAATGTATATCTTTGGGAAAAGAATTACTAGCTAATTGGCCACACTCGAAACACTCTGGTTTGACTATTACTATTTTTTAAAAGTAAAAAACAAATATAATTTAAATTGGCTTGAGGTCGAGACAATCTATATCTTGATATGCACATACGTCAGCGGGTATTCCCGCATGGATTCATTAAAGAGTTAAACAAATAAAAACATTCTGCGCACCGTCTTCTAAGTCTGGATCTATTCGTCTGTCATTGGAATGTTAAGAATGTATGAAATGTTTGACAGAATGTATGTATACATGTGCGCTGAATCTGGATTTGTTTCGGAAGGGAGGGGGAATTAAGGAGAGGGTAAAAATATTTTATTCCTATCATTCATTAGTTTGAAGAGAAAAGTGATAGCGCTTAAACAGAGTCGCCAGCTTCATAATGGAGGGATGGCCTTCTTTAAAAAAAACTTTTGTGTGTGACTTGTTTGAATTAGTCTGTACAGGTTTCGATACATTGTAGAGGGACAGAGGCTCAGTCCTGAAAGCACGCACAATACTGTGCAAGGGAAGGCCAAGAAATCGATGGATTGATCAAGAGGAAAAATAGAAGAAATGCCTAACGTCAGACCTCACAACAACTAGACAAATGACTAGATATAGACTTCTCCTTGATAAAAATTGTTGAGGACTAGCCAACAACAAGATAAGGTTTTATTTCTTCAGCATTAAGTTTCAAATATATTTTGTATTTATGCACTTCAACAATCAACATTATTGATTAAGGAGAAATTAATTTAATCTTTAGACAATGCCCTGAAAATATCTAAGAAGCGAGACATTCGGCGCGCGTTTGAAATGAGCCATCGGTGTTGTCCCTCTGATATGATATTAGTTTTTGTCTGTCAGTCCGCCTATAAAGTTTAGGTCTCAACTATAAGCAGTTTGAAACGGCTATTTATTGTTTGCGTTATTCGAAATCTTTTGTTTTGAACATTAAATTACACAAACCATTTTTTTTCATGCAATAAGATTAGATTTTTAACAACAATTGAAAGCCTTATATGGTATTGTAAGCGGGAAAGTAATTGGTACTAAAGGCTCTAACGTAGCAAGAGATGTGATAATTTGGTGTTTAAATATGAACTTTTGTTAATTGTAAAAATAAAAATTACTTATTTATTGTTTTCTCGTAGTTTTCAGATTTTCACGATAAATTCAGCAGTGTCAAGGACACTCAATTGAACGTCATTGTTGCCAACTACATACAATCAGGTTTAGAGCAATTGGTTTCTGCAGTCTCTACGACATTGCACACTAGAACCATAGAACTAACAAGAGAAACCTAGCTTATCTACATTTTCATAATTTTGCACACCGGATACACCGAGAATCTAGCTATTTATGGAATCGCCACCATGTATGAAAATCTACCGTAAGGTAAATTTTTTAATTGCTTTAACGCCAACTTACTTTAACTGACAAAGAAGAGGTCATCTGGTTGCATGCGGTTTCAGAACGAGACAGCTGGAGGTCACTTACAAAGGCCGTGGAGACATATTTGAGAGCTAAAGAAAATCCGCTGCCGAGGACAGACGCAGACGGCGAAAATCTAAATCAACCACCGGAGGACAATGGTTATGCCTGCTCTAGATGTGGCAAAATATGTAGGTTGCAGATGGGGCTGCGTAGCCACGGGAAATACTGCATTCCTAATTAATCTTCGGACTCGAAGACAAGACTTATTTATTGATTTGTGTCATGACAACCATTAAGTAGTAAGAGTGACAATGTCAGAATGTTTTATTGTGTCCTACAGTACTAATACAGAAACCCAACTTGAGCGTTAAGCTTCACCAGTCTGAGAGATAAAGTGATGGGGGGGGGGGAGAAAGAGAAATACTTAATGACCTTCACCTTTAGTCTCAGCCTCACCGGCCGCCACTGCCCAAGTCACAGGCCTGAACAGGATGCAGTGTAACCCTACATGATTCGTAACATATTTACAACACGCACTTTATAAAAAAAAAAAAAAAAGAAGAATCCCCTCATCTATGCGGAGAGCTTTATTCCACCAAGGGCGCTGATATAAGCCAGATGTCCCTTACCCGAATTGTCAGCTGAGAAAATCTGGCCTATCAACGCTGATTTTATCTCATTAATGGCACGCCCCGAGCAGACAGAGACAAACATATTTAATAACACCATCCCCCCCCCCCCCCCCGTCTTAGTTCGTCTTGCTCTTTTTTTTCCTCCGAGATGAAGGTTGGCCACAAGAGGTTAACAACATTTCAAATCTGTTTATGACCTGGGCAAACAGAAAAAGTTTGCTTTGAGACTCCTAAGTGAAAGGGCCAGGTGATGTTAAGATAACGAGGGTATCGTGTGACCAACACAACAACAACTAGCCATTACGTACCTTCACGACGCCAGGCACTTTGATCGACTCAAGAGACATTGACGTTTAACACTTCAATGGGATTTAAAATAGATTATTCCAGTTTTATCAGCCAAGCGCTAGTGTCAGGACAAAGAAACACCACAATGTCAACAGATGTTTTTAAATCTTGGACCTAAAATTTAGCTCCTAACTTGATAAAAATATCTTCAATCTATCAAGATGTACTTAATAAAGAATAGAGGAAATTACTATCAACTAACAATCACATACATACATTTGCCAGGCAGAGAGGACTTAGTACTCATACAATTTTGTTTAACCAATTAGAACGTCCCATCAGGAAGCAGATCATTAAGTCCTAGCCCAAACTTTTGCAGAACATCTTGGGATAGCAGCGGCAAGAGTTCAAACTTAAGACCATAGCGATGATAGTACGAAACGCATATCACACGACCAGGTAACCTCACGACCAAGTAACCTCACGACCAGTATTTCAAAGCATTGAATACTAATACAGTCAAGGGTGTCTAAAATAAAATAAAAGAAATGTGTTTTTCAGTTAGCCAATACACTCTAAGACACAGCTTGAGTCGATTCTATTTAACAAGACTACTTAAAATCATAATATCATTCTGCAACTTTGTGTTCGAATTAAACTATAGTTTTCATTATCTTGATTCATCAAAGTAAACTGGTGTACGATACGGGGATATGAGATACAAGCTTGAACAGTAAGTAGCAAGTAAAAACATAATGACCTGCTGACCACTGTCAAAAAACACTAACTAAAACTTAATGGCCGTATCACAAAGTTCTCAGCTTCCTTCAGGGAACAGTACCAGGAAAAGGAAGAAGAGGAGGACAGAGAAAGGGATTGGAAGACAAAGTTTAAAAATGTCATTGAAAGAAATTTTATTTAAAGCAAAGGACATAGAGGAATGGAGCAAGATGGTCAATAGGGCCTGCGTGATGCCCCAACTGTATGTGAGGGTGAAAAAGGTGAAATAAAACACTCATATATTAAAGCAAACTATAAGATACGAACTAATACTTCAAACCGTACGGGCACTCCTTCAAAGCCACACATGTTTCTATCAAAGGATTGTTGAATAACATTTAAAATGTAAATTATAAACTTTAGTTTCAAGTCTATGTACAGTGTAAGTACCCCACTGTAAGCGTCCTTGACGACGTAGAAATGTACAATGGATTATAACGAAGTATACGGATATGAAATATGAATTCCCATAATGCATCATTAATCCCTCGCAGGAAACTGAAACAAGAAAGCTATATGCATTGATTAGTGCCCCTAGATTTATAGGCACATCCACTTCATATTGAGAATTTGTAAGACTTCACATATTTAGATTTATCAACACATGACACATCCACACCGAGGGCTTTTGTTAGGTAGAGTTCTGGAACTTCAAGGCCCCAATAGAGACACAATATCGAGTAACATCAAGTAGCACTTATTAACCAGTAGCAGCACTCAGCAACCATTGTAGCACCCAGTAACCACTGTAGCACCCAGTAACCAGTAGTAGCACTCGGTAACCAGTTGTAATATTTACTAACCATAGTAACACTCAGTACCCAGGAGCAGTCACACTTGAAACGACACACAAGAAAAGGTAAATAATGCAAAAAAAAAAATTAACAATCTGAAATGATTAAACATCAACATCAAGTTTTCAACTTTTGACCCAAAGTGTCAACTAAATGATGGTCTATTTAAGTCTATTAGAATGTATTCATGCACAGAACCTTTTTTTTTTTACATTTTCAAAGCAAGGTAGCCCTACTTGTAGCGCGAGGTTAAATGTATTGAAGGTTTAACAAGACTTATATCTGTCTACTATAAGCTGTTTGGGCGCCTAAAAATTATTTTCACGCTTCAAACACGTTTACCCATTGATAGTGACCTCTGATTTATTAATTGTTTGTTTTACTAAGTTCAAACATCCAGACAGTTAAAATGTTAGACTGCAGATACTTAGGAGCTGTCCTAGTAGACAATGGAATATGACCATATTCACAGGAAAGTTTGTTGAAGTTAGTGTCTTTGACTGCAGACTAAAATATGTGTCTACAAAGAAATAGTTCTTTAAGCCCTACTATTTGCCCTTTGTACCAGTTTATCAAAGGGAAAATGCAGCAAAAAGACCAGCTTCATAATTGGCAGTACTCCATTGTGACCATGAAACGGCTACACAACAACAAAGCGCGTTCTGAAGAATTCTGATTGGTACAAAATATAGAAACAAAACTTAACAGGCAATACTTTTGCTGCAGTGCAGAAAGACTCTGTGCCAAAGGTAATCTTTGATAAGCTTCAAATAGGAAGAAGCAACAAAGGCTCTGCCAGGAAACATTCGTAAGTCTAGCTTTACGGGGTCAACTTAACCTTATTAACTTTGAGGAGAATACGTGGAGAAACTGGCTAAATAGACGCTTAAAGGCTGCGGTTCAAACTTTTCAGACCCAAAGAAGAATTATCAACAAAGGGCGGGAAAGACTCAATTAAACCTTTAGAAGACAACGGCTTTATCTATATCAGGTGTAGCAGCATATGTGATTTACAGCAGAGTCTTTATAGAATTTTCTAATTCTTTAATTTTCACTCTCGATGTCAATGAATTGTTTAAAGATAAAAGGTGAATTTGAAGCAATTACCCAACGAATATTTAAAAAAAAAATAAAAGGTTGAGAAGTAATAGAATCAGTTCCAGTCCAAACTAAGTTGAGATGAGAAGTTAGAAAGTTGATAAGAGTCTGACAACTTTATTGGCCACCTTTCCATCAACAAGACTTAATTTGATGATGGGTGGTTCGACTCTAAAACTCCACCTGGCCAAGAAGATCGGCTCCAGTATGTGTAGGCAAGTAAAACAACTACAGATACTCTGAGAATCTTCTGCACCAAAGTTCACAAAGTCATAGTGAAATATTATCTATGCACTAAATGTCATTTTAATATTATATGTAATTTATACACTATGTATCATTTATACACTTAATATTATCTATAAAATAACATTGAAAGTAAATATTCCATGATTAAAATATAATAATAGGGATGAAGTAGAAGGGTTAGACAGCATGTGTGTGTGTCTGTGTGTGTGGTGAGAGAGTGAGAGGGAGGGAGAGTCTGTGTCTATATTCACAGAGGTCATTACAATAGTGAGATAATATCGGTGGCTTAAATAAGAAGTGTGTGTTTTGATGATTCTTCTTCTACTTCTTCTAGCCAGCTTTATTGCTGCTGAGCTGTGAACTCTTTTGCAGACTGTGCCAAGGAAAAAAAGTGCGCTGTTTTCTTCAGTTGTTCAGCACTGCCGTACAGGGTGTTGGTTATGTTGGGCTGTAGTGGAAGTAGGGTCTGCCTAAGGTGGATTAGGGAGGGGCATTGAAAAAGGATATTGTTTACGGTTTCATAAGGGTTAATGCGGTGTCTAGAAAGGGGTAGTTGTGTGGAGTTTTTTTTGTTCAGGTGGTAATTTAATAGTGGTGTGTGTCCTGTTCTTAGTTGGAAGATTGTAGATTGTTCTTTGCGGGGGGGGGGGGGGAGTTAATACTGTCCAGTTTGTTAGGCGTAGTCATTTCTTTGTACATGGTTCTGCCTGTGTTTCCTGATGCACATTGGTTGAGCCACTCCTCTTTGTGATTGTTGACTAACATTGACCTTAGGTGTGAGGTAGTTAACAGGTCTATCTGGTTGTTCCATAGATGAACCTGCCTTTGATAGCTTATCTGCCTTTTCATTTCCCATGATGCCAATGTGTCCAGGGATCCACTGTAGTGTGATATTAATATTTAATTTTGATATCATCTGATGGATTATCACAATGAGTGTTGTCAACTCTCTTGGGCTGTTTGAGGTGCTGCTGCTAAGTGCTTGCAGAGTAGATTGGGAGTCTGTAAAGACAACAATATCTGATGGTGCTTGCATTCCTTCATATAATTTGTTTTCCACTGTCTCTAGTGCTATGGTAATTGCCTCAATTTCGGCTTGGAAGTTCGAGCAGTAATCGCCACAGGGTGCGCTTATCTCAAAGTGTTTATTTTTAGGGAAGACCAGGAAGGCACCAAGACCAGCATTGATGGCAGCTTTGAAAGCCGATCAGTCTGTATAAATATGGATAGCTGTTTTTTGATAGCTTTCAATTGTTTCAAGATTCTTTTGTTAAGGTGTTATTTAGTAGATGTGTTTTGATGGTTGGTTGTTGGTAGTTTAGTCCGGGTGTAATGTTTGAAAACCTGGTAATTTTTTCTCTGTTATTGGGTAGGTGGTGTTTTGAAGATACAGATGGAAAAGATTGAGCCTAACAGAATTGATTAACAGACACGGTGGCCAGATGGTGGAGACATGAGTACAGCCATAGAACGGCCAAAGTAAATTAATGTAAAATTTTGAAACGGAATTTAAAGAATCAATGGCAATATTTGAATCTTTTAATTCTAGGATAGCTCAAAGGTATTAATAGTTTTTAAAATATATTTTAGAAATTTTAAAAATATTTTTAAACAATTACATAATAATAAAAATAAAATATATATCATCTTTTAATTACACTGAGTTGATTTGTGCCACCCAGGTTACAATCTCTAAGTCCATCTGCAATGTGCACTTAGATGGACACTGAATTGGACACTAAGATGGACACTAAGATAGACACTGAGATGGACACTGAAAGATTCTCTGCAGAAAATAATTGTTGTTTAAACAATGATTTTATTATTTTAATGATCATTTATTAAGATAATTCTTTTTCTTGTTCCAGACAAATATTTAAACTTTGAGAATTTTTTTTCATGGAAATGACAGGGAAATATCGCCATGAATCACGTGGATAATACGGAAATAGCGCCATGAATCACGTGGATAACACGGAAATATCGCCATGAATCACGTGAATAACACGGAAATATCGCCATAAAAGAAGAAAATTATGAAATGTTTAAAATAAACTTGGTTTGTGAATGATGTTTAACATTTTGAGGTAAACGCCAGATAGAGCAAGTGTACCACTTTGGAAGCATAGTGTGGGACTCAGTGACTGCTTTCTTGTGTATGTTGAACAGATTCAGGTTTGGATCATAAGACTCAATTTTTTGAAATGATCAGAAAATCTCAACGTCAAATGTAACGATTGTCTTCTCTTGATCTATCCAAGTGTAGAGCTATTAGCGTCTTTTGTTTTATATTCCCATGCCCCTCCTCACCCACCAGGGCTCGCTTGGAAACAAACAAACAAACACAAACTCGCAAATCAACTACAGCTATGAAATATTTCTTTTTCTATTCTAACCAAATATATTTCTATGAATGAATGTTTGAACAGAATCTCTGTCATGTGTTATCTAACATGTTAGGTATTTCACCACATCCCACTAGTATCAATGCAAGTAAGACAGTTCCATAGGAACATGCGACACAGAGACCGGAAAAGACAGAGACAGAAAAGACTGAAGTGAACAGCATCAACGATGTTCAGCCTTGCGATAAATAATTAAAACAACATTTCAATACCATTCCAATGAAATGAAAGGACAATTTGACAGCCATCTAGTGTTCACATCTAGAAGTTCTCGTTCTCGTATTCGACATGGAAATTAACAATTTTCTGAGAGTAGCTCAAGTGAACAATAGTGTGTGCCTGCCATGTACAACATATGAGACTGTAGAAACATGACATTTGGATTAAATGAACATTTGATACTCCCCCCCCCCCCAATAGATATATAAAAGTGATTCTTTTCATTCTTTTTTTCATCCACAGATACATCCATGCGACTACCTCAGCATATTCTTCTATCACCAGATCATACGTCTGTACACAAAAATGTAATGTGTACTTTATCTCATGTCATTTTTTTTGTACACACACACAGACACCCAAAGAGATTGCTCTATCCCCAGTGCACCCAACAGATTGTGTCAACATTGCACTGAGTAAGACCCACTCATTTTCCTGCTTCGTGGAATCTCTCAATATATTTGCTTTCTGTAAACAAAAGTGTTTCATCTCAGCTGTTCTCAACTCTAGCCAAAGGGGCCCTGCTTTCTTCAGAAGTGCAAGTCGCGACGGAATAAAAAGAACGGAAAGAAATCAAAGGAATAAAAGCAACACATTCATCCATTTCCTAGTTCCAGTTCTGAAGTTATAAGTTCAATATTAAATAAGAGAATGTTATGACGAAGAATGCTAATAATTATTCATGTAACCCTCAGCAAGGTCATCAATGGCGTCGTATGAAAGCACTGTTTGCATCAGTAAATTTAATTAGTTTTCAAAGTCTAAAACTTAAACAGTTCAAGTCATTTAATTATATTATTAAATTTGCGAGACACAAAGTGTATGTTGCAGAACTAGAGTTTTGAAGCGCATGAGTGAAATATATAAAATGGACAGTGTATTTAGTCTGAGATAGGAGTGGACATTTTAATATCTAGCCAATGGTGGAATTGAAAGCCTTTATTACAAAATGCCTTTGTCGTTATGAATGTAGAAAATACCAAAACAATAATAAGTCATTCAACGTTGACAATCTTATAACTGACAATAGTTAAGTCTCGCCACAGCATAACTATTCTACACACGCAATTCTACACACATAACTTTATACACAAGACTTTACACACCTAACTCTACACACTACATCAAAGTCACGTGGTTTAAGAGACATGCGTTAAAGGAAAAAGAAAAAAGTAGGTCACTGAAAGGAAAGAAAAAGAGACAAAACAAAACAAAACAAAACGATGTAGGGTGGGGGTGGGGGGGGGGAAGAACAGGTTTGGAATGAAAGAAGCAATAGAAAGAATATGCCTGGAAGCCTCCAGTATGTCTGTAAGTACATTACCAACTGTACGCCTAGGTACACATAATTTCTAGTACACGTATGTCTAAATACTTATGTGTTTGTATGTGTAAACGTGAAAGTGTGCTGGACAAATGTTGCCATGTCTTATGCTATACGTACAACTAGTTGTGTACATTTCACAGTGTGATATGTACCGCTGTGGACATGTGCTCGTGTTTACACACATACCAAGCAGAGGGGCTGAGGATAGATGAGGATAACGGACGGTTATCAAAGAGGGAAGTGCAACAAGGGAAGAGGGAGGTACAAAGATAACGGACGGTTATCAATGATGTGCTGAAGGCGACAGGTGGCTTGGTTTAAGAGTACCAACGCACGTGAAAAAATGAGTGACGGAGTGAGCAGTTAGACGTACACGCGTGAATTAAAGGTGGGCTTTGGAGGGAAAAAATGTTACTGGAAAGAGAGATAGGAGGAGAGAATAAATAGACCAACACATGGTTCAAAACAAGATCGATCTCCATGCCCCACTCTCCTTTCTTTCCTAAACACGCTCTCTTCAAATCATGTGTGTGTTAACAATGCAGTTAACATACGTAAGTTTAACGGAGAACACAATCATTAGTAGGTTTAACTTACAACCAGTAGCAACAAAGTGTACATTGACTTAGTCGTATAAAGTACTCACGATGTCAATCAGCTGGGACAGCCGGATGCCCATCTTGACCACCAGCTTGTCCGAGTTGTTGCCCACCGGCCGGATCAGCTTGTTGTAGCCGTGCTTCAGAAGGAGGTCGTCGTACAGGCGCTTGGCATCGTCGTTCGCCTCGCAGACGGCTATGAGGACGATGAGGAGCTTCTTGACCATGCCCAGATAAGACAACTCAGGCAGCCCCATGGCCATCAGCTGCAAGTCATAGTGACACAGCGATCACATGGATCCTTCGTCGCTGTCACACGCCAAATTGTGGAAAGTAAACAAATATAACAACTTACACGCACGGGATACAATAGCAACACGCACTGCTTGTTAACGTTATTTTTCTGGTAAACACTCCTTTGGATAACTCGTTCTGTAACCACTTCTTCTTTTTTGTTATGTGTGTTTCTTCCTTAACGATTAGTGTAAAGAAAGGTTTGAACACTGTATCGGCTTATAGGTTTTACACAGCCACACTGTCGACTATCGGCTGGCGCTAGGCCGGGGAAAGGGAGAGAAGAAACACAACACAGTTTTCCTCCATGCTCTGTCTGCGCTTGCGCCGCCACCTGGTGCCGGGTAGCAGCAAAGGGGCGGCAATCATAACTGATTTTTTTTTTGTTTTATTATTACTGTTTTCAAAACATTATTATTTTCAAAACTTTATTTTTATGATTGTTAAAAAGCTTTGTTTAAACGTAGACTTTAATCATTCTAGTAATTTCAACAAAGAACTACAGTACAATTAATTTCTTATAGATGTCAATAACTGTTGAATAATACCAATTGCATAACTTCAAAATTAAAGGGAGGAATAGTAATAGTATTCTATATCCTATGTGCACTTCTAATGACAAAAGTACTTTATCCCTTTCCCTATTTTGTGTAAGTACAATACGTTACAAAGTTATGGAGCGCACATCTCTATCAATTGTCTGAAAAAAAAAAGAATGAAATATGTATGAGACGGGAAATAAAAGATGTTTGGACTATTTAACAGACGCGGTATGATTTGTGGTAACAGGTGTAGATGAAGCTGAATCTGGATTTAATTAGCGACAGGTGTTAAGAGTGACTGCCCGGATTGACAATCACTCCTAATTCGTATGTGAATCTTCTGACGTCTAAAGTTTTTACGGATAAATGAAGAGTGTGTGTGTGTGAGAGAGAGAGAGAGAGAGAGAGGTAAAAGAGTCATGATTTTACAACATTAGCAGAGACCTGGTCTCGACTGCTTGTGTGAGCGTGTGTGAGAGTGTGAGTTGGATTTACTTGACTGATTCTGTGGAATGTTCAAAAACTTCCCAGTAAAAAGTAAACTTTTACAAAAATATGTGTTCGACTTAAAAGGAAATACAAACAAGTAGAAACTAAGACAAGCACAACCTCATTGCTGGGAACGTTTTATAAGAGTAGACACAGGTTTCAGTTTAGATTAAAGAACAATTCTGCGCTAAAGTTGAAATGTAATAAAATAAAAAAATGAATTGTAGCGCTTTATTTCAATTACACGTTTAATTAGTTTTATACTAAATTTAAGACTGACCGGTAACGTTAGACTCTTTGTATAACAAAATAGGACCACAAATTAGGACCACGAACAAGGACCACAATCTAAGTAGGAGCACAAACTAAATTTTACTAGAATCACGGACTAGGACCACAAACTAGGACCACAAAGTATGACATTTAAATAAATCATTGAAAGTTATTTAGTATTACATTTAAAAAAGAGAAATGGCTCTACAAACAAAAATATTCATTTCTACAAATACAACCAATATTTGTAAGCAGCTGGTAAACTTTGAAGGGGAAGTTACCAAACATTTGTTTGTATCTACAATAAGCAGACGAATACCCACGACGTGAACTTTGCAATGCCAATGAAACCATAATTACAACTTTTCAGCTTTCACTAATTAGTTAAAATATGTATTTCCATCAATTCAAATTGAAATAGACCAAACTATCTCGATGGCGTTTTTCTAGACACAAAATATGCAGTAGAAGCTACAGTCTAGTTGAATAGTTTAAATAGAAAGCTAATAGTGCCACAATACCAATCTATATTTATATGGTCCAATTTCGATGGGTTTTAGATTGTTCACAATCTTACCAGAACGCGATAAATTCAAGAGTGTTTGAAACAGACATGGGCTTCCATAACGATCCCTAAGTAACTGGCTCAAATCCTCAATACTTATAGACAAATTCATTTGAAACGTAACTATTGGATGGGCGGGTGGAGCAGGCAGTTGTGGTTGTATGTCTAGGGACAAACATGTCGATGTGGCACAATATTGTATTTCTATTGGACACTATTTATTTTTGAGAACATCTGGAGGAACATGGAGCAATAGTCTCACTTCTTCTGTAGATTTGTTTGATGTATCCCAATCGTTGACGTAGTCTTTAAGATGCAAAGTATGAGACATTTACTTGATATCTACCTGATATCTACTTGATATCTACTTGATATCTACTTTATATCTTCTACACTTTTCTTACAATTCTCTCTTTACCTGTAGCTCCTTACAGCTTTCTCTTCTTACTAATCTCCACTTACGAATATATATATATTTCATTATATCTTTCTCCCTCTTTATCATTACATCTCTCTTTCCTTACATCTCACTTTCCTTACATCTCTCTTTCCTTACATCTCTCTTTCCGTACATCTCACTTTCCTTACATCTCTCTTTCCTTACATCTCTCTTTCCTTACATCTCACTTTCCTTACATCTCACTTTCCTCACATCTCTCTTTCGTTACATCTCACTTTCCTTACATCTCTCTTTCCTTACATCGCTCTTTCCTTATGTCATAGTTTTAGAACCCCTGTAATATTTGGTGACTAGTAATCACTGAACCATTCTGTGCTATCGCACGAGATTTTGTTTTTTGGTCGGAAGCTGACCACGAGGTGGACAAGTCAGCTGATTTTAGACTCTTGTAGAGAGAGGAGTGTTTTGGATATTATTGACAAGTATTAAAGTTATTAGAATTGATTTGGATTCAGGACTAATTTTCTTGGATGTATTTTGTGATGGCTGAAGTCGCCAATATCGTTTGTGAATTATTTTACATGTAATAAAAACCATGTCTACTACAAGTGAGTCTATTAATTATTATAAATATTGTGGTCAGATAATTCAATTTGTTGGTGTTCTCACGCACTAGCAAATCTAGTGCGCGAGTGAAAGTATTTAAATAACAATGCAAGATCTACATAACACGACATTTGCGTTATCACGCCTATAACAAAACCAGGCTGTGACACCTTATATCTCACTTTCCTTACAAATCACTTTCCTTACATCTCTCTTTCCTTACATCTCACTTTCCTTACATCTCACTTTCCTTACATCTCACTTTCCTTACATCTATCTTTCCTTACATCTCTCTTTCCTTACATCTCACTTTCCTTACAAATCACTTTCCTTACATCTCTCTTTCCTTACATCTCACTTTCCTTACATCTCACTTTCCTTACATCTCACTTTCCTTACAAATCACTTTCCTTACAAATCACTTTCCTTACATCTCACTTTCCTTACATCTCACTTTCCTTACATCTCTCTTTCCTTACATCTCTCTTTCCTTACATCTCACTTTCCTTACATCTCACTTTCCTTACATCTCTCTTTCCTTACATCTCTCTTTCCTTACATCTCTCCTTCCTTAGATCTCTCTCCATACATAACTATATCTAACTTCTTTCTTTGTACGTAACCCCCCCCCCTTACGTATCGCTCCTTGCATCTCTCTATTTACACATTTCTCTTTCTATCTCTGTCTTCTTACATAACTACATCTCCTGATCTCTTTTCTCTTTCTTCATACACTTCTCTTCTTGCCTCTTCCTTTATACACTTCTCTTTTTACCCATCGACCTTAACTTACTTGACATTTAGTTCAGGTACTAACTAACTGAGATAGTGACCTATTATGTTTCGCTATTTTCTCCAGGGTCAGTTTACAACTGGACAACGAAGTGTCAGTTAGCCGGTGGCCAGAGACTATTGATTTTGTGATGTCAGCAAGATGTCTGTGATGTCTAATTGGCAGAGATTTTTTTGGCTATTTTAATGCGTGGGCAAGTTCAATGTGGACAAATAGGTCACTTTTAAAATGAAAACATTTGCTTGGAATGCTAGATGATGAAAATAAATCACAAAATGTTCATCAAATAAAAATACAACAATAATGACGTCTACATAAGATTTGGTTTTGTGTCAAAATGTGGCCTCAATAGTCACTTCACTAGCTGATACATTCACACTGGTGTCCTGTGATGGAGATTTGGCTGAGGTCCAGAAGGAGATATGGACACCACATCCTCTTTTGATTTGAAAGTGACCATAAAATCAATGGCGTAAGATTGTCTTTAAAAATATGGAATCACACAATACAAACCGAACCAGGCATAATCATTGGATAAACACGTCATTAAAGCTAACATCCAATTTCACTTATGTTCAGGACTAATACAAGATTAATTATGCTCTGATTGCTTTCCCCCATATCAATACAATTTAAGACATTAGGACAAATTAAAAATGGATTTTAGTTAATTATTACAGGGGGAAGTTAGACCACAAATAAAATCACTAAATTTCGAGACAGTCCAAGGTAATATTGAAAAGTATAGTAGCAATAATACACTTAAACATAACAAAGAGAGAAACTATTCAGGAAGATACAAGATAAACAAAATGTCGAATTAGTAAATAAAACATAAAAAAAATGTATAGACGATAAAACGTTTGTAACATTTCTAAACTTCTAAGTTGACCGCTCAACCTTACGAACATAAAGTGACCTGACTACTGGACAAAATTTGCCTTTTAAAGATGCCTTATGAGTCAAAATAAAATCTGGCCAACCATCGATGTACAATTTGATTGGACAATGCATCGTTTCAATGTGGTTTCTTTTCTTCCTCCGAATGCCCTCCTCCCCCCCTTGGCTGCTCAACACAACAACGTCAGCAACTTGAAGCTTGTTCAAACAGGTCGAGGTGAAGAACAACACCAGACCCGGAGTCACAAAGTCACTTTGGCCATCTCACGGCTCTCTTCCAAGCTCCACCTCGCACTACCCTGCTCGTCTTAATGGCGTTCACCTCTTGTAGATTAATCCCGAGGAACTGAACCCCGGGGCCACACTAACTCGTTTATGGGCTTGTTACTTGGGAAGGCTCGATAACTTTCGGCAATTAGATTGATACAGTGCCAATTCATGACTCCTTTCACTTGCTCATTGTTTTCTTCTTTGTCTTTCTTTTTTTTTTAACTCTGACATTAAAGAGTTCTTACAAGAACAGACGAACAGATTGGAAACATTCAGAGGCAGTTGATGGATTGAGTTTTAATGTTTTAACAAAGTTTCAAGGCGATGTAAAGCTGGTTTTCTTTGAAACCGTATTGTATTGCCTCGCTGATATAGATCTAGTAAGTATCTATACTATTTATGTTAGGTTATATTCAGTCGCTATGATGGGAATCGAAGTGATTGAAAACAGATTTGCTTCAATCAAGATTCGATTCCCTTTCCATTTAGAAAACCTACCATTTACTAGGGAGACACTTTAAATCAGATAAATGACACATTCATGTCTCCATCATTAGATTGTACAAATACTTTTAGAATAGTGCTGGTAGAGCCGTCTCAGATTTGTCTTCAAGAGAAAAAACCTTTTAGGTTTAGACAATTCTAGTCTTAGGAACGACCAATTCAACATCACATTTTCTTTATCAACACTTCTCTCTCTCTCTCTCTCTCTCCCATTCATTTCTCTCTCTCTCTCTCTCTCACTTTGTCTTTTATCTTTCTCTCTATTTCTCTGTCCCACATTCTCTTCCTGTCAGGTGTTTTTCTTTTATCCCCCCCCTCTTTTTCTATGTCTTTCTATTCTTCTAAAATTTGCATTTCTAAAACATTTTTCCGAAACGAAAGGAAATCTTAAGTGGACGCAACCATAGGGGAAGAAAAACAATTTCCATCAATTTTAGGATTAAAGAAAACTCTTTGAGATGAGAATGTAAAGAAAAAAACAACAAAAAGCTGCCATGAAAAGTGAAAAAACAAGTGACAGAAGTGTAGTAGACGTTAAAACTTATATGGGGAAAAAACGTTTCTCACAAAATGATAAGCACATTTGAGATATTTTCAATGCGGAACTAAATAGCTGCGTCCAGGGAAAAATCCATGTCAATTTTGTCCTGCGCGACAATTTGTGTAGAACGTCATCCAGCAGACGATGTGAAAGGGTTCCACGAGTTCCCTGCTATCACGAATGTGCATATCAAGCTTTCAGCGAGCTATTCCCTACGGCTGGAACAATTTCTGAGTCTCAACACTCGCTTGGACTTGACAGAGAAAGAAATAGACATCCAATGGAAATTACGCAAAGAGGCAATAGATGAATTATTAATATTGTTGTTTTTATAGTGTATATTG
Organism: Biomphalaria sudanica; assembly: GCA_036873155.1. Taxonomy (NCBI): domain Eukaryota; kingdom Metazoa; phylum Mollusca; class Gastropoda; family Planorbidae; genus Biomphalaria; species Biomphalaria sudanica. Next base: position 237,235 of record JAZGLO010000862.1, read on the forward strand.
TCTATTTCTCTAGATTGTATAGACTGAAGTAGATCTTCATTTAAGTATAGGGTAAGAATACAGTGCTATCTTTTTCATTTAGAGGGACTATGTATAAGTTAATATCTTAATTAGAGAGACCATGTATGCATTATTATCGTTTTTATTTAGAGATCTTAAATAAAGGGACCATGCCATTGTCTATTCTTGGGGTGTGTTGAAGATGAAGTCGCTCACTTACATGCACACACATACATACAGACATACATATACATACATACAAAAAAAAAAGAAAAAATCAACAAAGATGGCTTGGAGAATCCACATATTTTGTCCAAAAAAAACAAAAACAAAAAAAGTTTGCTTGTCAACAAGTGCAAGGCCATTTAGAAATATTGTATAGATTGAAAAAGAAATATGTACCACAGTGATAGGTGATAGCTTACTCAAGGGGATCCTTGGGGGTGGTGCAGGACCGTCCTAAGATAATTGGAGGCCCTCGCGAAATGGATTTTGTTGTCACAAATGAACTAGAAAAATATAAAACTAAACACGAAACATTTAACACCTAACTCAGAGACATGAACATTGATGTGACCAGTTTCACTATTTCTTCTCTAAAGTAATGTCTTTGCGAAGCCCCACCAATAGGAATCACTGGGCCGCCTAGTTTGCCTATGCTTAAGGCCGGCCCTGGTTGGTGTGTACGCTTTGCCGGGAAGAGCTTAGGATAAATGAACACTATCCCCCACCAACTCAACTTTTCCTGCCTAATATCGTTACAGATTGTGCGCAAACACTAAACACTGCAATCACTCTCCCATTTCTGTTGTACAGCTACAAATCTACATTCCTAAATTTCCTTGCACTCTTAGACATGCATAAATATTTTAAATTCTCATGTTACATAGGTCCACTATCTTATCTTATCTTATATAATACAGACGTTACTTCAAAAAAGAAGATGATTACGTCCTACGCGTCATGCATTTAGTCATGCATATTAACCAATGACTTAAATTCTGCCAAGTCACTGGTTTTTCTGGCTAGCTCAGGCAACCCATTCCATGCTCTAATAGCACTAGGGAAGAAGGAGTATTTGTACAAATTTGTCCTAGCATATGGGACGAGGAATGTGTCTTCATTTTTGTGTCTTTCAGAGTATTTTATTAAATTTTGTTTTTGTATTTGAAGATTATGGTTCAGTGTTTTATGTATAATTGCTACTTTACTTTTGAGTCTTCTGTCCAGAGGGCTTTCTAAATTTAGTGATTTTACTAATGGTGTTACTCTAGTCAAATGTGAATATTCGTTTGTTATGAATCTCACTGCTCTATTTTGTGTTTGTTCCAGTTTCTTAATGTTTTCTTGAGTTGAGGGGTCTCACACGGTGGATGCATATTCTATTATTGGCCTAACCAAGGTTAAATAACATTTTAGTTTTATGTTCTTATTTGATTTATAGAAATTTCTTTTAATAAACCCTAATGCTTTGTTGGATTTTTTAAATAGTTTCATAAATATGTGGATTCCATGACAGTTTTTCATTTATTATAACACATAGGTATTTTGCGTTTTTAGTCTGTGTTACTGGTTTGCCATGAATAAGATAAGTGGAATTAATTTGTTTTATTTTTTTTTTACTCTTAACAACTGACATTTTTCTGGGTGGAAAGACATGCTCCAATTTGATTCCCATTTCTGTAATTCATCTAATTCTCTTTGTAAAATGTCTGTGTCTTGTGTTGTTTTTATTGTTCTACATATTATGCAATCGTCTGCAAATAATCTGACTTTTGTTCCTGAAGTAATGCAATTTGGTAAATCATTTATGTAAATTAAAAATAGTAGTGGACCCAAGACTGTTCCTTGAGGTACACCTGAGTTTACTCTTATTGGTGTTGATTTAGAGCCATTTATTAGTACAGTTTGTTCTCTCCCTATCAGAAAATCTTTAATCCACTGATGCAGTGGACCATTAATGCCAAAATATTGTAATTTTTTAAGCAAACTATGTGGTGAACTTTGTTAAAACCCTTAGAAAAATCTAGTAAGATAGCATCTATTTGTTCACTATTATCTAAACCTTTTGAAAAATCATCAATTAGTCCTATTAGTTGTGTTTCACATGATCTATATTTCCTAAAGCCATGTTGGTATGGGGTGAGGACATTATGTTTGTCTAAGTGGTTTATGATGTTGCTACTGTCACGTATTACGAATTGAATTCTACTTTTAAATGGCTTGCCTAGGGGAAACGTGACAATAGAAAAGGAGTTGTGTCACTTCTTAAGTCTGAATTTAATCAAAGACTTACAATGAATAACAAAACAAAAAATGACACAAGAAATCGGAAGGTAAACTATCAACTTAATGTTTAATCAAATATAAAGTTACAAGAAAGAAAAATAAACATTTACTCAATACAGAATTGATGTGTTGACCAAAACCCTTTTACAAAAATGGCATGTAAAAATATTACAATACAAGAGTTTGAAAATATAATTACAAATACAAGCAAGGCCTTGAATAAAAAAAAAACTTACACGATCAAGTGGTATACCACGCACGGGTAGCGCACTGTCTCCGCTATTCTGTCCCACGGCTGTCTCCGTATGTCTGTCCGTCAACGTTACGCGAGCGGTCTTATATAATCTACCGCGCGTCGATATCTCGTAATTTCTAGAATAGAAAGTCATCAACACCCAGATCTAGAACGCTCTTCAAAGAGACAGAAGAAAAAAAAAACACCCTCCTTTCAACCAGAGGTACACACACAGGTCAAGGACCGGTCACTGTCTGTGTGGCTTGACTCTTGAAGAATAAAAAAAAAACTTATTACACAAAGGGCAGACAACCTACCCGTCTCTTGACCGCAACAGGTCAAAGAAAGAAAAGAAAAAAAAAAACAACGCCTAGATACGTAACACCTCCCTCCTAAAAATAAAAAGTTTACATTTCCACGAAATGGAAATCTTTTTAGAACTACAAAAAATATTTACATTACAGAATGTATTTATCATGATATATATAAAAAAAATATACATCAAAATACTTTTTACACTCTAGATAAGGCATCGGCGATAACATTTTCGCTGCCTTTTATGTGTTTAAGATCTAGGTTGTACTCTTGTAAAAATAAACTCCACCTGAGAAGTCGTTGGTTCTTGCCAGACATTTTGTGGATAAATGTAAGGGGATTGTGGTCAGTAAATACAACCAGTGGCCATCTGGACCCACTGATATAAAAATCAAAGTGTTGTATAGAAAGAATCAACCCAAGACATTCTTTTTCCACAGTAGAATAATTTCTTTGATGTCTATTAAATTTCTTGGAAAAGAAACAAATAGGGTGCTCTACTTGGAAATTATCTTCTTGGTAAAGGACTGACCCAACACCTGTGTCACTGGCGTCAATAGCTAACCTAAAAGGTTTTCCGAAGTCAGGAGCCATCAAAATGGGGGAGCTAGATAATATCTGCTTGATTTGGTTAAAGGCTTTCTGACATTCATCCGTCCAAGTAAATCGGACGTTCTTTCTCAGGAGGTTTGTTAAAGGACTGGCAATGACAGAAACATTTTCGCAAAATTTTCTATAATATCCAGACATTCCCAAAAATCTTCGAAGTTGTTTCCGGTCAGCAGGGATAGGGAAAGCTTGGATAGCTTCTACTTTGGCCATTACAGGTTTCACCTGGCCTTGTCCTACAATATGGCCTAAGTATTGGATTGAAGCCTGGCAAAAATCACTCTTACTCAGGTTTACAGTAATTTTTGCATGTAAAAGTTTAGTAAAAAAACAATGCAGTTGTTTACAATGGCTTGAAAAATCTTGGCTAAAAATTACTACATCGTCTATGTATGCGTGGCAATTCTCCATGTCAGCAAGCAGGGCATTTATCATTCTCTGGAAAGTGGCAGGAGCATTCTTCATGCCAAATGGCATCACTTTGTATTGGTATAGACCATCAGGGGTGACAAAGGCGGAGATTTCCTTTGCCCTATCAGTCAGGGGAACCTGCCAATAACCTGAAAGTAGGTCTATTTTGGTGATGTACTTAGCGTCACCAATACGATCTATGAGATCGTCTATCCTAGGGATAGGAAACGAATCGGTCTTTGTTACAGCATTTACCTTACGGTAGTCTGTACAAAAACGATAAGTCTTGTCCTGTTTAGGTATCAAGACACATGGGGAGCTCCAGCTACTGGAACTTGGTTCAATGAGGTCATTTTCAAGCATATACTTGATTTCTGACCTAAGTATGGCAAGTTTTTCAGGGTTAACCCTGTAAGGATGCTGCTTGACTGGAGTAGCCTCGCCAACATCTACATCATGCATTATAACATTAGTCTGTTTTGGTACATCAGAAAAAATGTCATTAAATTCATTAATAAGCTTCATGATAACTGGCCTTTCTGTCGAAGACAGATGAGACAGTTTTACATCCAAATTCTGTAATACAAAAGAATTAGGTATTTTGTATTGTCCAAATTTCTCCTTTACAATATCATCATCAATAGGAGAAACATGGCTATTTGAACAACTTTTGACTGTATTTAAAACACAATTACTCTTCTCTGAGTGATCTGGCCTAGATACATAAGGCTTCAGCATGTTTATGTGACATAGCTGAGTCTTTTTCCTACGGTCAGGAGTTTTGATTGTATAATTGAGGTCACTAATTTTGGTCTCAATTTCATAGGGACCAAAGTATCTGGCTTGCAAGGGTTGACCTGGTATGGGCAAAAATACAAGCACCTTATCCCCGGGAGAAAATTCTCTAACACGGGCCTTTCTATCATACCAGCGTTTCATGCTGGATTGGGTGTTTTGTAAGTTATTTTTGGCCAGAACACAAGCATCATAAAGTCTAGTTTTAAACTTACTTACATAGTCTAAAAGTCCTTCAGTGGCTGTTGGTGACAACAAAGTCTCTTTTATACATTTCAAGGGACCGCGCACCGAATGGCCAAAGACTAAGTCAAAAGGGCTGAATCCCAACGATTCCTGGACGGATTCACGGGTTGCAAACAGCAGCATGTGGATTCCTTCGTCCCAGTCTTTTTCGTGCTCAAAGCAATAGGTTCGGATCATGTTCTTGAGAGTCTGATGGAATCGCTCAAGAGCGCCTTGCGACTCGGCATGATACGCACTTGACATGCAGTGTTTGATGCCCAACTGAGTCATGACTTGCTTGAAAAGATTGGCCGTGAAATTCGTTCCTTGGTCCGATTGGATGGACTTTGGTAGACCAAATAGAGTAAAGAACTTGATTAAGGCCTTCACAATGTTTGATGCTTTTATGTTCCTTAGAGGAATAGCCTCAGGAAAACGAGTTGAAGCACACATAATGGTCAACAGGTATTGGTTGCCAGCTTTTGTCCTTGGGAGAGGACCAACACAGTCAATAAGTACTCTGCTGAAAGGTTCTTCAAAGGCTGGAATCGGCTTCAGAGGAGCAACAGGGATCTTTTGATTTGGCTTGCCAACCATCTGACAGGCATGACAGGATCGGCAGTACTGGATGACATCTTTCTTCAAACGTGGCCAGAAGAAGTGGGACATAATCTTGTGGTATGTCTTGTGGATGCCGAGATGACCTGACATTGGTGTGTCATGAGCCAGATTCATGATGTACGCTCGGTATCTTTCTGGTAACACGATTTGATGGCATATTCTCCATTCTTCTTCGTTGGATGCGTCTGGAGGTTTCCATTTCCTGAAGAGCATATCATCTTGGATGTAGTAGCACGTTGATGCTAGCTCTGCCTCTTGTGATGTCATTGCGGTTTCTCGGAGTTTGGCGAGCTCTGGATCCTTCTTTTGGTCCTCAATCAACTGTTTTCGAGTTGATGCCGGCTTTTCAGAATTTGGCGTTGGTTCTTCTTCAAGAGAAGCAAAGAATGTGGTGCTCAAGTCCACATCATCTTGGTTACTATTGGCTTTGATGACGTTCTCTTCTTGAGATGCTTTCAACCTCATTGCCCTTGTTACTGCACACGCTGGATATAACTCTAGGTCTTCCTCGGGTGTGGCAGATAAGTCGGGTGTTTGAGTGACGATGGGTTCGGCTATCACCTTTCCACCTGCTAAGTCATTGCCTAACAGCAATGAGATGCCTTCCAATGGTAATGTTGGTCGGACACCTACAACAACCGGTCCAGTAATAAGATTTGACTTTATGTCGATTAGATGTAGAGGCACATCTATACATCCAAGCTCTACGCCTCGTAACAGGATGCTCTTCCCAGTCGATGATGATTTAGACAAGGGCAAGATACCCTCTAAAAGTAACGATTGTGAGGCACCTGTGTCTCTCAAAATGGTGATAGGTCGTAGACTTGTAGAATCACCGGGTAGTGATACGAATCCTTCCGAAATGAAAGGCTTAAAATCCTCTAATAAAACATCAATTTTGGTTGATGCAGACTGGACTTGGGTCGAACTCTCGCTGGAGTCATTGACATCTCTAGGAGACGCAGTGGAGAAACTCTTTCTTGAGTCAGTAGAACATCTTGTGGATGTATTTGGAGAACTCTTGATGGAGTCATTGGAACATCGGGGTGATGTCTTATGGGAACTCTGGATAGAGTCATGGGAACATCGGGATGATGTATTATGGGAACTCTTGATGGAGTCATGGGAACATCGGAATGATGTATTATGGGAACTCTGGATAGAGTCATTGGAACATCGGCTTGATGTATTTGAAAAACTCTTGTTTGAGTCATTGGAACATCGGCTTGATGTATTTGAAAAACTCTTGGTTGAGTCATTTGAACATCGGCTTGATGTATTTGAAAAACTCTTGTTTGAGTCATTGGAACATCGGCTTGATGTATTTGAAAAAGTCTTGGTTGAGTCATTGGAACATCGTAAAGATGAATTTGAAGAACTCGCTGTTGAGTCATTTGAACACCGTGGAGACATTTTCGGAGAGTCTTGTACAGTCAATACATTTGAAACAGGTGGTGTCGAGGTATTCTTGATATGACTTGATGATGAGGGAGTAAACCTCGACGACCACTGTACTGTGCAAGCGCTGACTTTTGAAGGAGCTTTTTCGTTTCTCTTCCTCAATTTCCAGCAATCGTCAATTTTATGGCCTTCTCGTTTGCAGTAGGAACAAGTAGCTTTACTTGTAGTAGGTTTTCTGTCATTTGTACTGCTGTTCTTGATGGAGTTGCTAGCAGTGGACTCATGCTGTTTGACTTGTTTTGGCTTGACATCCGCCGTATACTTGGCAAATTGATGTGATATTATATAATCGTCTGCCAACACTGCAGCCTTGTGCACATCTTCCTCGCCACGATCAGCTATATGCGTACGGACGTCCAGCCGCACACAACTCTTGAACTCTTCCATCAGCATTAGGTTCTTGAATTTTTCAAAGTCGGTGCCGATTTCCCTGGAAGTGAGCCATTTCTCAAAGCGTCGCTCCTTTTCCCGCAGGAATTCTACATGGGTTTGGCCATCCGATTTGCGACAATCCCTGAACTGCTTTCGGTAAGCTTCCGGAACAAGTTCATATGCCTTAAGAATTAAGGCCTTAACAACATTATAATCTTTTTGTTGTTCAATGGTCAAAGAACAAAATACCTCTGCAGCTCTACCAGTCAAAACTGTTTGCAGCAAAGTGGGCCACAAAGTTTCAGGTACATTAAAATTTTTCACAGCAAGTTCAAATTGTGGAAAATAATTGTCAATTGTGGCTTCATTAAAGCGTGGAATTATTTTCAAAAATTTTGTTGCTTCAGCAGTATGACTGGCAGGGGAAGAATCTGGTCTTACATTAGCAGCTAACTCTAATTTTTTTAACTCTATTTGTAATTTCATTTCCATTTCTTTCTGCTCTCTAGCCGCTGCAAGCTCTAATTCTTTTTGTGCGGCCTGTTGTTTAATTTCCTTCTCTTTTAAAGCTAACTGGGCTTCTATTTCCATTTGTTTTAATTTTATCTGAAGTTCTAAATCTGATTTACCCTCATCGGGTCTAAGGGTTTCTAAAAGGTCTTCAGAAAACACTTCCTCGTCTACATAATGGATTACAATGTTATCTCTGATTTCTTGTTTAAGGGCATTTGATTTTATTTTTAACCCTAAATGTTTAGAAATAAGGACCAGTTCCTTCCTAGTAAAAGCATCAAGCTCTTCCACAGAGGGATTTGCAAGAAAAACCTGAATATCCATGACTAACTAACAACTATTACAAGCAAAAAAAAAATGTATACAATGTAAATATACAGTACAAAATCAGTACAACAAAAAACCTTAAGAGAGTTTGGTCAATACTATTGATACTTTACTTCCGACTCTTTGAACCAAAAAAAAAAAAAATTTTGTTAAAGTCAACTTCGCCTTTACAAAATTACTCAAGTAAGACGAAAATAGGTTCAGAAAAATATCCGGGACGAAAGCCCTCAAACTTCTTTTGTCACGTATTACGAATTGAATTCTACTTTTAAATGGCTTGCCTAGGGGAAACGTGACAATAGAAAAGGAGTTGTGTCACTTCTTAAGTCTGAATTTAATCAAAGACTTACAATGAATAACAAAACAAAAAATGACACAAGAAATCGGAAGGTAAACTATCAACTTAATGTTTAATCAAATATAAAGTTACAAGAAAGAAAAATAAACATTTACTCAATACAGAATTGATGTGTTGACCAAAACCCTTTTACAAAAATGGCATGTAAAAATATTACAATACAAGAGTTTGAAAATATAATTACAAATACAAGCAAGGCCTTGAATAAAAAAAAAACTTACACGATCAAGTGGTATACCACGCACGGGTAGCGCACTGTCTCCGCTATTCTGTCCCACGGCTGTCTCCGTATGTCTGTCCGTCAACGTTACGCGAGCGGTCTTATATAATCTACCGCGCGTCGATATCTCGTAATTTCTAGAATAGAAAGTCATCAACACCCAGATCTAGAACGCTCTTCAAAGAGACAGAAGAAAAAAAAAACACCCTCCTTTCAACCAGAGGTACACACACAGGTCAAGGACCGGTCACTGTCTGTGTGGCTTGACTCTTGAAGAATAAAAAAAAAACTTATTACACAAAGGGCAGACAACCTACCCGTCTCTTGACCGCAACAGGTCAAAGAAAGAAAAGAAAAAAAAACAACGCCTAGATACGTAACACTACATATTATGTGTTCTAGGATTTTACATGTGATGCTGGTAAGTGATACTGGTCTGTAGTTTCCTGGATCAGATTTTTCTCCTTTTTTAAATAGGGTTGTGACATTAGCTTCTTTCCAGTCCTTTGGTACTCTGCCCTGGTTAAGCGATGCCTGAAAGAGTATTTTGAACACTGGGGCTAGCTCATTGCTTAGTTCTTTGAGTAATCTAGCTGGAATACCATCAGGTCCAGACGCTTTATTTGGTTTGGTGTTGGCTAATAGTTTTTGAATTCCATTTTCTTGTACTACTAAATCTTCTATGTTGTCTACTTGGTTCAAATTAAGAAATATGTCTTTGTCTCCTGGGGCTGAGAATGCTGATGCAAAGTATTTGTTTAGGATGTTTGCTTTAGTTTCATTATCATTATGTATTATGTTATGTTCATCTTTTAATGGTACTATGCCTGTTGTTTCCATTTTCTTAGACTTAATGTATGACCATAGGCTTTTGTTGTTATCTTTAGATATTACATTGTTTATGTATTCACTCTGCAGCTGTCTGCTTACTTTTTGGGTTAGGTGTTTAATTTTTTTATACTTTTATACACTATAGTTCTAACAAGGGTCTAAAATAGGTATATGATAGGTCTGCAATAGCCCAAAGTTTCTTTGTTTTGATTCAATTTTCGTTATTAAAAGTCCAATTTAAGTTTGAGATTATCAAATGATGAGTATTTTTTTTCAGACCTCAATCTTTTATTTTTTTTAAAATTCTTTATTTCAAATGAGTTAAAAATGGGATTTACCTGACTTATTAGAAGAATTTTATTTCTATGTTACAAACACATTTGAAATAATAAATACAATATAAATCTCTAACATGTTATAAGCGTAACTGTTTTCATGTAAAGGTACTTCAACTGCACAGATTTTGAAATTTTGGAGTCATACTTAAAAGAATTCTCTGGTGACTCACACTGTCATGAGAGATTCTACCAGGTTGTCTTGTGTTTCTCACTATTTATCAATTAATTTTTTTAAACTAGAAAAATAGAAAAAAATTACTTTAAAAAAAACCGATCCGTCCTTTATACATCTTATAAAACGATTTTTTGTTGTTGTTAATAACTAATAAATGTTAGATTTTAAAAGGAACATTGCTTATCTCACCCTATCCTCCCTAACACACACACCCCCCGACATAAAAACCTGGTTAACTAACTAAACTAATACATTTTCTAATGCTAGGCCTACAGCTCTAGACTTGGAAGACGGTGCGCACAATGTTTCTGAACACGAACGTCTTCAACTGTTCACTGAAGAAAAGCCTTACATTGTGGAAATACCCGAAGATGTTCATCATCAACATTTTCTAGTTCTCTTGTCAAATTTATTTTCTTTTTTAGCGGCCCCCGAAAGGGGAAAAGACGCTATTAGTTTTGTGCGAAATGTCTGTCCGTCTGTCCATCTGTCCGTCTGTCCCGTTTAGATCTCGTCAACTAAAAAAGATATTGAAAATCCGACATCACAATATTTTAGACCATTGAAAGTTCTGATGCAACGGCTACTTTTTTTTTTCTGAAAGCGAAAAATCTAATTTTTAAAATCAGTTATGCAAGCAGTTTTTTTTAAGAAAAAACGCTAATTAGTATGCATTATAAGTTAGAACGAATTTAAAACATTTTCATGAACTTTTTTTTTTATTGCGGAAATTTTTTTGTATTTTTTTAATGAGGATTCGAATAAGAGATTGAACATTTTTCAAAATAATTATAAGAAATTAGTGAGGCCAGGGGAGGCTGAGCGGTAAAACGCTTGGCTTCCGAACCGGGGGTCCCGGGCTCGAATCCTGGTGAAGAATGGGATTTTTAATTTTGGAATCTATGGGCGTCCACTCAGCTCTAATGGGTACCTGACAATAGTTGGGGAAATGTAAAGGCGGTTGGTCATTGTGGTGGCTACATGACACCCTCGTTAACCGTAAGCAACAAAAAACAGATGAACTTTACATCATCTGCCCTATAGACCAAAAGGTCTGAAAGGGGAACTAGTTAGGCCAGGTTCACATCTAACTTTACATTCACTTTCACCTATCCTTTGATCTGCTGGACCGTTGGGGCACTACACAAGATCTGTTAACCTTCTTTCTCCATTCTTATCTCTCATTTGTCTTTAATTGAATTTCATTCGGATGTTCTTTCTGAAAATATTGAAGTTTGCCTGGGTGGACCACTTTAGGGGCCGATTTTGAGTTTGTGTTTCCACACAAACTGTCTTTTGTAACCTTGTTTATTGTTTGAACAATGATAACGATGAAAGTAAGAGTTTTCCTAGTGTGGTCAAAGAGCTTGTCATTCTTTTCCCAACGACATACATCAACAGTCTAAATTCTAAGACAATCGTTAGAGCCGTTTTTGAGTCCCAAGTCCGCCTAGGTTTTAGATTCCAAGAAGGTACGAGTTGAATGAGTATAAAGTAATTCCTTTCCTGCGATGTACTCATTATATGATCATAGACCTGTGATTGTGATTCTTAGCAGTTTTGAACTGAGACTTACATCCTGTTTACATTAGCTATTAATAAGGTCATGTTTTCGATTCCGAAAATTTGGAGTACTGTGTTGTCGCTTGATCACACAGACCCATTTATGACAATTCAAACAGAAAATGTCGGCAGGAGGTTTTCTTTTTGTCTATCTTCGGGAAGTAAAAAGTCTTCAAATGATTTTTAAGAATTAAGGGCCTTGCCGATCTTATATACAAGTGAACAGAAACTAAGATTTATTAGTCACATTATCGGAACAATTGATTGGATACCGCACACTAAAAGATTTTTTTTTTTCATGTCATGCCTGGTCGTGTCGGATGCACTTCAGACTGTCATCCCAATAGTCCTGAGTTCGAACTCTGCCAGCTGCAGTTGCCGTCCTGCAGAAGGTTTGGGCAAGTAATCTTTGTTTCTGAAGATATCAGTAAATAACAATTAATCAAAATGTAGCTTAATAACTGATGGCCGTTTTTACGACTGCTTTGTTTTCATATCTGCTTAGTTTTTATATTTGCTATGTTTTTATATCTGCTTTGTTTTTATATCTGCTTTGTTTTTACGTCTGCTTTGTTTTTATGTCTGCTTTGTTTTATACACTAAATGACGTGTTCCGTTTTGAGGACAAGTGTCGGTTCTAAATGACATTTTCGGTCACTGGAGCATGAGCGTAACATTCCAGTCCCTCCTGCTTCTCAAGAAAAGATAAAGCGGCTTGCAATCCACAACATGTCATATTAGTTCGCTTGGGCACCTCTATATGACCCACTTGTCTCTATCTGGCTATCTGGGCAAGCTCTTATTAAATTTATATCCTGATGTCATGTATAAAGATCAGGTTCTTAGCAATGACAGTGATATAAAAAGAAAACATAAATATATATATAAATTATTTTCAAAGAAATGTAACCAACCAGATCTAAAATTATCTCACTTAAATCTCAGAAAACAATTACATTTCCCACATTTTTTTTCATCCCTGGGACTTCCGTTCTATCGTCCACCCCAACCCTACCCCTCGGCTCCCTCACACACACGCACTCTACAGCACTTAAGCATACCTCAACTACTTTGATCAGAACCCAATCTTCTGATACATCTGTGAACACTTTTATTTTTTTTAAATTTCCCATAGGCAAGAACAAGTCTCTGTTGTTAATCAATAATAAAAGACCTTCACCTTGGGGCGCCATGAGGGCGGACGAACACAAAATCTTCCAGTTAAATATTTTCATCTAATGCATTCAATTAGTTTGAGCCACTTCTGGAGACAGGCCAAGGGGAGAAATGGGGCCGGCAAGTCTTCTCTTAAGTCTCATTAAGTGCAGCTTGGACATGTCGAAGTCGTCGTCCATCTTCTTTGAGAAACAGATTAACTAGAGATGTGCAACACTAATTTAAACTTGGTCATCTAACGAGACTTAAAGAGGGCTAGGCAACTTTACGTAATTTTAATTACAGATCTATCGAGGAGACGTGGAAATATATATATAAACTGTAATTCTGTCGTACGTAAATGTATAATATTAGGAACAGAGACAAAGTCTTATTTTAGATGACAATATTTATCACATAGAGAGAAATATTAAATACTTGACAAAAAGAAACCACTATACAGGTAGTTTGAGCCATTGAATAGTTTTAATGAATATAATAATGTTCTTAAAAAAAAGCATTGGGAATATTTTGACTAATCTAAAATCAAAAACATCATCAGTGTTTTGTTTGTAAGTGAATGGAGCTCAAATAGTATAACGTTGTAGGGGGCGCGGTGGTTAAGTTGTTAAGCGTTTGACCTGGAGTCCTGGGCTCGAATCTCAATGAAGACTAGAATTTTGAATTTTAAGCACTTTTATGGGACCCCTGAGTGCACCATGACTTTACTTGGGGACAGTTAAGGCGGTTGGTCGTTGTGCGTGCCTGAATGAAACCCTGCTCGTTAACCATCGTCCAAAGAAACAGATGAACTTAACATTAACGCCCTATAGATCGCAAGGTCTGAAAGGGGAACTATTTTTACACTGTGCTGAGATTATTCATTGCAGAAAAGGTTGATAGTCAAAGATTTGTAACTTATTTTAACTGAAAAAAAAAGTTTTTTTAAAAATAGTCTTAATGGAAAGCAATTTTTTTTATAGATATACTTATAAAGCATAACAATTATGTTTCTTGGAGTAAGTTTTTACATTTCTGCTTAAGCAGTTCAAATAGTTTTATGTTCAAATTAAAGCTGATTTTCTAATTACCAAAAACTTCCCCGTCTATTGTGTTCTAATCTTTTAGAGCTAATGTCTGGGATTAAAACGGATCAAGTTTTGAGATTTCTAATTTTATAAAATTAATAATGAAACAAAAATCCCATGCATAATTTAAAGAGACGAACAAGATAAATGTTTTCTAAAAACTTAAAATGCAAAGTCGAAGCTTCAGTTTAAAAACACGTAGATCTGAGTCCCAATACAAGTCTGACTAAAGAGAACAAAGTCGAAGCTTCAGTTTAAAAACACGTAGATCTGAGTCCTAATACAAGTCTGACTAAAGAGAACAAAGTCGATACTTCAGTTTAAAAACACGTAGATCTGAGTCCTAATACAAGTCTGACTAAAGAGAACAAAGTCGAAGCTTCAGTTTAAAAACACGTAGATCTGAGTCCTAATACAAGTTGAAGCAGTACTACTGAATGTCTTCTCTTCGAGTTCTATGAAATCAACAAGTTGAAGCAGTACTACTGAATGTCTTCTCTTCGAGTTCTATGAAATCAACAAGTTGAAGCAGTACTACTGAATGTCTTCTCTTCGAGTTCTATGAAATCAACAAGTTGAAGCAGTACTACTGAATGTCTTCTCTTCGAGTTCTATGAAATCAACAAGTTGAAGCAGTACTACTGAATGTCTTCTCTTCGAGTTCTATGAAATCAACAAGTTGAAGCAGTACTACTGAATGTCTTCTCTTCGAGTTCTATGAAATCAACAAGTTGAAGCAGTACTACTGAATGTCTTCTCTTCGAGTTCTATGAAATCAACAAGTTGAAGCAGTACTACTGAATGTCTTCTCTTCGAGTTCTATGAAATCAACAAGTTGAAGCAGTACTACTGAATGTCTTCTCTTCGAGTTCTATGAAATCAACAAGTTGAAGCAGTACTACTGAATGTCTTCTCTTCGAGTTCTATGAAATCAACAAGTTGAAGCAGTACTACTGAATGTCTTCTCTTCGAGTTCTATGAAATCAACAAGTTGAAGCAGTACTACTGAATGTCTTCTCTTCGAGTTCTATGAAATCAACAAGTTGAAGCAGTACTACTGAATGTCTTCTCTTCGAGTTCTATGAAATCAACAAGTTGAAGCAGTACTACTGAATGTCTTCTCTTCGAGTTCTATGAAATCAACAAGTTGAAGCAGTACTACTGAATGTCTTCTCTTCGAGTTCTATGAAATCAACAAGTTGAAGCAGTACTACTGAATGTCTTCTCTTCGAGTTCTATGAAATCAACAAGTTGAAGCAGTACTACTGAATGTCTTCTCTTCGAGTTCTATGAAATCAACAAGTTGAAGCAGTACTACTGAATGTCTTCTCTTCGAGTTCTATGAAATCAACAAGTTGAAGCAGTACTACTGAATGTCTTCTCTTCGAGTTCTATGAAATCAACAAGTTGAAGCAGTACTACTGAATGTCTTCTCTTCGAGTTCTATGAAATCAACAAGTTGAAGCAGTACTACTGAATGTCTTCTCTTCGAGTTCTATGAAATCAACAAGTTGAAGCAGTACTACTGAATGTCTTCTCTTCGAGTTCTATGAAATCAACAAGTTGAAGCAGTACTACTGAATGTCTTCTCTTCGAGTTCTATGAAATCAACAAGTTGAAGCAGTACTACTGAATGTCTTCTCTTCGAGTTCTATGAAATCAACAAGTTGAAGCAGTACTACTGAATGTCTTCTCTTCGAGTTCTATGAAATCAACAAGTTGAAGCAGTACTACTGAATGTCTTCTCTTCGAGTTCTATGAAATCAACAAGTTGAAGCAGTACTACTGAATGTCTTCTCTTCGAGTTCTATGAAATCAACAAGTTGAAGCAGTACTACTGAATGTCTTCTCTTCGAGTTCTATGAAATCAACAAGTTGAAGCAGTACTACTGAATGTCTTCTCTTCGAGTTCTATGAAATCAACAAGTTGAAGCAGTACTACTGAATGTCTTCTCTTCGAGTTCTATGAAATCAACAAGTTGAAGCAGTACTACTGAATGTCTTCTCTTCGAGTTCTATGAAATCAACAAGTTGAAGCAGTACTACTGAATGTCTTCTCTTCGAGTTCTATGAAATCAACAAGTTGAAGCAGTACTACTGAATGTCTTCTCTTCGAGTTCTATGAAATCAACAAGTTGAAGCAGTACTACTGAATGTCTTCTCTTCGAGTTCTATGAAATCAACAAGTTGAAGCAGTACTACTGAATGTCTTCTCTTCGAGTTCTATGAAATCAACAAGTTGAAGCAGTACTACTGAATGTCTTCTCTTCGAGTTCTATGAAATCAACAAGTTGAAGCAGTACTACTGAATGTCTTCTCTTCGAGTTCTATGAAATCAACAAGTTGAAGCAGTACTACTGAATGTCTTCTCTTCGAGTTCTATGAAATCAACAAGTTGAAGCAGTACTACTGAATGTCTTCTCTTCGAGTTCTATGAAATCAACAAGTTGAAGCAGTACTACTGAATGTCTTCTCTTCGAGTTCTATGAAATCAACAAGTTGAAGCAGTACTACTGAATGTCTTCTCTTCGAGTTCTATGAAATCAACAAGTTGAAGCAGTACTACTGAATGTCTTCTCTTCGAGTTCTATGAAATCAACAAGTTGAAGCAGTACTACTGAATGTCTTCTCTTCGAGTTCTATGAAATCAACAAGTTGAAGCAGTACTACTGAATGTCTTCTCTTCGAGTTCTATGAAATCAACAAGTTGAAGCAGTACTACTGAATGTCTTCTCTTCGAGTTCTATGAAATCAACAAGTTGAAGCAGTACTACTGAATGTCTTCTCTTCGAGTTCTATGAAATCAACAAGTTGAAGCAGTACTACTGAATGTCTTCTCTTCGAGTTCTATGAAATCAACAAGTTGAAGCAGTACTACTGAATGTCTTCTCTTCGAGTTCTATGAAATCAACAAGTTGAAGCAGTACTACTGAATGTCTTCTCTTCGAGTTCTATGAAATCAACAAGTTGAAGCAGTACTACTGAATGTCTTCTCTTCGAGTTCTATGAAATCAACAAGTTGAAGCAGTACTACTGAATGTCTTCTCTTCGAGTTCTATGAAATCAACAAGTTGAAGCAGTACTACTGAATGTCTTCTCTTCGAGTTCTATGAAATCAACAAGTTGAAGCAGTACTACTGAATGTCTTCTCTTCGAGTTCTATGAAATCAACAAGTTGAAGCAGTACTACTGAATGTCTTCTCTTCGAGTTCTATGAAATCAACAAGTTGAAGCAGTACTACTGAATGTCTTCTCTTCGAGTTCTATGAAATCAACAAGTTGAAGCAGTACTACTGAATGTCTTCTCTTCGAGTTCTATGAAATCAACAAGTTGAAGCAGTACTACTGAATGTCTTCTCTTCGAGTTCTATGAAATCAACAAGTTGAAGCAGTACTACTGAATGTCTTCTCTTCGAGTTCTATGAAATCAACAAGTTGAAGCAGTACTACTGAATGTCTTCTCTTCGAGTTCTATGAAATCAACAAGTTGAAGCAGTACTACTGAATGTCTTCTCTTCGAGTTCTATGAAATCAACAAGTTGAAGCAGTACTACTGAATGTCTTCTCTTCGAGTTCTATGAAATCAACAAGTTGAAGCAGTACTACTGAATGTCTTCTCTTCGAGTTCTATGAAATCAACAAGTTGAAGCAGTACTACTGAATGTCTTCTCTTCGAGTTCTATGAAATCAACAAGTTGAAGCAGTACTACTGAATGTCTTCTCTTCGAGTTCTATGAAATCAACAAGTTGAAGCAGTACTACTGAATGTCTTCTCTTCGAGTTCTATGAAATCAACAAGTTGAAGCAGTACTACTGAATGTCTTCTCTTCGAGTTCTATGAAATCAACAAGTTGAAGCAGTACTACTGAATGTCTTCTCTTCGAGTTCTATGAAATCAACAAGTTGAAGCAGTACTACTGAATGTCTTCTCTTCGAGTTCTATGAAATCAACAAGTTGAAGCAGTACTACTGAATGTCTTCTCTTCGAGTTCTATGAAATCAACAAGTTGAAGCAGTACTACTGAATGTCTTCTCTTCGAGTTCTATGAAATCAACAAGTTGAAGCAGTACTACTGAATGTCTTCTCTTCGAGTTCTATGAAATCAACAAGTTGAAGCAGTACTACTGAATGTCTTCTCTTCGAGTTCTATGAAATCAACAAGTTGAAGCAGTACTACTGAATGTCTTCTCTTCGAGTTCTATGAAATCAACAAGTTGAAGCAGTACTACTGAATGTCTTCTCTTCGAGTTCTATGAAATCAACAAGTTGAAGCAGTACTACTGAATGTCTTCTCTTCGAGTTCTATGAAATCAACAAGTTGAAGCAGTACTACTGAATGTCTTCTCTTCGAGTTCTATGAAATCAACAAGTTGAAGCAGTACTACTGAATGTCTTCTCTTCGAGTTCTATGAAATCAACAAGTTGAAGCAGTACTACTGAATGTCTTCTCTTCGAGTTCTATGAAATCAACAAGTTGAAGCAGTACTACTGAATGTCTTCTCTTCGAGTTCTATGAAATCAACAAGTTGAAGCAGTACTACTG
Source organism: Biomphalaria sudanica (assembly GCA_036873155.1). Taxonomy (NCBI): domain Eukaryota; kingdom Metazoa; phylum Mollusca; class Gastropoda; family Planorbidae; genus Biomphalaria; species Biomphalaria sudanica. Next base: position 255,680 of record JAZGLO010000862.1, read on the forward strand.
AATGTCTTCTCTTCGAGTTCTATGAAATCAACAAGTTGAAGCAGTACTACTGAATGTCTTCTCTTCGAGTTCTATGAAATCAACAAGTTGAAGCAGTACTACTGAATGTCTTCTCTTCGAGTTCTATGAAATCAACAAGTTGAAGCAGTACTACTGAATGTCTTCTCTTCGAGTTCTATGAAATCAACAAGTTGAAGCAGTACTACTGAATGTCTTCTCTTCGAGTTCTATGAAATCAACAAGTTGAAGCAGTACTACTGAATGTCTTCTCTTCGAGTTCTATGAAATCAACAAGTTGAAGCAGTACTACTGAATGTCTTCTCTTCGAGTTCTATGAAATCAACAAGTTGAAGCAGTACTACTGAATGTCTTCTCTTCGAGTTCTATGAAATCAACAAGTTGAAGCAGTACTACTGAATGTCTTCTCTTCGAGTTCTATGAAATCAACAAGTTGAAGCAGTACTACTGAATGTCTTCTCTTCGAGTTCTATGAAATCAACAAGTTGAAGCAGTACTACTGAATGTCTTCTCTTCGAGTTCTATGAAATCAACAAGTTGAAGCAGTACTACTGAATGTCTTCTCTTCGAGTTCTATGAAATCAACAAGTTGAAGCAGTACTACTGAATGTCTTCTCTTCGAGTTCTATGAAATCAACAAGTTGAAGCAGTACTACTGAATGTCTTCTCTTCGAGTTCTATGAAATCAACAAGTTGAAGCAGTACTACTGAATGTCTTCTCTTCGAGTTCTATGAAATCAACAAGTTGAAGCAGTACTACTGAATGTCTTCTCTTCGAGTTCTATGAAATCAACAAGTTGAAGCAGTACTACTGAATGTCTTCTCTTCGAGTTCTATGAAATCAACAAGTTGAAGCAGTACTACTGAATGTCTTCTCTTCGAGTTCTATGAAATCAACAAGTTGAAGCAGTACTACTGAATGTCTTCTCTTCGAGTTCTATGAAATCAACAAGTTGAAGCAGTACTACTGAATGTCTTCTCTTCGAGTTCTATGAAATCAACAAGTTGAAGCAGTACTACTGAATGTCTTCTCTTCGAGTTCTATGAAATCAACAAGTTGAAGCAGTACTACTGAATGTCTTCTCTTCGAGTTCTATGAAATCAACAAGTTGAAGCAGTACTACTGAATGTCTTCTCTTCGAGTTCTATGAAATCAACAAGTTGAAGCAGTACTACTGAATGTCTTCTCTTCGAGTTCTATGAAATCAACAAGTTGAAGCAGTACTACTGAATGTCTTCTCTTCGAGTTCTATGAAATCAACAAGTTGAAGCAGTACTACTGAATGTCTTCTCTTCGAGTTCTATGAAATCAACAAGTTGAAGCAGTACTACTGAATGTCTTCTCTTCGAGTTCTATGAAATCAACAAGTTGAAGCAGTACTACTGAATGTCTTCTCTTCGAGTTCTATGAAATCAACAAGTTGAAGCAGTACTACTGAATGTCTTCTCTTCGAGTTCTATGAAATCAACAAGTTGAAGCAGTACTACTGAATGTCTTCTCTTCGAGTTCTATGAAATCAACAAGTTGAAGCAGTACTACTGAATGTCTTCTCTTCGAGTTCTATGAAATCAACAAGTTGAAGCAGTACTACTGAATGTCTTCTCTTCGAGTTCTATGAAATCAACAAGTTGAAGCAGTACTACTGAATGTCTTCTCTTCGAGTTCTATGAAATCAACAAGTTGAAGCAGTACTACTGAATGTCTTCTCTTCGAGTTCTATGAAATCAACAAGTTGAAGCAGTACTACTGAATGTCTTCTCTTCGAGTTCTATGAAATCAACAAGTTGAAGCAGTACTACTGAATGTCTTCTCTTCGAGTTCTATGAAATCAACAAGTTGAAGCAGTACTACTGAATGTCTTCTCTTCGAGTTCTATGAAATCAACAAGTTGAAGCAGTACTACTGAATGTCTTCTCTTCGAGTTCTATGAAATCAACAAGTTGAAGCAGTACTACTGAATGTCTTCTCTTCGAGTTCTATGAAATCAACAAGTTGAAGCAGTACTACTGAATGTCTTCTCTTCGAGTTCTATGAAATCAACAAGTTGAAGCAGTACTACTGAATGTCTTCTCTTCGAGTTCTATGAAATCAACAAGTTGAAGCAGTACTACTGAATGTCTTCTCTTCGAGTTCTATGAAATCAACAAGTTGAAGCAGTACTACTGAATGTCTTCTCTTCGAGTTCTATGAAATCAACAAGTTGAAGCAGTACTACTGAATGTCTTCTCTTCGAGTTCTATGAAATCAACAAGTTGAAGCAGTACTACTGAATGTCTTCTCTTCGAGTTCTATGAAATCAACAAGTTGAAGCAGTACTACTGAATGTCTTCTCTTCGAGTTCTATGAAATCAACAAGTTGAAGCAGTACTACTGAATGTCTTCTCTTCGAGTTCTATGAAATCAACAAGTTGAAGCAGTACTACTGAATGTCTTCTCTTCGAGTTCTATGAAATCAACAAGTTGAAGCAGTACTACTGAATGTCTTCTCTTCGAGTTCTATGAAATCAACAAGTTGAAGCAGTACTACTGAATGTCTTCTCTTCGAGTTCTATGAAATCAACAAGTTGAAGCAGTACTACTGAATGTCTTCTCTTCGAGTTCTATGAAATCAACAAGTTGAAGCAGTACTACTGAATGTCTTCTCTTCGAGTTCTATGAAATCAACAAGTTGAAGCAGTACTACTGAATGTCTTCTCTTCGAGTTCTATGAAATCAACAAGTTGAAGCAGTACTACTGAATGTCTTCTCTTCGAGTTCTATGAAATCAACAAGTTGAAGCAGTACTACTGAATGTCTTCTCTTCGAGTTCTATGAAATCAACAAGTTGAAGCAGTACTACTGAATGTCTTCTCTTCGAGTTCTATGAAATCAACAAGTTGAAGCTACTGAATGTCTTCTCTTCGAGTTCTATGAAATCAACAAGTTGAAGCAGTACTACTGAATGTCTTCTCTTCGAGTTCTATGAAATCAACAAGTTGAAGCAGTACTACTGAATGTCTTCTCTTCGAGTTCTATGAAATCAACAAGTTGAAGCAGTACTACTGAATGTCTTCTCTTCGAGTTCTATGAAATCAACAAGTTGAAGCAGTACTACTGAATGTCTTCTCTTCGAGTTCTATGAAATCAACAAGTTGAAGCAGTACTACTGAATGTCTTCTCTTCGAGTTCTATGAAATCAACAAGTTGAAGCAGTACTACTGAATGTCTTCTCTTCGAGTTCTATGAAATCAACAAGTTGAAGCAGTACTACTGAATGTCTTCTCTTCGAGTTCTATGAAATCAACAAGTTGAAGCAGTACTACTGAATGTCTTCTCTTCGAGTTCTATGAAATCAACAAGTTGAAGCAGTACTACTGAATGTCTTCTCTTCGAGTTCTATGAAATCAACAAGTTGAAGCAGTACTACTGAATGTCTTCTCTTCGAGTTCTATGAAATCAACAAGTTGAAGCAGTACTACTGAATGTCTTCTCTTCGAGTTCTATGAAATCAACAAGTTGAAGCAGTACTACTGAATGTCTTCTCTTCGAGTTCTATGAAATCAACAAGTTGAAGCAGTACTACTGAATGTCTTCTCTTCGAGTTCTATGAAATCAACAAGTTGAAGCAGTACTACTGAATGTCTTCTCTTCGAGTTCTATGAAATCAACAAGTTGAAGCAGTACTACTGAATGTCTTCTCTTCGAGTTCTATGAAATCAACAAGTTGAAGCAGTACTACTGAATGTCTTCTCTTCGAGTTCTATGAAATCAACAAGTTGAAGCAGTACTACTGAATGTCTTCTCTTCGAGTTCTATGAATCAACAAGTTGAAGCAGTACTACTGAATGTCTTCTCTTCGAGTTCTATGAAATCAACAAGTTGAAGCAGTACTACTGAATGTCTTCTCTTCGAGTTCTATGAAATCAACAAGTTGAAGCAGTACTACTGAATGTCTTCTCTTCGAGTTCTATGAAATCAACAAGTTGAAGCAGTACTACTGAATGTCTTCTCTTCGAGTTCTATGAAATCAACAAGTTGAAGCAGTACTACTGAATGTCTTCTCTTCGAGTTCTATGAAATCAACAAGTTGAAGCAGTACTACTGAATGTCTTCTCTTCGAGTTCTATGAAATCAACAAGTTGAAGCAGTACTACTGAATGTCTTCTCTTCGAGTTCTATGAAATCAACAAGTTGAAGCAGTACTACTGAATGTCTTCTCTTCGAGTTCTATGAAATCAACAAGTTGAAGCAGTACTACTGAATGTCTTCTCTTCGAGTTCTATGAAATCAACAAGTTGAAGCAGTACTACTGAATGTCTTCTCTTCGAGTTCTATGAAATCAACAAGTTGAAGCAGTACTACTGAATGTCTTCTCTTCGAGTTCTATGAAATCAACAAGTTGAAGCAGTACTACTGAATGTCTTCTCTTCGAGTTCTATGAAATCAACAAGTTGAAGCAGTACTACTGAATGTCTTCTCTTCGAGTTCTATGAAATCAACAAGTTGAAGCAGTACTACTGAATGTCTTCTCTTCGAGTTCTATGAAATCAACAAGTTGAAGCAGTACTACTGAATGTCTTCTCTTCGAGTTCTATGAAATCAACAAGTTGAAGCAGTACTACTGAATGTCTTCTCTTCGAGTTCTATGAAATCAACAAGTTGAAGCAGTACTACTGAATGTCTTCTCTTCGAGTTCTATGAAATCAACAAGTTGAAGCAGTACTACTGAATGTCTTCTCTTCGAGTTCTATGAAATCAACAAGTTGAAGCAGTACTACTGAATGTCTTCTCTTCGAGTTCTATGAAATCAACAAGTTGAAGCAGTACTACTGAATGTCTTCTCTTCGAGTTCTATGAAATCAACAAGTTGAAGCAGTACTACTGAATGTCTTCTCTTCGAGTTCTATGAAATCAACAAGTTGAAGCAGTACTACTGAATGTCTTCTCTTCGAGTTCTATGAAATCAACAAGTTGAAGCAGTACTACTGAATGTCTTCTCTTCGAGTTCTATGAAATCAACAAGTTGAAGCAGTACTACTGAATGTCTTCTCTTCGAGTTCTATGAAATCAACAAGTTGAAGCAGTACTACTGAATGTCTTCTCTTCGAGTTCTATGAAATCAACAAGTTGAAGCAGTACTACTGAATGTCTTCTCTTCGAGTTCTATGAAATCAACAAGTTGAAGCAGTACTACTGAATGTCTTCTCTTCGAGTTCTATGAAATCAACAAGTTGAAGCAGTACTACTGAATGTCTTCTCTTCGAGTTCTATGAAATCAACAAGTTGAAGCAGTACTACTGAATGTCTTCTCTTCGAGTTCTATGAAATCAACAAGTTGAAGCAGTACTACTGAATGTCTTCTCTTCGAGTTCTATGAAATCAACAAGTTGAAGCAGTACTACTGAATGTCTTCTCTTCGAGTTCTATGAAATCAACAAGTTGAAGCAGTACTACTGAATGTCTTCTCTTCGAGTTCTATGAAATCAACAAGTTGAAGCAGTACTACTGAATGTCTTCTCTTCGAGTTCTATGAAATCAACAAGTTGAAGCAGTACTACTGAATGTCTTCTCTTCGAGTTCTATGAAATCAACAAGTTGAAGCAGTACTACTGAATGTCTTCTCTTCGAGTTCTATGAAATCAACAAGTTGAAGCAGTACTACTGAATGTCTTCTCTTCGAGTTCTATGAAATCAACAAGTTGAAGCAGTACTACTGAATGTCTTCTCTTCGAGTTCTATGAAATCAACAAGTTGAAGCAGTACTACTGAATGTCTTCTCTTCGAGTTCTATGAAATCAACAAGTTGAAGCAGTACTACTGAATGTCTTCTCTTCGAGTTCTATGAAATCAACAAGTTGAAGCAGTACTACTGAATGTCTTCTCTTCGAGTTCTATGAAATCAACAAGTTGAAGCAGTACTACTGAATGTCTTCTCTTCGAGTTCTATGAAATCAACAAGTTGAAGCAGTACTACTGAATGTCTTCTCTTCGAGTTCTATGAAATCAACAAGTTGAAGCAGTACTACTGAATGTCTTCTCTTCGAGTTCTATGAAATCAACAAGTTGAAGCAGTACTACTGAATGTCTTCTCTTCGAGTTCTATGAAATCAACAAGTTGAAGCAGTACTACTGTCTTCTCTTCGAGTTCTATGAAATCAACAAGTTGAAGCAGTACTACTGAATGTCTTCTCTTCGAGTTCTATGAAATCAACAAGTTGAAGCAGTACTACTGAATGTCTTCTCTTCGAGTTCTATGAAATCAACAAGTTGAAGCAGTACTACTGAATGTCTTCTCTTCGAGTTCTATGAAATCAACAAGTTGAAGCAGTACTACTGAATGTCTTCTCTTCGAGTTCTATGAAATCAACAAGTTGAAGCAGTACTACTGAATGTCTTCTCTTCGAGTTCTATGAAATCAACAAGTTGAAGCAGTACTACTGAATGTCTTCTCTTCGAGTTCTATGAAATCAACAAGTTGAAGCAGTACTACTGAATGTCTTCTCTTCGAGTTCTATGAAATCAACAAGTTGAAGCAGTACTACTGAATGTCTTCTCTTCGAGTTCTATGAAATCAACAAGTTGAAGCAGTACTACTGAATGTCTTCTCTTCGAGTTCTATGAAATCAACAAGTTGAAGCAGTACTACTGAATGTCTTCTCTTCGAGTTCTATGAAATCAACAAGTTGAAGCAGTACTACTGAATGTCTTCTCTTCGAGTTCTATGAAATCAACAAGTTGAAGCAGTACTACTGAATGTCTTCTCTTCGAGTTCTATGAAATCAACAAGTTGAAGCAGTACTACTGAATGTCTTCTCTTCGAGTTCTATGAAATCAACAAGTTGAAGCAGTACTACTGAATGTCTTCTCTTCGAGTTCTATGAAATCAACAAGTTGAAGCAGTACTACTGAATGGTCCGTCCTAATTGACATCTGTTACATCCCACCAGTCTCATTGGTGTCAGAAGCTGGCGTTAACCGCTCCAGGGTCTACAGGACTTATCATACGCCTCTAGTGCGACCTTTATCTCTCAAGGATGCTCCTCTTTCTTTTGAAAAGGCTCAGATCAATGGCCAACACAAGAGAGAGCTAGCCTCCCAGCTCAAATTATGGACTAGAAAATTTACCGGAGTGAAAGAGAGATGAAAGAAAGAAGAGATAACATGTAGCGGTCGATGACTGGAAATAAAAGAGAATGTCAAGAAAAAAAAAGTAAAGCAATATTGGAAGGGGGGGGGAACAAGAAGGAAGTTTTTTCTCCGAGTAAAACGTAATATTTGAAAATGGAAAATTTTCTGTAGAAAGATGTCAGAACTGGAGCTAGGGTTATGTCTTCTTAGCAAATTGATCGTCATATATAAGAGTTAAACCATTAGTTTGGGAAATAGCTTTCAGTAAATACTACCTAGTAGATAATGCTGAATTGGTAATCCTAGCTTGTAAATCCTAAATCAGGAATTCTAAATAGGTAAATCTGAAATAATCCTTAATATCCAACTTGATATAATACTACAAGTAGGTACTTAGGTGTAGGCAGTTATCATCTTTTAGTAAAGTTAACTTAATTAATTCTGTTCGAGTTAATTGATATCCTATTGTAAGCATAATTTAACTTTAGACAGCCAGGCGTTGTTAAGCTGTTTTGGCTGTTTGCTGTCCTGTTATTTTAATGACAATTTGATGTTTCTCGAGCCACTTAAGTGTTACTCATCTTTAGACACCTTGCGGTTCATTAACTCTAGGCGTTATCTTTGTGACTTATCTCTAGACAACTTGATGTGACTTATCTCTAGACAACTTGATGTGACTTAACTCTAGACATCCTGATGTGACTTAACTCTAGACAACTTGATTTGACTTATCTCTAGACATCCTGATGTGACTTAACTCTAGACAACTTGGTGTGACTTAACTCTAGACAACTGGTGTGACTTTAACTCTAGACAACTTGGTGTGTCTTTAACTCTAGACAACCTGGTGTGACTTTAACTCTAGACAACCTGGTGTGACTTTAACTCTAGACAACTTGGTGTGTCTAAACTCTTTGCATATTAAGGTCTTTGTGCTCTAGGGTTTGTTTTATCTTCAGTTTCTACAAACTCCACAAGTACCTTTCTCTCAGCTCACACATTGACACAGACACTACAAACTAAAACAAGTACCGTTCTCTCGGCTCACACATTGACACAGACACTACAAACTCCACAAGTACCATTCTCTCAGCTCACACATTGACACAGACACTACAAACTCCACAAGTACCATTCTCTCAGCTCACACATTGACACAGACACTACAAACTCCACAAGTACCGTTCTCTCAGCTCACACATTGACACAGACACAACAAACTCCACAAGTACCGTTCTCTCAGCTCACACATTGACACAGACACTACAAACTCCACAAGTACCATTCTCTCAGCTCACACATTGACACAGACACTACAAACTCCACAAGTACCATTCTCTCAGCTCACACATTGACACAGACACTACAAACTCCACAAGTACCGTTCTCTCAGCTCACACTGACACAGACACTACAAACTCCACAAGTACCATTCTCTCAGCTCACACATTGACACAGACACTACAAACTCCACAAGTACCATTCTCTCAGCTCACACATTGACACAGACACTACAAACTCCACAAGTACCATTCTCTCAGCTCACACATTGACACAGACACTACAAACTCCACAAGTACCGTTCTCTCAGCTCACACATTGACACAGACACTACAAACTCACAAGTACCATTCTCTCAGCTCACACATTGACACAGACACTACAAACTCCACAAGTACCGTTCTCTCAGCTCACACTGACACAGACACTACAAACTCCACAAGTACCATTCTCTCAGCTCACACATTGACACAGACACTACAAACTCCACAAGTACCATTCTCTCAGCTCACACATTGACACAGACACTACAAACTCCACAAGTACCATTCTCTCAGCTCACACATTGACACAGACACTACAAACTCCACAAGTACCGTTCTCTCAGCTCACACTGACACAGACACTACAAACTCCACAAGTACCATTCTCTCAGCTCACACATTGACACAGACACTACAAACTCCACAAGTACCATCTCTCAGCTCACACATTGACACAGACACTACAAACTCCACAAGTACCATTCTCTCAGCTCACACATTGACACAGACACTACAAACTCCACAAGTACCGTTCTCTCAGCTCACACTGACACAGACACTACAAACTCCACAAGTACCATTCTCTCAGCTCACACATTGACACAGACACTACAAACTCCACAAGTACCATTCTCTCAGCTCACACATTGACACAGACACTACAAACTCCACAAGTACCATTCTCTCAGCTCACACATTGACACAGACACTACAAACTCCACAAGTACCGTTCTCTCAGCTCACACTGACACAGACACTACAAACTCCACAAGTACCATTCTCTCAGCTCACACATTGATACAGACACTACAAACTCCACAAGTACCATTCTCTCAGCTCACACATTGACACAGACACTACAAACTCCACAAGTACCATTCTCTCAGCTCACACATTGACACAGACACTACAAACTCCACAAGTACCGTTCTCTCAGCTCACACTGACACAGACACTACAAACTCCACAAGTACCATTCTCTCAGCTCACACATTGACACAGGACACTACAAACTCCACAAGTACCATTCTCTCAGCTCACACATTGACACAGACACTACAAACTCCACAAGTACCATTCTCTCAGCTCACACATTGACACAGACACTACAGAAATCCCCTCTGACAATATTCTCATTAACAACAATAACAAATGAGATTTATGTTTACTTTGTACCATAGACTGGTGGTTTTTATTGAGTTCAATTTCTTGTCAAAAAATCATCCGAAATTACAATTCAATATTGCGGATCATACAAATCAACACTATGTACAGTCTATCCTTAGGTCAATATATCAATATGTAAAAGTCATGACTTTGTAACTTTTTGTAAATATGAAGCTGTATATCGGACACACTTGAGCTGGGTTTAAAGCATTCTTCATTCTGTGTTTATATTTTATATCACACTATTTGCATTTTAAAAATGCATAAGATATTTGGCTAATGTATGTACCTAAACATAAATAGAATAGGTTCTTCTAGAAATGTGTACATAGACGGTGGGGACATTCAATATTTTACACTGTACGAAATTATTGTATATAAAAACTTATACAGAAAAAAAGAGACAGAAACAGAGAAAGAGAGAAAGAGTGGAAGAGAGTGATAGAGAGAGAAACAAAAAGAGAGAGAGAAAGAAGGAAATACATAGAGAGAAAGAGAGAGAGAACGATAAAAGAGAGAAATAGAAAGAGAGACAGAGAGAGGGATAAGAGAGAGAAATAGAAAAAGAGAGAGAACAGAGAGAGGGGATAAGAGAGAGAAATAGAAAAAAGAGAGAGAACAGAGAGAACAGAGAGAGAGAAGGGGGAGTGTGAGTGGGGGATAGTGGAAAAGTATTGAGTAAATAAAGAGATATAGAGATAATAGAAGAGACAGGAAGACAGATGTAGAGAGGCAGAGAGAGGCAGAGAGAAAGAGAGGCAGAATGAGAGAAATTATTAGGTGCTTTTGCATACCTTTAGGAAAGTAAATCTTTCCAAATCGAATGTGATGCATAAAGTCTGAGCACATTTCAAGACATATTTCACAAGTCACAACATTTTCAATGGTATATACAATAGTCGATCAATATAAGTGTTTAGGAGACTGCATGGTATGGTACTCACAAGTAGATCCCACAAAGAAAATGGATTAAGATCTAATTTTACATTTTAAAAAATTAGAGACATGAGTAAACAAACTAAATGAAATAAAAGGAAAATACTAAATGATTGGAGGATGTATCAGGTATACCAAATACTAAATGATCTTGCAATAACAAAACACAAACACATGAATGTTCTAATGTATGAATTATTTGTATAATAACAAGAATAATGAAATGATTTATTAGCTTGTTGTTGAAATTACAATCTATTAAATGCAGATGTACTATGCACGTATGGAGTATAGACGAATCAAGACTCTAAGCATCTATAATATTTCACCAGATTCTTTGAAGGACACAATGTAATCACGTGACATTTATTTTGTTCTGAAAAAAAAAAAAGCACGAGAGAACATCAATTTTTGTTTATGAAAACAACGAACAGCAACCAATCACCTGATAGCACACACTGGTAGGACATAACTGATCGGACATAGTGGCTAGGAAACAGCTGGTATGGACACAGAAGGTAGGACACTGTAGTGTTGACCCACACCTGATTACTGGCATCGTATCCTTATTTACTTACAGTGAAATATACACAACAATACATAGCACCCAGTACATTCATCAGCATTGCAGTAACTATTGGCAGTAACTATTGGCAGTACGTGAGTAAGAAGAGTCTCTTGTGCATCTTTTCCTCTTCAAAACGACTACTTTACTTTTAGACCGAGACATCTTCAGTTTTAACTTTACCCCATGGAGCCGAAACTTCC
>JAZGLO010000863.1:0-12582 GCA_036873155.1 Biomphalaria sudanica
TCGTGTAAACCTGGTCGCAAGGGATACAACGAAATATCCATTGGAAAAGATTGTGAAGTATTATATCTTTGAGTCTGAAATACAACTTTAAAAAATAGTGGTACACATAATGTTTTGTCTATTAGTGTACTTATAGTTCAGTCTCGTGACAAGAATAGTCTATTGATGTAACTTTTTTTTAAATACGTGTGACTATCTTAAGAAGTAAAATGGCTCATCTTAGCTCGGGATGAATAAATATGTCTGTGTTTGGTAAATACGTATACCATTTAGATATACTCAGATCATCTGCTCAGTATAGATTTAAATCATCTGGTCAGTATAGATGGTATAGATGGTTATGTTATCTGGTAGGTTTAGATATTTAAATCCTCTGGTCATTATAGATATTTAAATAATCTGGTCAGTATAAATATTTAAGCCCTATAATTATATTGTCAATAAAATATATTTAAAGAATCCGTAGCTGCCATACAATGAGGATGTGGTTCATCCGTTTCAAATGGATTCGTTCCCTTTACATTAAAGTCTTTGAGTCAAAGCTTGAATACATTGCTACCATAGATATTCAACACATTATCAATTCTAACGGCTGGAGAAACAAATTCTTTTAAATTAAAAAAATGTAATTCAAACCACATAACAATCCGATATAAAAATGAAGTAAGCTATAAGTATTAAGATCAAGTCAATGGGACCGAATTTCCTAAAAACAAGAATCAATGAATGGTTTCATCAAGTTGATCTCCTCAATTGTTTTGCCTTCACGTTTGTTATATTTTTAAATTGGTAACGTAAAATTATCAATAGGCCCCAGGCTACATGAATTAGAAAAAAAAATGGAGTCATTAATAAATCTTTTAGGCATGATCTGTAATTGTAAGAATAGCTAATAGCTCCTGACAATGATACAGCCGACTGACGCACACACTCATATTCCACCCACACATAGTTAATAGCTCCTGACACTGATACAGCCGACAGACACACACACTCATATTCCACCCACACATAGTTAATAGCTCCTGACACTGATACAGCCGACAGACACACACACTCATATTCCACCCACACATAGTTAATAGCTCCTGACACTGATACAGCCGACAGACACACACACTCATATTCCACCCACACATAGTTAATGAGATTGCACATCAGAAGACATGTCCATCAATATTTTGTTTTTCCAAAGAAAACGAGATAAATACCGTCTGCCGTTATGCTTGAATGATTCCCTGGACAAGATCTGGAGGTCTCTGTACGCTTCTCCGGACTGCTTATTTAACGCTTAGAATCATCTCATCTCTAAACCCACGGTCCGACTCTTGTGTTGTAGATAATATTTACCTTGTATTAGGGAAATTTGAGTTGATTTCTGGTTGTGCTGGTCCCATATAGTTCATGGATAATGCCACTTCACCAAAACATTAGTCTGACTTGTTACGGTGCTCGCTCATTCTACAGTGCAGGATTAGTGTTGACTTTGCTAGATAAGAACATTTTTGTGTGTGCGTGCACTCTACATTGACTCTGCAAAGGAGTTTTAAGTCAAATCTTATGTTTAGGTCAGCATGACTGTTAGTGCATTATCTGCACAAGAATACTTAAAGAGTGGATTTATGCTGGATGAATTACTTGTGAATGTGTGTTTGAGTGTCTAGGTGTTTCGTTTATTTTAAATGTGTGTTTAAAAATATATATTATTTTTTTTACAAATGTGTAAAAACAAAAAACCAATTTCAACTACAAAATCAATAAAATAATTTTTCTAAATGATTATGCTTTTGAAAAGATAGCAACTAGATGTATGTATATAAGTAATACTTTTTTTTAGTGTGTTTATCTAGTGTATATATTTGTGGGGAATTGTTATGTTTGTGTGAGGGTAATGTGTGTGTTTAGATGGTGTGTGTATGTGTGTGTGAGGGTGGTGTATGTGCTTGTTTAAATAGGGGCAGAGCAATGTCAGCCTGTCTGAGATACGCTCATTGTGAAAGTAATTGATCGAGACTGCGTTTCGACTTAAAGCAGCTAAACATAACGGCATGCGGGCCTGGGGATTGCATGGTAGGAACGAGGCCAGATTAGCAGGCGTGAATTATGCATTAGGTGGAATGGAAGAGAATACATGCGGCTCTGCTTCCACTCAAATGTTAACGATACAACATCCATGTCAAAGCTTGGGCAAGAACTTACAATAGGTTGAAAACAAAATAGTTTACAAAGTCTAACAGCTAGAGATAGAGCTGGCACCTACTCTGGCACTGTTAAATATGAGTGTTAGTCGTAATTGTTAGCTGGTACTGTTAGCTATTACTGCTAACTGGCACAGTGAGCTTTCAATTGTTAGATGGTTAGCTGGTACTCTTAGTTGATAGTACTGTTAGCAAGTACTGTTAGTTAATGAAGCAGGCAGCCTTGTCTCACGCAAACTGTGGTTTGAAGCCAATCTCTAATGTTGTTGAAGAACAGCGTATTATTGGCCTCCCCTTGTAGGTTACTGGATTACTTTGATTATGTTTTGATTTACATTGTACTTTTCCAGGGTCACCCAGAGTGCCCCATGCCATACTTTGTCGAAAGGTGAACCTGTTGAACATTTCCATACTGACGAATGGGTTCAGGATTTGGCATTTGCAATCGATCTCACTGATCACCTGCAAGACTTGAATTTGAAACTTCATAGTAAAGACTTAAGTGTCACAACTGCGTGTGATTATGTGAAGTGCTTTCAAGCAAAATTACGTACCTAAACGGTACGTTGAATTGCGGAAATTAGCAGTCAGAATTCTAGCTATTTTTGCTAGCACTGATCTCTGTAAGCAGTTCTTTTCTATAATGAAAGCTACAAATCACCTCACAGTTCGAGATAATCTGATCAAAATTTGTCGTCAGTGATGATAGTGTCAGTGACAAACAAACTTCCACCCGATATTAATAAACTTGTAGCCCAGAAAGATGTCAAGCATCAGGACAAAGAACAAAATGCGTAATCATAGTAATTTGTAATTATTAAATTGTACTACAAATTTAGCTAACTAAGGGACAGGTATGCCATTAATTATTGTATTCTATTGTATTGTTTCTAATTTACATAAAACTAGTAGGCTGTTTTGCAACTGATTTTTGGCTGCGGCTCCTCAGGCCATAATAAGATTTTATGAGGCCCATACACCTTAACGAGTTTGACATGCCTGATCTATAGCAAAGTAATAATAATAAACTTAATAAATCTCCATACCCAGTCGGTCTAACATTACGATACTATCGGTAACACTTTCTCTACGTACACGTCATTTCTTTTTGTATTGGCGAATCTAGGGTTAGGCTTGTTCATAGATCCTGATACTGATGCTGAAAATATTGAAACATGCCTTCTCGAGAAAAAGATAATATAGATCCACAGACCTATATAAAGGTCTGTGGATAGATCCTTGTTAGTTTTTTTTTCTTCCATTTGGCATTTTCTGACAGATATCAACATTAAAAATGTAAATATACAAAATTAATTAATAAAAAATTTGAACATTCGGTTGATATATTTACACATTTATTGTTTTCACTGAGGGTTAGACTAGAAGCTGGATATCAACATTTCAAGACTAGAAACTGGATAACAACATTTTATGTCTAGAAGCTGGATAACAATATTTCAAGACTAGAAGCTGTATATTAACATTTCAAGACTAGAAGCTGGATATCAACATTTCAAGACTAGAAGCTGGATATCAACATGTCAAGACTAGAAACTGGATATCAACATGTCAAGACTAGAAGCTGTATATCAACATGTCAAGACTAGAAACTGGATATCAACATGTCAAGACTAGAAACTGGATATCAACATGTCAAGACTAGAAACTGGATATCAACATGTCAAGACTAGAAACTGGATATCAACATGTCAAGAATAGAAACTGGATATCAACATGTCAAGACTAGAAGCTGTATATCAACATGTCAAGACTAGAAGCTGTATATCAGCATGTCAAGACTAGAAACTGGATATCAACATGTCAAGACTAGAAACTGGATATCAACATGTCAAGACTAGAAACTGGATATCAACATGTCAAGACTAGAAGCTGTATATTAACATGTCAAGACTAGAAGCTGGATAGCGGAGGATAAACTCTTTTTATATGGGCAGTGGTGAAAACAATGAGGATCAAATTGATTTCCCCAAAATGTAAATAAAAGGTTTCATAATAAAGCACTTCAGTTTGCTACTTGCCTGAACTTGTTACTTGCCTGAACTTGTTATTTGATGAACATGTTATTTGATGAACTTGTTTGTTTCGTTTTCTTACTTTTTCAACGTGGACAAAAATCAGATTTCACTTTTTAATTCAATGTTTACAACCTTTGTTTCCATAGAAACCCGTGCTCCCTGCAACCTTGTGTCACCATTGTAATGATGTATTATGTATGTGTCTAGTAACAAAAGATGCACTATGTCTAGCTTGTAGATATCCTTGCTCGTTCTATCCTTGCTTGAAACATTAGAACAAAGTGTTGCTACTAAACAAACAATTTTTTTTTAAATTTTGATCAAAGACAACAACAAAAACAAAAAACACTCACACATAAAAAAAACATAGACTGTTTCTAAAGTAGACAAATCCAGTCACAGACAGACCGAAGATTGTGTTACGTCATAGGAGAGAGATAATTGTGGAGAGGTGGAGAGGTGGAGAGGTGGAGAGAAGTGAAAGAAAAAAATAGAAAGGGTTAAAAAAAAAAGGGAAGAGAAAAAAATGTATAATAAGAGAGAGAGAACGAGAAAGAGAGAACGAGAAAGAGAGAGAACGAGAAAGAGAGAACGAGAAAGAGAGAGAACGAGAAAGAGAGAGAACGAGAAAGAGAGAGAACGTGAAAGAGAGAGAACGAGAAAGAGAGAGAACGAGAAAGAGAGAGAACGAGAAAGAGAGAGAACAAGAAAGAGAGAGAACGTGAAAGAGAGAGAACGAGAAAGAGAGAGAACGAGAAAGAGAGAGAACGAGAAAGAGAGAGAACGAGAAAGAGAGGGAACGTGAAAGAGAGAGAACGAGAAAGAGAGAGAACGAGAAAGAGAGAGAACGTGAAAGAGAGAGAACGAGAAAGAGAGAGAACGAGAAAGAGAGAGAACGAGAAAGAGATAGAACAAGAAAGAGAGAGAACGAGAAAGAGAGAGAACGAGAAAGAGAGAGAACGTGAAAGAGAGAGAACGAGAAAGAGAGAGAACGAGAAAAAGAGAGAACGAGAAAGCGAAAGAACGTGAAAGAGAGAGAACGAGAAAGAGAGAGAACGAGAAAGAGAGAGAACGAGAAAAGAGA
Source organism: Biomphalaria sudanica (assembly GCA_036873155.1). NCBI lineage: Eukaryota > Metazoa > Mollusca > Gastropoda > Planorbidae > Biomphalaria > Biomphalaria sudanica. The sequence continues at coordinate 5,319 of JAZGLO010000863.1, forward strand.
GAGAACGAGAAAGAGAGAGAACGAGAAAAAGAGAGAACGAGAAAGAGAGAGAACGTGAAAGAGAGAGAACGAGAAAGACAGAGAACGAGAAAAAGAGAGAACGAGAAAGTGAAAGAACGTGAAAGAGAGAAAACGAGAAAGAGAGAGAACGAGAAAGAGAGAGAACGAGAAAAGAGAGAGAACGAGAAAGAGAGAGAACGAGAAAGAGAGAGAACGAGAAAAGAGAGAGAACGAGAAAGAGAGAGAACGAGAAAGAGAGAGAACGAGAAAGAGAGAGAACGAGAAAGAGAGAGAACGAGAAAGAGAGAGAACGAGAAAGAGAGAGAACGAGAAAGAGAGAGAACGTGAAAGAGAGAGAACGAGAAAGAGAGAGAACGAGAAAGAGAGAGAACAAGAAAGAGAGAGAACGAGAAAGAGAGAGAACGAGAAAGAGAGAGAACGAGAAAGAGAGAGAACAAGAAAGAGAGAGAACGAGAAAGAGAGAGAACGAGAAAGAGAGAGAACGAGAAAGAGAGAGAACGAGAAAGAGAGAGAACGAGAAAGAGAGAGAAAGAGAAAAGAGAGAACGAGAAATAGAGAGAACGAGAAATAGAGAGAACGAGAAAGAGAGAGAACGAGAAAGAGAGAGAAAGAGAAAAGAGAGAACGAGAAAGAGAGAGAACGAGAAAGAGAGAGAACGAGAAAGAGAGAGAACGAGAAAGAGAGAGAACAAGAAAGAGAGAGAACGAGAAAGAGAATGAACGTGAAAGAGAGAGAACGAGAAAGAGAGAGAACGAGAAAGAGAGAGAACGAGAAAGAGAGAGAACGAGAAAGAGAGAGAACGAGAAAGAGAGAGAACGAGAAAGAGAGAGAACGAGAAAGAGAGAGAACGTGAAAGAAAGAGAACGAGAAATAGAAAGAACGAGAAAGAGAGAGAACGAGAAAGAGAGAGAACGAGAAAGAGAGAGAACGAGAAAGAGAGAGAACGAGAAAGAGAGAGAACGAGAAAGAGAGAGAACGAGAAAGAGAGAGAACGAGAAAGAGAGAGAACGAGAAAGAGAGAGAACGAGAAAGAGAAAGAACGTGAAAGAGAGAGAACGAGAAAGAGAGAGAACGAGAAAGAGAGAGAACAAGAAAGAGAGAGAACGAGAAAGAGAGAGAACGAGAAAGAGAGAGAACGAGAAAGAGAGAGAACGTGAAAGAGAGAGAACGAGAAAGAGAAAGAACGAGAAAGAGAGAGAACGAGAAAGAGAGAGAACGAGAAAGAGAGAGAACGTGAAAGAGAGAGAACGAGAAAGAGAGAGAACGAGAAAAAGAGAAAACGAGAAAGCGAAAGAACGTGAAAGAGAGAGAACGAGAAAGAGAGAGAACGAGAAAGAGAGAGAACGAGAAAAGAGAGAGAACGAGAAAGAGAGAGAACGAGAAAGAGAGAGAACGAGAAAGAGAGAGAACGAGAAAGAGAGAGAACGAAAAAGAGAGAGAACGAGAAAGAGAGAGAACGAGAAAGAGAGAGAACGAGAAAAAGAGAACGAGAAAGAGAGAGAACGAGAAAGAGAGAGAACGAGAAAGAGAGAGAACGAGAAAGAGAGAGAACGAGAAAGAGAGAGAAAGAGAAAAGAGAGAACGAGAAAGAGAGAACGAGAAAGAGAGAGAACAAGAAAGAGAGAGAACGAGAAAGAGAGAGAACGAGAAAGAGAGAGAACGAGAAAGAGAGAGAAAGAGAAAAGAGAGAACGAGAAAGCGAAAGAACGTGAAAGAGAGAGAACGAGAAAGAGAGAGAACCAGAAAAAGAGAGAACGAGAAAGAGAGAGAACGAGAAAGAGAGAGAACGAAAAAGAGAGAGAACGAGAAAGAGAGAGAACGAGAAAGAGAGAGAACGAGAAAGAGAGAGAACGAGAAAGAGAGAGAACGAGAAAGAGAGAGAACGAGAAAGAGAGAGAACGTGAAAGAGAGAGAACGAGAAAGAGAGAGAACGAGAAAGAGAGAACGAGAAAGAGAGAGAACGAGAAAGAGAGAGAACGAGAAAGAGAGAGAACGAGAAAGAGAGAGAACGAGAAAGAGAGAGAACGAGAAAGAGAGAGAAAGAGAAAAAAGAGAACGAGAAAGAGAGAGAACGAGAAAGAGAGAGAACGTGAAAGAGAGAGAACGAGAAAGAGAGAGAACGAGAAAGAGAGAGAACGAGAAAGAGAGAGAACGAGAAAAGAGAGAACGAGAAATAGAGAGAACGAGAAATAGAGAGAACGAGAAATAGAGAGAACGAGAAAGAGAGAGAACGAGAAAAGAGAGAACGAGAAAGAGAAAGAACGAGAAAGAGAAAGAACGAGAAAGAGAGAGAACGAGAAAGAGAGAGAACGAGAAAGAGAGAGAACGAGAAAAAGAGAGAACGAGAAAAAGAGAGAACGTGAAAGAGAGAGAACGAGAAAGAGAGAGAACGAGAAAGAGAGAGAACGAGAAAGAGAGAGAACGAGAAAGAGAGAGAACGTGAAAGAGAGAGAACGAGAAAGAGAGAGAACGAGAAAGAGAGAGAACGAGAAAGAGAGAGAACGAGAAAGAGAGAGAACGAGAAAGAGAGAGAACGTGAAAGAGAGAGAACGAGAAAGAGAGAGAACGAGAAAGAGAGAGAACGAGAAAGAGAGAGAACGAGAAAGAGAGAGAACGAGAAAGAGAGAGAACGAGAAAGAGAGAGAACGAGAAAGAGAGAGAACGAGAAAGAGAGAGAACGTGAAAGAGAGAGAACGAGAAAGAGAGAGAACGAGAAAGAGAGAGAACGAGAAAGAGAGAGAACGAGAAATAGAGAGAACGAGAAAGAGAGAGAACGAGAAAGAGAGAGAACGTGAAAGAGAGAGAACGAGAAAGAGAGAGAACGAGAAAGAGAGAGAACGTGAAAGAGAGTGAACGAGAAAGAGAGAGAACGAGAAAGAGAGAGAACGAGAAAGAGAGAGAACGAGAAAGAGAGAGAACGAGAAAGAGAGAGAACGAGAAAGAGAGAGAACGAGAAAGAGAGAGAACGAGAAAGAGAGAGAACGAGAAAGAGAGAGAACGAGAAAGAGAGAGAACGAGAAATGGAGAGAGAACGAGAAAGAGACAAAACGAGAAAGAGAGAGAACGAGAAAGAGAGAGAACGAGAAAGAGAGAGATCGAGAAAGAGAGAGAACGAGAAAGAGAGAGAACGAGAAAGAGAGAGAACGAGAAAGAGAGAGAACGAGAAAGAGACAAAACGAGAAAGAGAGAGAACGAGAAAGAGAGAGAACGAGAAAGAGAGAGAACGTGAAAGAGAGAGAACGAGAAAGAGAGAGAACGAGAAATGGAGAGAGAACGAGAAAGAGAGAGAACGAGAAAGAGAGAGAACGAGAAAGAGAGAGAACGAGAAAGAGAGAGAACGAGAAAGAGAGAGAACGAGAAAGAGAGAGAACGAGAAAGAGAGAGAACGTGAAAGAGAGAGAACGAGAAAGAGAGAGAACGAGAAAGAGAGAGAACGAGAAAGAGAGAGAACGAGAAAGAGAGAGAAAGAGAAAAGAGAGAACGAGAAATAGAGTGAACGAGAAAGAGAGAGAACGAGAAAGAGAGAGAACGAGAAAGAGAGAGAAAGAGAAAAAAGAGAACGAGAAAGAGAGAGAACGAGAAAGAGAGAGAACGAGAAAGAGAGAGAACGAGAAAGAGAGAGAACGAGAAAGAGAGAGAACGAGAAAGAGAGAGAACGTGAAAGAGAGAGAACGAGAAAGAGAGAGAACGAGAAAGATAGAGAACGAGAAAGAGAGAGAACGAGAAATGGAGAGAGAACGAGAAAGAGAGAGAACGAGAAAGAGAGAGAACGAGAAAGAGAGAGAACGAGAAAGAGAGAGAACGAGAAAGAGAGAGAACGAGAAAGAGAGAGAACGAGAAAGAGAGAGAACGAGAAAGAGAGAGAACGAGAAATGGAGAGAGAACGAGAAAGAGAGAGAACGAGAAAGAGAGAGAACGAGAAAGAGAGAGAACGAGAAAGAGAGAGAACGAGAAAGAGTGAGAACGAGAAAGAGAGAGAACGAGAAAGAGAGAGAACGAGAAAGAGAGAGAACGTGAAAGAGAGAGAACGAGAAAGAGAGAGAACGAGAAAGAGAGAGAACGAGAAAGAGAGAGAACGTGAAAGAGAGAGAACGAGAAAGAGAGAGAACGAGAAAGAGAGAGAACGAGAAAGAGAGAGAACGAGAAAGAGAGAGAAAGAGAAAAGAGAGAACGAGAAATAGAGTGAACGAGAAAGAGAGAGAACGAGAAAGAGAGAGAACGAGAAAGAGAGAGAAAGAGAAAAGAGAGAACGAGAAAGAGAGAGAACGAGAAAGAGAGAGAACGAGAAAGAGAGAGAACGAGAAAGAGAGAGAACGAGAAAGAGAGAGAACGAGAAAGAGAGAGAACGTGAAAGAGAGAGAACGAGAAAGAGAGAGAACGAGAAAGAGAGAGAACGAGAAAGATAGAGAACGAGAAAGAGAGAGAACGAGAAATGGAGAGAGAACGAGAAAGAGAGAGAACGAGAAAGAGAGAGAACGAGAAAGAGAGAGAACGAGAAAGAGAGAGAACGAGAAAGAGAGAGAACGAGAAAGAGAGAGAACGAGAAAGAGAGAGAACGAGAAAGAGAGAGAACGAGAAATAGAGAGAACGAGAAAGAGAGAGAACGAGAAAGAGAGAGAACGTGAAAGAGAGAGAACGAGAAAGAGAGAGAACGAGAAAGAGAGAGAACGAGAAAGAGAGAGAACGAGAAAGAGAGAGAACGAGAAAGAGAGAGAACGTGAAAGAGAGAGAACGTGAAAGAGAGAGAACGCGAAAGAGAGGAACGAGAAAGAGAGAGAACGAGAAAGAGAGAGAACGAGAAAGAGAGAGAACGTGAAAGAGAGAGAACGAGAAATGGAGAGAGAACGAGAAAGAGAGAGAACGTGAAAGAGAGAGAAAGAGAAAGAGAGAGAACGAGAAAGAGAGAGAACGAGAAAGAGAGAGAATGAGAAAGAGAGAGAACGAGAAAGAGAGAGAACGAGAAAGAGAGAGAACGAGAAAGAGAGAGAACGAGAAAGAGAGAGAACGAGAAAGAGAGAGAACGAGAAAGATAGAGAACGAGAAAGAGAGAGAACGAGAAAGAGAGAGAACGTGAAAGAGAGAACGAGAAATGGAGAGAGAACGAGAAAGAGAGAGAACGTGAAAGAGAGAGAACGAGAAAGAGAGAGAACGAGAAAGAGAGAGAACGAGAAAGAGAGAGAACGAGAAAGAGAGAGAACAAGAAAGAGAGAGAACGAGAAAGAGAGAGAACGAGAAAGAGAGAGAACGAGAAAGAGAGAGAACGAGAAAGAGAGAGAACGTGAAAGAGAGAACGAGAAATGGAGAGGGTGGGAAATTGAGAGAGAACGAGAAAGAGAGAACGAGAAAGAGAGAGAATGAGAAAGGGAGAGAACGAGAAAGAGAGAGAAGGAGAAAGAGAGAGAACGAGAAAGAGAGAGAACGAGAAAGAGAGAGAACGAGAAAAAGAGAGAACGAGAAAGAGAGAGAACGAGAAAGAGAGAGAACGAGAAAGAGAGAGAACGAGAAAGAGAGAGAACGAGAAAGAGAGAGAACGAGAAAGAGAGAACGTGAAAGAGAGAGAACGAGAAAGAGAGAGAACGTGAAAGAGAGAACGAGAAATGGAGAGAGAACGAGAAAGAGAGAACGAGAAAGAGAGAACGAGAAATGGAGAGGGAGAGAAATGGAGAGAGAACGAGAAAGAGAGAACGAGAAAGAGAGAACGAGAAAGAAAGAACAAGAAAGAGAGAACGAGAAAGAGAGAACGAGAAAGAGAGAACGAGAAATGGAGAGAGAACGAGAAAGAGAGAACGAGAAATGGAGAGAACGAGAAATGGAGAGAGAACGAGAAAGAGAGAACGAGAAAGAGAGAACGAGAAAGAGAGAACGAGAAAGAGAGAACGAGAAATGGAGAGAGAACGAGAAAGAGACAAAACGAGAAAGAGAGAGAACGAGAAAGAGAGAGAACGAGAAAGAGAGAGATCGAGAAAGAGAGAGAACGAGAAAGAGAGAGAACGAGAAAGAGAGAGAACGAGAAAGAGAGAGAACGAGAAAGAGACAAAACGAGAAAGAGAGAGAACGAGAAAGAGAGAGAACGAGAAAGAGAGAGAACGTGAAAGAGAGAGAACGAGAAAGAGAGAGAACGAGAAATGGAGAGAGAACGAGAAAGAGAGAGAACGAGAAAGAGAGAGAACGAGAAAGAGAGAGAACGAGAAAGAGAGAGAACGAGAAAGAGAGAGAACGAGAAAGAGAGAGAACGAGAAAGAGAGAGAACGTGAAAGAGAGAGAACGAGAAAGAGAGAGAACGAGAAAGAGAGAGAACGAGAAAGAGAGAGAACGAGAAAGAGAGAGAAAGAGAAAAGAGAGAACGAGAAATAGAGTGAACGAGAAAGAGAGAGAACGAGAAAAAGAGAGAACGAGAAAGAGAGAGAAAGAGAAAAAGAGAACGAGAAAGAGAGAGAACGAGAAAGAGAGAGAACGAGAAAGAGAGAGAACGAGAAAGAGAGAGAACGAGAAAGAGAGAGAACGAGAAAGAGAGAGAACGAGAAAGAGAGAGAACGAGAAAGAGAGAGAACGAGAAAGAGAGAGAACGAGAAAGAGAGAGAACGAGAAAGGAGAGAGAACGAGAAAGAGAGAGAACGAGAAAGAGAGAGAACGAGAAAGAGAGAGAACGAGAAAGAGAGAGAACGAGAAAGAGAGAGAACGAGAAAGAGAGAGAACGAGAAAGAGAGAGAACGAGAAAGAGAGAGAACGAGAAATGGAGAGAGAACGAGAAAGAGAGAGAACGAGAAAGAGAGAGAACGAGAAAGAGAGAGAACGAGAAAGAGAGAGAACGAGAAAGAGTGAGAACGAGAAAGAGAGAGAACGAGAAAGAGAGAGAACGAGAAAGAGAGAGAACGTGAAAGAGAGAGAACGAGAAAGAGAGAGAACGAGAAAGAGAGAGAACGAGAAAGAGAGAGAACGTGAAAGAGAGAGAACGAGAAAGAGAGAGAACGAGAAAGAGAGAGAACGAGAAAGAGAGAGAACGAGAAAGAGAGAGAAAGAGAAAAGAGAGAACGAGAAATAGAGAGAACGAGAAAGAGAGAGAACGAGAAAGAGAGAGAACGAGAAAGAGAGAGAAAGAGAAAAGAGAGAACGAGAAAGAGAGAGAACGAGAAAGAGAGAGAACGAGAAAGAGAGAGAACGAGAAAGAGAGAGAACGAGAAAGAGAGAGAACGAGAAAGAGAGAGAACGAGAAAGAGAGAGAACGAGAAAGAGAGAGAACGAG
>JAZGLO010000864.1:0-70000 GCA_036873155.1 Biomphalaria sudanica
GTATATAAATCACATCTATAAATGATGTATTGCTGATCGAAAAACACTGTCCACCATGGGCTTGTATCATTTAGGTCTGTACGACTACAACCAGAATATGTACGTTTGTATTTACGCTTGCCATCAACCGCAAACTGTGATGCCTCAGAATTCATTGTTGAAGACTGATAAGACTTTTGAAAAAGTGCAACATTACGACCTATTATGTAAACAAAAAGAATAAATAAAAATTACAAAGTAGTTTATTTTTCTCACAAAGTTTTATGTTTACATTATATTTAATAAACGTGAAAAATGCAGATTTAAATATTTTTATCACCAAGAATATCTTTGTAAATAGTGGGTTAAAAATATTTTTACTTTTGTGACAGACTTATAAGTCGCTAGTTTAAATAGGTAACTGTTAAATTAAGGAGCTTAACAAATCTTAAACTTACAGCCTTTTAAAGAAATTTCAATGCATGATTATCACAAAATATGACTTGTAAACTATTAATAGATAAAGTACCCCGTTAAGACCTGGCCATTTAGGGTAGATGATTTAAACATAACTTTTTATATAGCATTTAATGTCAAGAATGTCTTTACGCAAGCTTAATTGTTAACAACATATTCTTACGCCAAGATAGAAGTGGGATTTTTTTTAAATATATAGTTAGATATTTTAAAATAAAATTCGGAACAACCAATTTTCGATATTGAGGTTTTGCAACGTGTTAGGGTAAAAATATTAGTTACATATATTACAAAAGCTATTTCTATCAGTTGCTTTGAGTTAGAAACGTTATCATTAAAAATTCGGAAGAATTAAATTTGGGAAACGATTGGTAAAAATTACGATTTCTTTTTTTAAAACAAAATCCTAAAATTTCTTTGTCGATAAAAAGTATCTGTGTATATGATGTTTCAACATGAAATAAGTGATTTTAAATAATAGTTTGCAGTATATAACTTTTTCATTTCAAAATCCTGAACAAATTATCTTCAATTTTTAGCGGTCTTCAAAAGGGGAAAAGACGCTAATAGTTTTGTGAGGCCTGTCTTTGCGTCCGTCCGTGCCTCCGTCTATTCGTATGTCCGTTTCGTTTAGACCTCAGAAACTAGAAGAGAAAATGAAAACTGACTTTGGAATATTTTAGATCATTCAAAGTACTGATGAAACAGCTACTTTTTTCTTTTCCGAAAGTGAAAAATCTAATTTTTAAAAGGTCACAGACTTCTTTATTAATAAATGAAGCTTCATTCATAGATTCGCGCATTTATACAAAAATTTGCATCTAAGGTCACAATGGAAAAGTATTAATGGATCATTAAAAAATTGATTTTAAAATTTATTAACTAACTCAAGGAATAGAATACAGATTCAAATGTTGTTTTTAAAAATAATTTTAATACGTTTTAGTTGAAAGTTAAAAAAAAACGAATTACTTTTATTGCGCGTAGTGTTGACATATATTCATGATACACTTTACAACAATCTATATTAGATTCAATAGAGGCCAGATGTAGACCTAGATTTACATTTAAACGTTTTAAAGAATTTGAATAAAATTTACATCTATAAATTATTAAAGAAATACTTTATCTTCTTGCAGTATAGGGGTGCACATTTATTTATTATGTAAACATAAGTATCACATTAAGAAGTGAATGTGATGCGTACACCATAGTGCATTATTATCCAGTAGTAGGCCTAATCGTGTTCATAATATTGACCTAACTCTAGGTCTAGTAACTTTAATATTAAACATGTAAAGTCATACGAATTCTATTCTAGATCTAAATTATATATCTAGATTCTAGGTCGTCTACATTCTAGTCTAGATTATAGATATAGCCTTAATTCTAAATTTAATTCTAGATCTTGATCTAGATTTAGTCTAGATTCGAGATCTAGACATAGTCGAGATTCTAGGTCTAGACCTAGTCAAGATTCTAGGTCTAGAACTAGTCTACATTCTAGAACTAGTCTACATTCTAGACCTAGTCTAGATTTGAATACTAGACCTAGTCTAGATTCTAGGTCTATACCTAGTCTAGATTCAAGGTCTAGATCAAGTCTAGATTCTAGGTCTAGAACTATTCTAGTTTCTAGATCTAGTCTAGTTTCTAGACCTAGTCTAGATTCTAGACCTAGTCAAGATTCTAGACCTAGTCTAGATTTGAAATCTAGACCTAGTCTAGATTCTAGACCTAGTCTAGATATTAAATCTAGACATTGTCTAGATTCTAGGTCATGATTTAGTCTAGATTCTAGGTCTAGATTTAGTCTATATCTAGTCTAGTACTAGATTCTAGATATATTGAGATTTTATATATATTCTAGCTCTAGATTCTGTATATATTTTAGAGCTATAGTCTAGATTTTAATCAGGATTAGTAGACCTACTAATGGGTAATAGTGTATGGGAAACCAATTACTTGTGCGGGATAATTTTTTTTTTATTTCCTAGCCCGTCTTCTCTAATATATTAATCGACATTGTTGGGAGAGGTACAAACAATATGAAAAAAAAATATTGGCGAAAGCAGACACATTGGAAAAGAAAATTTTATTAAAATCTCTAGCTATATGCCCAAACATGCCAAGACACGTCTATACGGATGCTTAAGTTTATATGTCAAGGCACAACGTTATACCATTTTTGCCTTAAGGTATAGAAAATATGTTCATTTAATGTTAAGTCTGTTTCTAATTTTAATTAAATATTATTGTAAAATTTTCATTAACATTTGAATAAATGTCATAATCAGTGGGATTTTATAATTCACACTCATTTTATAGTTTGAGTAAATTCAATACTATTAGGTAATTAGCTCACACTATTTGTTTAACAAAAAGAACTAATTAGCAATAGTGTTTGATGGAACATATTTGAAGAAAGTTGATAGAAAGGAATGACACCCTGAGCTACCGCACCTGATGCCACCAACACTGTATGAGATGTTTCCATTCTATTGTTAAGTGATCAGTTTGATCTTTACTTATTCCAGAAGAGTTAGAAGAGTCTTATTAGAGACGAATTGTTGTACTGTTTGCTTTAATGCGAAAAAAAAAGCCTAATGATTTTTTACAAGACAATGGCTTAAATATTCCTGGTGCACTGGTAGCTTCGATGGCGGCCGCCTCTGAGTTTGTTTGAAAACACAAACTCTTTTTGTAACCTTGTTTTTTGTTTTTTTTTTTAAAGAAGTCATTTGACATACATTTTTTGAAAGAAGAAAATCCGAAACAATTTGATATCGATAATAAAACGTATTGTCCAAGAATATAAAGTGCATTATAAGTCAATTATGTGATTTTAAACAAGGTTTTGAACTTTTTTCTTTATATAAACTACAAACTATCAAGAACTACAACCCTATCTCTGTCGATATAAAAGAAAGCATCTGTTTGTAGAAGATACTGTTATATTGTTATTACGCTAACGACTACACACAGGATTCGGTAGGGGTTCTCGACTGTGGGGCACAACCCCTTGGGGGTCGAATGACGATTTGCCAGTTGTCGCCTAAGACTATCGAAAATATTAACTTATTTTGTGAATTTTAACTTGTAAAACTTAAAATTGTAATTTTTATCCCCATTGAAAGTTATTTTATTTTAAATATCATCCAATGTTACATAAATCTGGATCAAGTGTTTTCAGGCCTATCATTAAAGATTATTGGGATTCTAGCTTGTCCGAGATTCGCCATGCTTTATAAATTTCTCACATATGTATGCAACATGAAAATGGAAAAAAGAAATTAAAAAAAAAGAAATTTAATTGTAATTGGGATTACAATTTTATAATATTATCAAAAAGCTTATGAAAGAAAATGATTTTACAGTTGGGGGTCACTGGGAAAGTGTAAAAAGGGGTCACCGAGCTAAAAGGGTAAGAACCGCTTGGATACGGAGATTTATTTATGAATTCAATTATTATTATTGTATTACTTATTGTCACGATCATCAATGTGCTAGATGTCACGTTGAAGATTATCTTGATCTAAACAGCACAACCAATGATGGTGGTTGCCGAGGATCTAGAAATCGTCAGCTGATAAGATAATCATTTAGAAGTTGCTAGTTGATTAGATGATCATCTAGAAGTTGCCAGTTGATAAGAGGATCATCTAGAAGTTGCTAGTCGATAAGACGATCTTTATACACTATTATATATTCAATGAAGAAACTTCTCCTTGTCAAATACAAATATATTAATTCAAAACTTGGAGAAGCTATTCACAATAGTTACAATGGTTAATTGTACTTGAATAAAACATAAAATGTATATTTCTACTAAATTAAATGATCTACACAATAATATAGTTAAAACAAGTTCCTTTCAGTTCCAAGAAGAGACTGGCGGTAATATCTCGAATCTTTTCAGACCTTTGGGCGTTATCACGTGACAATTCTCTTCTTGTCGCTTGGTTAATGAATTGACCAATAATATACAGATTAACGTACAATAATTAATATTTCTAACCAATCACATTTATTTCAAAACAGAAGTTTACTGCATGCTAGGAATCCCCCGAGCTAACTGATCTTGCAGGCAAACCTTGGGCTAAATAAAGACAAAGCGTACGTGACGCTTATATTCATTGAACAGATAGGCATTAAATGATTATCTAATTGATCTAATTGTTTTGTAAAGGGCCTACCTCTGAATCAAAGCCTCAACAACTTTTCCCTTTAGTTTAGTGTAACAGTAGTTCTGTGATGGACTGCACTCAGATGTATTAGGGACTTAAACCGAAGCAAAAATCGCGCTTTTTTTTAATTACGTAACAGTTCTTTTGTTCTAGGATTTTTTCACCCTAACATATCTTTAAGTACATATATTCGAGTACAGTAAAAAGGTAACGTTAGAATGTTTATTTTGTGCCCTTTAATAATATATATAAAGTGTTTTCCTTTGGTTAACAAATAAGAGTAATAATCCTATACCGTAACATCACCGCACCAAATAATTGTGCTAGCGGCTGTGTTCGTTTTATACCTTGTTTTTTTTTTTATTCCTAAAATGGTGCGTGCGTCAACAGATGATTTTTTTTAACATGTATATTTTTTTAAAAAAAGGAATTATCTTTATAATGGTACCAATAACTAATTGATTACAATTGTTTTTAAATACATACATTTTTAAATATTAAAAAAAAACAACTTTGAATCACTTTACGACTCTTTTTTTAGTTAATATCGCCTTTAAAAAACTTGTACATTTTTCTTTAAGAGTGTGTAAGTTTTTGTTTTTTTTCAAAACAAGCGTCGATATGCTATCCGTTTTTAATTGAATAAGACTCATAAAATAAAGATTTCGCCTGAATGCGTAGTATGCTAGAATGAGCGAAAATACTCCTAAGCAACACAAGGGTCGTAATAGAAAAATGTTTTTTATTAAAATTACAATGTATAATTTGTAAGAAAAATGTCTGAGATGAGTCAATAATATGATACGCATAGGATACTTCTTTTTTTTTTTTATTTTCTATTACTCTAAATTTTACACCAAAAAATGATATCGCTACGTTAATGAAATGTTGATGTGTGACAAATCTGTAAGTATTTTAATTTCTAAGGTGTCATGTCTCTGAAACTAAACCCAATTTAAAAAAAAGTATTATGTTAAAGTTATTGATACAAATTAAAGTTGAGGATTTATAGTTAATAAAAAATAATGTTTCAACATTTTTTATTAATTGTTACAAGTGTAATAAATGCATAGAAAGTCATCACAAATTACTTTTTTCGTTGGCAATATAAAAAAAATAATTTGCATCGAATGCATGTATTAAAATCCAGATATCTGGTCTTTTCACTAGATCTAGATATTTATCTATCTATGTCTCTCTCTATCTCTCTCTCTCTCTCTCTTTCACTCTCCTTCTCTGTATATATATATTTAAAATATAAGATTAAAATATACTATTGACATTATTAAACATAGATAAAGTGTTAAAGTAGATCTAGGTCTATATCTCGAAGTTCTAGACCTAGGGACTTAGATCTAGAGTTTTGACTAGTCTATAAACTATAGTCCTCAATTGGGAGTGTGAACAAAAATGGTCTAGACTATTCTAGATCTCAACTTTATCTAGACATCTAGAACAAAGGTCCGTCACGTTATTAGTTAAATCTTAAAACCAAAGAACTTCTGTAAAAATAAGGCAACAATAAGGCCTAGGGCTAGTTTGATAGATTATAGATCGATCTACATTCTAATATTTCAAGATCAATGTCTTATTAGACATACCGACGGATCGGTCATCAAAACCACCATCAATGCTGGTCTTGGTGCCTTCCTGGTCTTCCCCGAAAATAAACACTTTCAAATAAGTGCACCCGGTGGCGATGCGATTACTGCTAAAACTTTTAAGCCGTAACTGTGGCAATTACCATAGCACTACAGACAGTGGGAAACAAATTATATGAAGGAGTGCAATCACCATCAGATATTGTTACAGACTCCTAATCCACTCTGCAAGCATTTAACAGCAACACCTCTAACAGCCCAAAAGAGTTTACAACACTAATTGTGATAATCCATCACATGATATCAAAATTAAATATCAATATTCAATATAACACTACAGTGGATCCCTGGACACATTGGCATCATGGGAAACGAAAAGGCAGATAAGCTTTCAAAGGCAGGTTCATCTATGGAACAACCAGATAGACCTGTAAACTACCTCACCCTAAGGTCAATGTTAGTCGACAATCACAAAGAGGAGTGGCTCAATTAATGGGCATCAGGAAACACAAGCAGATCCATGTACAAAGAAATGACTATGTCTAACAAACTGGACAGTATTAACTTCCTTCCCCTCAAAGAAAAATCTACAATTTTCCAACTAAGAACAGGACACACACCTCTATTAAATTACCATCTGAACAAAATAAACTCGACACAACTCCCCCTTTGCAGACACTGCGCCCACCTTTATGAAACCGTAAACCATATCCTCTTTGAATGTCCCTTCCTAATTCACCTTAGGCAGACCCTACTTCCATTGCAGCCCAACTTAACCAACACCCTGTACGGTAGTGCTGAACAACTGAAGAAAACAGCACACTTTTTTTTTTCTTTGCACAGTCTGCAAAAAAGACTTCACCACTCAGCAACAATAAATCTGGCTAGAAGAAGAAAATGAAGAAGAAGAATGTAAACTTGATACTTTTAAAAGACAGTAAACAATGAATACTGTTTATTAATGCTTTACATCTGAACAAAATAAACTCGACACAACTCCCCCTTTGCAGACACTGCGCCCACCTTTGAGGGGAAGGAAGTTAATACTGTCCAGTTTGTTCCACCCAGAAAAATGTCAGTTGTTAAGAGTAACAAAAAAAATTAAACAAATTAATTCCACTTATCTTATTCATGGCAAACCAGTAACACAGACTAAAAACTCAAAATACCTAGGTGTTATAATAAATGAAAAACTGTCATGGAATCCACATATTGATGAAACTATAAAAAAATCCAACAAAGCATTAGGGTTTATTAAAAGAAATTTCTATAAATCAAATAAGAACATAAAACTAAAATGTTATTTAACCTTGGTTAGGCCAATAATAGAATATGCATCCACCGTGTGGGACCCCTCAACTCAAGAAAACATTAAGAAACTGGAACAAACACAAAATAGAGCAGTGAGATTCATAACAAACGAATATTCACATTTGACTAGGGTAACACCATTAGTAAAATCACTAAATTTAGAAAGCCTTCAGGACAGAAGACTCAAAAGTAAAGTAGCAATTATACATAAAACACTGAACCATAATCTTCAAATACAAAAACAAAATTTAATAAAATACTCTGAAAGACACAAAAATAAAGGCACATTCCTCGTCCCATATGCTAGGACAAATTTGTACAAATACTCCTTCTTCCCTAGTGCTATTAGAGCATGGAATGGGTTGCCTGAGCTAGCCAGAAAAACCAGTGACTTGGCAGAATTTGAGTCATTGGTTAATATGCATGACTAAGTGCATGACGCGTAGGACGTAATCATCTTCTTTTTTGAAGTAACGTCTGTATTATATAAGATAAGACATGACAGTATTCTCAAAAAAAAAATACAACAATGATAATCTTAGGACCTAATTATTATATTATTTTACACAAAGAAGTTAAATCTGCATAAACTATTTTTAAAAACATTTACTATATTTTTTTAGAAAAAAAAAGTTATGAAATCTAAGAGCTTTAAGCTACATATAAGTCTATAAGCTTGATCATGTCGAAGGTAAAATTGACTAAGCTGGATATGTTGAAAGTTAAAATCAAAATGAAATCTTAAATTGTAAAGAACATATTGGAAGCAGCTAGCTAAAAATGAATCTTAAAAAAAATTTAATCTTTTAACAAAATAAGATTAATTAATAACAGGAAAAAACATTTCTTGACCTACTTTAGCTAGACTAGTGAGCTAGATACAGTAGTATACAAATGACTTAATAATAACAATTAGACTTTCCCCTCGCTAATAAGAATTAATATCTCTATTGTCAATTCTCAAACAAACTAGACATAAATCTAGCTAGTTCTATACCTAGTTCTAAATCTGAATTTAGATTCAAGAAATAAGTCTATGTCTAGATCTAGAACTACATCTAAGTCTAGATCTACAAATAGATCTAAGTCTAGATCTATAATTAGATCTAAGTCTAGATCTAGATCTAGAATTAGACATAAATTATGTACGTTCATTGTATTATTTCTTAAAAAGAATGATGCAAATTTTTGTTTTGCATGTGTGTTAATGTTAAGACATATTTTTCACGTACAGAAGAAGAAATATTTTGTTCGCTATTTTTGTAAGTTTAGTTATTATGTAATTATTGTTAAATCCCTAATATTACACAATACCAGGCTGATATCTATACTTCATTCTTAGAGTGGTCTTCTAATAATTTATCAAAAACATAGAGATATCCTTCATGCGAAATTTTGTCTTTTTCTCGCTTTGACTGGACTTCTTCCATTGTTTATATAGACTGCCAACAGGTTTTCAGCTAAAAATATAATAGTATGAAATGGCGAAAGTTTTTCTAGTCTGTCAGCGTGCTGGTAAAATAATTAGTGATTAGTCAAAACTTAGTGTCGTCAATTTGTTTCAATCTATTATCACCCCTAGTGTTTGTTTACATTGGTGGATTCACGTTAGAGTTTGTACTGACCACATTCCGTGTCTTGATCTTTATGTGTTGAGTTATTGTCGTCATTCAGCGTAATAGAGCTTTAGATGTTAACATGTTTTTGTTATATGAAAGTATTACACAAATGTCAAATACATTTTTTTGGGAGAAAATCAAAAAATGTCATCCAGTGCGATCAGCAGAACTCAAACATAAATCAAGGGGAGGCGATAGCATGTCATTACCATTCAGGAATCTGACTTATTAGAGGCCTATATTCATGAAATAAGTAAAACCTTTCTATTTCTAAAAAAAAAAAACAAGTCGCTGGACGGTGATAGAATTCATACTATACATACAATATTAGGCTAGAGGGAAATAAATACGCTATAAATACGTTATAAACGCTACGTGCTTGTAAAATTATCGTGAAGTTATATCTCGCGTCAAAACGTCCCCAGAGCCAAAACGGCTCTCGCCAAAACATCTCGCGCCAAAACGGCGTGACCAAAACGGCGTGGCCAAAACGGCGTGGCCAAAACGGCGTCGCCCAACGTCACGTACCGAGAATCTACTGTATCTAGACTAGAACTCGTATGAATTTACGCGTTTAATCTGTAAAGTTACTAGACCTAGACTAATGTTATAATCATATTTAGTATGAATTTGTAACCGGGTAATGGTGTACTAAATCCTGTTCATATCCGATTCATTTCTGAGTGTGATATTACTGTTTACAAAATGAATCAATCTGCACCCTTAAGCTGTCAGAAGATAAGTTATAGCCTTAATAATTAAAATTGTTTAAAATTATTATTATATTTATAATATATATATCTTGACTTTATTTAGTCTTATTTAGACTGTCTAGTGTAGGCCCCTATAATGAGAATATATTAAAATAGTGCGCTATAAAAGTAGTTCGTTATTTTTGAAACTTATAGCTAAATCGAAGTTCGTATCAAATTAAAAAAAACAACATTTTAATCAGTGCTCTATTCAATTTTAATGGAAAATCTATTTTTTAATGATCAGTTGACTCTTTTACCATTGTAACCTTAGATGCAATTTTTTTGTACCAATGCGCGAATCTATGAATGAAGCTTGAGCTATTAATGAAGAAGTCCACGTTCTTTTTTTTTTAAAAAGTTATCTCCCCTTAAGTTTTTTATTCAAAAGTGGTGTATCTTTTTGAAAAATCTGCTTGCATAATATAATATATATTTTTGAAATTATATGGTTCATTTTCGTAAAAAAAATAGCCGTTGTATCAGAACTTTGAATGCTCAAAAATATCATGATGTCCGATTTTCTCTTCTAGTTTCTGAGATCTAAACGAGACGGACGGACGGAGAGACAGACACGGCCACACAAAACTAATAGCGTCTTTTCCCCTTTCCCCTTTCGGGGGCCGCTAAAAATGAGCCATTAATATTTTTTCAATTGTGACCTTATATGTTTTTTTTTTTACGTATGCGTGAATTTATAAATGGGAACTAGGGTTATTAATAAAGAAGACTGTGACCTTTTTTAAAAAAATAATTTCCCTGAAAATGTTTATTAAAAAATGGTGTTTTTTCAATAAAAATCTGCTTGCATAGATATTTTAAATTTCAATATTTCTTTTTTTCGGAAAAGAATAAAATGTTTGTTGAATTAGATCTTTGAAGTGTCTAAAATATCATTATGTTTGATTCTTACGTAAGGATAGACAGACAGACCTTACAAAAATAAAGCGGCTATTCCCTTTTCCTGGGGGGGGGGGTCGTAAAAGTGTTTCTATAGCGTACCTCCACTCAATTGTAGTGTTTTTATGGAATCTAGCACTCCAAATTTTGTCATGAGCACGTGGTCATCACAAGCAATATCCAGGGTTATGTCGTCCACGAGAAATATTCTTGACTTTTGACATAACTTATCATCTAGAAATCGGCTAAGATCATTCAACCAAACTGTAAAAATTACATAAAACATTTAATTCAGTTCATATCATCTTAAGTATATAATAATATTAGAAAAAGATACTTTTAAGTTCGCTGTGTGAAATTGTTAAAAATATTTAAATAAATCATTAAACTTGATAGTTTCCTTAATTATTTATTATTATTTATTTATTATTTATTATACATTGAAAAATAATGACGGTCAAACTAATAATTTTCTTAGTGAGGCCAATTTCTAGAAAAATCATTAGATCTGTTTTCGAGAACCATGTCCACCCTCCCAGGTTTCCCCGATGAATTTCTAAGCTGAATAGAAGAAATGTAATAAGTAAATGCAGAAATAGGTTACATTGTAAAGTTTAGAACATATCTGTCAAATGGCTGTGTGAAGCGTCTAGTGTGGTAGCTTGACTTGTTGCCACCGCTGGCTAGCATCTGTGAAAGGGGAGCAGTTTTGTAAGTCTCTTTTGCCAGTACATAGCCTCTCCACAGCAAGTCCTATGCAGTACCTCCTCGTGGTGGCAGATGGAAACTGAGGCTGCGAAGCCTCAGGCTAAACTGCAAGGGTCTCGGAGGAGGTTTGGCCCCAAGATGTGAGGCAGGCATGGCCCGTCGGCGTGCGGACACGCCCTGTTGCCCACAAACCAAACCCCTAGCTATAGGTCAATAGCCGCACTGCCTTGTGTGTGTGTCCCTGTAAGGTCTAAGGCTAAGTGAGTAAACCCTAACAGAAAATCCGGTCCTGGAGCCCCGTAGGCGGGGGGACAGTAGTAAGACTTCTGCTCTCTGGCAAACTCCTGCAGCCACCTGTCCCCAAATTGTGATGGCTCGCCATCCCTTTGGACCCGGTCAGTATGGAAGAGAGGCGCGTGCTGACGTGTGGGCAGCCCAGCACTCGCAAATTTACCGCCCAGGCTTTCCCCCAGCATATTTCAATGTACTCATTCTAACCAAACTATGGCTCACAGCAGGGTACTAAATTTATGTAATCTTATCATTAGTATCAAGAGGTTCTAACTAAAGCAAAAGAAAAAGAGAGGAATGGAGAAAGACGGACGACGAATCTTACATGGTGAAAACGGTCCAAGGGACTAAGAGATATGTAAAGGTAAAAAAAAACAATGCACTACTGTATATCTCCAGCTTTATATAATGGGTACATAGAATATACTTTTCAGTGTCATTCCTTTCTACATTCCGAGAATGTCAGCAAGATTTGGAGTCTTGCAGTTTTTTCGATGATTTATATTTGTCAACAGTTATTTTTTTCAGAATTCAGGTGTCAGAACGCCATATATCTTGAAGTGTGTATGTTTAATTTCTGAGATGTGAAATTAATAATACTACGTTTAAAAAATACTAACTTGCTTCTGAATAAATAAGAACAAAGTAGAAACAATGGTGACTGGCTGATGCTGTCTATGACGTCATTTATCTATCTGATTTTTAATACAAATGAAAAAGTATCGAAAGACGTATTTGGGAATAGTCCACTTTCGTCAAACTGCTTTGATCACATGACTTTCATCTCACGGCTAAAATTTCTATTTAAACACGAAAACATTGTTAAAGAACCAAGAGGGCTATTACATGTTTGCGCACAAGTTTTTAAAGCGTTTGCACTAAAAGAAATAAATTCGTTATAATACCATCTAGCACGATTTTTATACAAATCATTTAACCGAATAAGGAATACAGGTACTTATAGATAAGAGCTCTTATATAGGGTCCCTACTGGCCTTCTCGAACCGGACAGAACCCCGCTCGACGTCATGCATTTAGTCATGCATATTAACCAATGACTTAAATTATGCCAAGTCACTGGTTTTTCTGGCTAGCGCTCAGGCAACCCATTCCATGCTCTAATAGCACTAGGGAAGAAGGAGTATTGTAAAAATGTGGATTAGCATATGTTAAATAATATTTTAGTTTTATGTTCTTATTAGATTTATAGAAATTTCTTTTAATAAACGCTAATGCTTTAATCTTACAAAAAATATTGCCTTTTGCGAACGTTCGTTCCCACATAGGGGATGGTGCTTTCTCCAGCGAAATTGTCGGAGCATAAGAAATCCATTTATCCTGTCCATACAGGCGTTCGCTTTTTGATGGGCGGTCTTGCCGCCGTAATTCCATGATTGAGAGAAAACATTTTTTTTATGTAAGCCTTCAAGAAGACTTTCTGTATAGTATCTATGCCACAGATCAACATAATAGGGTTGAGAGAACCACTCCGCCAACCCACTCCTGGAAGCGTTTAAAAGCACTAATGGCCCAGAAAAAAACGGTTAGCGATGCGGCAACCGTGCTTCCTAGATATGCGAAGTTCTCTGCTACGTTAAGGGGATGTCCATTTATGGGGATCTTTGTGGCTGATTAGGTGAATTCTGGAACATGACATTTCATGTTGTTTTTTTAGGTTTATAGATAAAACATAATAAGAGGTTTTATAAATCTTTCTTTAGAATACTGCACAATTGTTTTCTAAAATAAGTAAAATTTTTCCTTAAAAACTATATTTAAACGTTAATGGTCCGACTTTATTGTCTAAAAATCAATTTCATGTGATCTACTTTGGAATACTTACGCAATGATTTTAAGTCTATTTGGAAAAAGTACTAAATTTTATAACACCATGGCAGATCAGCAGGGGATCCTATTTCCTACGGTTTCAGATACTTTTTAGTAGATGCTATCGTGTACTTTTATTTTAAATATTCTTTATTATTCAGTTAATTAAGTAAAACGCTTGAAATATACAAATACAAATATAATAATATAGAATGATTTTTTTTCCTGTGATTAAACCAAATAGTGTTTATTGATACTCATACCTTTACTGTCAAACTGTAATCTTAACCATGTAAAAAGAACAGGTCGATCCAAACGAAATGATTTTTCAAAAAGATTAATTGTTACCTGTCGGGGTGACAGATCAGCTGAAAATAAATTGCAAATAATTATTACTTGTAAGTCTTATCAAGAAGAATCGTAAAAATTTTTTGAAGCAACGTATACTTTTCTCTGGTCAGTGAGGACCTGCCATCATGATTATTTGAATTTTTGCTGTTTTGTACTGTTGTGGCCACTTACACTATGTGTTTGTAGGAAGATATGTCTTTTAAAGAATACATTTTTTTTAATATTGAGAAGCTTTAGGATTAAATTTTGTAACTTTGTTGGATTATTATTCAAGTAAATTATTTTATTAGATAGATAGATATAGAGATAGATAGATAGATAGATAGATACATACATACATACATGCATGCATACATACATATATACATCCATACATCCATACGTAGATATATATATATATATATATATATATATATATATATATATATATATATAAATAGTTAGATAGATAGATAGATAGATAGATAGATAGATAGATAGATAGATAGATAGATAGATAGATATATAGATAGATAGATAGATAGATAGATAGATAGATAGATAGTGTTATAACCTAATGAAACAATACATGTCTTGATCCTAGGCTTTATTGAACAACATTGACAAAACAGTACACACACACACAAGCTGACCTGGACACCAACATAACATTTAACCCATTCCCCCGCGTTAAGCTTCTTTTCGCTCTACTTCTGAAATTATATAAGTGCTGTAAGGGCGTATCTCTGGCAAGTGATTTTTGTCCTTTTTCAATGATGTTTTCTTCTGCTCTTAAAGCAGGTGGAACCATGTTCTCTGCAGATGTCTCTATGTCACTCTTAGAAGCCACTGAGTGTTGGGAGACACCCGGAGAAGTCTAAGTATTACCAGAAGCCAATTGATGTTAAGAATCGTCAAAAGATGTCTCAAAGTCTCTCGGAGCAAAATCTTGTACAACCGACTCTGAAGATGAGTCGCTTTTCGGGACCAATTGGTATAGTGAGACAGTTTCTTCCCGTCCAAATAGAAGACGTATATGGGCATAGTTCTGATTAGCTTCAATAAGCTCCACTTCATCTTCCAGCGGATCATATTTTCTTTTCCTCGCATGCTATCTCATTAGGACAGGCTCTGGAACAGATAGCCAGGTCGGCAGAGAGACACCACAGTCAGACCTTCTTTTGTAGAAAAATAGTCTTTCATGAGGCGTCATGTTTGTAGCAGTGCATAGTAGAGATCTAATTGAATGGAGAGCCTAGTTTAATGCTAACACCCATTGTGTATTGTGTAGCCCTCTTGACCTGACGACAAGAGGAATTGACTTTCAGAGAGTCGGTTAGAATATAAATATAGGGCGTCCCGAAAATGCTGATTAGGTATGTGAAGCATTTAATTACGGTTTGAGTAGACATGTCATGACATGCATATGCAAAAAGAAACCTTGAGTACTCATCAATAATTGTCAATAAATATTTATTTTTAGTAATAGAAAGACGTGGTCCCTTACTTCAACACTAAGTCACTAGAATTGTGGGGAAGCTTTTTCTAAGCTGCCGGCATATGGTTGATAAAAATAAGGTTTTATCGCTGCACAGAAGGGGCAATTGTTTGTTACAGTTTTTATTTCTTCAACTGAATACGGATATTCTTTGACCGGGCGAAATGGAACATTCGCACTATTCCAGGGTGGCAAAGAGTGTTGTGAAGATCTTTCAAAGACCTAGGGGTCAGTACTTGCACAGACTCCACGAGAAAGAGCATCGGCGGCCATGTTGTAAGCCCCCCACATCAAAACTGTACAATCATTGTTCTATTCTCCACCTCTGAATTTTGTCGTTTTTTATTTTAACGTAATGACGAGTGTAAAGCATGAATGATACAAAGTTTAAAATGCGACCCTGATAGAAAATGTCTCCATTTCTTCACTGATTCAACGATAGCCATTGCTTCTCTCTCTACGGAGGATTGCCGTTCCTCGTTTAGAGATAGTGTTCTGGAAGAGAAAACAACGTGTCTCTTATTCAGGGATTAAGTAGCGTATATAGCGATGCATCTGTTTCAACCTCCAGTGGCGTTTTGTGGTCTACATTAGTAACAACCGCCATTTCTAGTTATTCTTTTCAAGCTTGAAATGTATGTTTGACTCTCTCAGGGAGTGGGAAAGTCATCTTGTGTACTAAATGATGGATCTTATCCAGTTGGCATAGTAGGAGAATAGACCTACAGCTCGACTTGTCCATTTAGGTTTTCGGCTGGAGGAAGATGACGCAAGGGCAGTAGTCTGTCAGTGTCTGCCTTCTTCTCATTATGGTAGAGTTCATACCCTTTCAATTTTATTCTTGAACAAGCGTATGCACACTTTTCCTCATTAAGAGTTAGTCCATATTTTTATACCCAATTAAATTTAAGCAGATTTTTATTATGCTCTGCTCTGTCCTTACCACAAATGGTGATTTTGTCAATATAAACATATGTACCCTCCAATGACACTTGTTCAATAAATTGTAATAACCTAATGAAACACTAGAAGAAGACATGTCTTGATCCTAGGCTTTATTGAATAAGAAGGACAAACAAAAGTTCACATTAAAACAGTACACACACATACACAAGATGACCTGGACACTAAGACATTTTGAGGCACAAGAACAGATCGGAGCACAACATACAACAAGAACATATATACACAACAGCTAGATAGATAGATGGATAGATAGATAGATAGATTGATTGATTGATTGATTGACTTATAGATAGATTCTTCAAAATCCTCGCCATTTTTCCTTTTTTTAGTTTAAGATCGTTGAAATTATTAAGACTATTTTAAAGAAAAACTTCTCTTGAAATGTTATCTAGTTAACTTTAAGTGATTTGGACCAAATTGTTACTAGATCAAGATTTTTTGTTTCTTCCAAAAGTGTGTTTGTATTTCTACATCTATCGTCATTGTATCAGTATATTCATCTATTATAAAAGATCACCGTATTATAAAGCAGAAAGAAAATTTAAAAAGTTTTATAGCAGTAAGACATAAAGTAATGCTTGATCTAGGTGGAAATTCTTAAACGTAACCAAATATCAATAAAGACATTGCATTTTTTTAAAAATATAACGCATATTGAGCAAGATTGTATAATATAAAGTTAATCAATTTTAAGAATAAAATTTTAAATAACAAAAATATTAATATATCTACACAACTTAGTAATAATGAAGTTAGCTAGCTAAACAATCATACTGGCAAAAAAAAGTATATTTTGAGTGAAAATTTGGTAGGCCAGTATTGTGGGTGTTAATATTTTCACATTTATCCTGAAAATATTTTACTTACATTAGATTTATTATTATTATTTTTGTTATGCTGTAAAAGAACAAAAGTTTAAGTACTGAATGGATATTCTACTTACCGTACTGACAGGCTGAACCAAACCAACCGTCACTGCAAGACGATCCAATGCAGTTACCATTAGAGTCACAAGGTCCATCACAACGACATGCGTATTTACAAAGAGGGGCGTAGTCAGAAATGTAACAAAAATCTGTTGCATAAAAATGTTATATTATGACGTTTGTATTTTAATGTATTTCACATATTGAAGGACAAACTTTTAAATTGTATAGAATATTAAAATGTTTTTCAAATCAATATATATGTATATAGTTATAGTTATAACTATGCCATGAGCACTGCCGTCCAGACTAGTGCAGAAACCAGACTAGGAAGGATGTTTACATTAAGAAGAAGTGAACTATTTCCGCCCAAGTCTAGAGACAGATGTTGTTATAATGTACTTGTGATGTCCTGTAAATAAACATCACTGCTTCCTTGAGTTGCCTCCCTTAAGTTAATACATTGGTGTCAAAGTGGGATTGGGCAACTCAACGGAGGCCTTAGGTAATTTTTTTTTAAAAATGTCATCTATGAAACGTCTAGACGAGCTGGAATTAAAGAAACTGAAAGTAGAGCTCGAGTGGCGGCATCTGAAACGCTTTAAAAGGAATAAGGACATTTTAATAGCTCTAGCTGATAATGGTGAGGATCCGGAAACATATTTGTTTGAGTTGGATCCAGATATTGATGAGCTTCTGAAAACTATGAATGACTCACTAAATAACATATACGACTCGATGCGTGAAGACATGAAAATGATGGTGAACATGATGGGGAACATGATGGGGAACAATGTGGATGAGATTGTATTGAAAGTGGAAGGACTAATAGACCAAATTGATAACAAGATGTCGCATGCAAAAGGAGGAATATGTATCTGAAGTATTTTGTTACTAATGTATCTGAAACGAGTCCCTTGCTGAAGTGGACCTCAAATACCTCTGTTTATCTGTCAGTAAATGTATCTTATTTATTCAAGTCATTCACGTGTCAACCCGACTGGTATCAAGTTTTTTTAGGTAGACTCTTAATATATAGCATCTATAAGATGGATATAAAAAGTCACCCTTTGGGTAAGAATTTTGTGATTTTACCATCAGAAAAGAGATACAAGACACCGATAGCAAAGACAAACAGGCAAAAAAACTTTTTTGTTCCCCTGGCAGTTAAATCATTAAATAGAAACACTCTGAGATAAGACTTTAAAAACACTAAGAAGGAAATTCACATGTCAATTATAAGTGCGTCAGGTGTGAATTTACATATTTTTAGTTATAATGTCTTGTTTTGTGTAATGCACAAATTGTTAGACGAATTTCCTTACTGACAATAAAGATTATTACTAATAAATCATCCCTTTATTACTCATGATATTATAAGAGCCAACCCAATCAATGCAAAGTTATTTTGAGGTCAACAGTAGAACTTCAACAAAGATACATTTTCTACGCTTTAAAAAAAACGCCATATTGTTCTACATGTAATCCACCTTCAATAACCGTAAGCTGGTGTGAAGGCCCTTCCACTTATAACGTATAGGGAGACATTTTATATATACTGTTATAATTGTTGTGGCGTTGCGGATGGATAATCGTGTGAGTTTAATCATCTAACATAGATAAAAACAGGCAATTGCAATGCCAGAGGTCAACCGAGATGATGCTTTAAGAAAGATTGTGTTTTGAACGCTATTCAGACTATTTACTTCGGAATTTTTTGTCGTATAGTCTTTTGAAAGAGAGAGGGTGATGTTCTAATGATTTCTATAAGACCTTACGGGATCCTACGTCTAAAGAGAGAAGGTGTCAGAGTAATGACGGTTCAAAATTCATTATTAAGCTTATAAGCAGATCAAGATTATACTGCGTTCCTAAATGTCGCTTGATGGAGGAAAATATGGTCACGAAGACTGAATAGTTTTATATATCTGATTTAAAAAGCTCACAGCTCAGCAGCAATAAAGCTGGCTAGGAGGAGCGGTATGAAGGCCTCACCAAGTGTCTTGTTGCCCTAACTGAAACAGAGGAAGACGCCTGGATGGTTCCTATAAAAGACAGCTGGAGAGAAGTCCTGAAAGTCACGGAACAAAAACAATGACCTAAAGAAGAAAGTAACCCAAAGGCAGGTCTCGATTTTATTTTTTTCATATTTGAAATCGAAATCATAGTCTTATAATATGTATATTTACTCTAAGAAATTAGGAAGTTAAAACAATTTCTGTGACAATTAACAATATTTCAGTAACAATCATAACAGATTTCCCGCGGTCTCTTGGAAATCTCCTGAAATTGCAAAATATACGAAAAAGTCCTGGAAATAACAGAAACGTATTCAGATCTTTTGAAAACTCACAAAAATCTCCTGAACTATATAGACAAAAATTGGCACTTTGTTGTGTCATTCAATATAAAAAACGCCAATCCTACGAGCGGTAAACAAAAACGGCATTATGCAATAACCGTAATTGTGGAATCTAATGAAAGAAGATTCTCGCGCCTCAAACTAATAATAATAATATACTAATAAAATATTAGATAATATGTATGCATAACTCATATAAAAATATTTACAAAAAAAAAATATAGACAGCTGAATCGAAGACATGTATATGTATATATATATAATATAAAATATAAGATAATATGTATGCATAACTCATTAAAAATATTTACAAAAAAATTATAGACAGCTGAAGTTTATAATGTTGTTTTTTTTACCTTTACATTGCATTAACTTGAAACTCATCAAAAGTAACCACAAAATCATTTTCCTGAGGTTAAAATTCAAACTAAATAAAGCTAAACACAAACATAAATTTTTGTTATTTAGCTGATCGACTTTTATATCTGACAAGACACAAACGTGCATGAGATTACATCTACATTTTTTATTTCCGTTTTTTGAGCATCCTGAGAAAACCAAGAAGTAATATCCACATGTTGCTTTAAAAATATATTTCTGCTAAATATTTTTCATGTGTTATTAGAAGCAGAAGCTCTTCAACATTTATCCAGATTCTTATTAGTTAAAATAGTGTATCATTAACTCAATTTTAAAAAAACCACAACAACAATAACAAAGTGAAACGAAAAGAAATATAAAGCCTATATTAATCACCGTTTAATCAATTAGTCTGGATCAGTACTGGCATTTAACTTCTATTAGATCTATACCAACAAATATAAATCTGTGGCATTACAAATATTCTTTATTAATTATTAAGTGTAGCGCCATTTCATGCTTTTAGATTTGTAAATGTGCCGTATTACTATGAGATGTCTAGACCAGTTGAAAGGGATGAGGGAAAGAAAGAAGGTGTATTTGGGTGATCGCTTTTTAAATACATTTATAAAAAAAGTTGTATGACCTGAACTCAAAATCGAAAGCTAAAGCCCGATATACTAACGACTATGTCAGTAAAGCGCTTATGAAATTAAATGTTTTTATACTTATCTATTTTAATTTTTTTTTTCTCTACAAAGTATTAAAATGACTAATTTAACTTATGCTCAGCTAATCAGTCAAGTACAATTTCTTTCTCTTTTTCGAGATACCAAACAAAGGATATAGCTTTTTATTTTGCAGTCTTTCCACCGTATGTCAATGATGGAATGTAAGCATCTTAGGTGAAAGCGCATAAGTAGTGTTAGTAGCTTCCTGTATAATAACTATGTCTCAGAATCATATAGAAGGGTTGAGGTAACCACGGCTTGGCATAAATTGATTTTTGTAGGCATGAGAAGCGATTTATTCCGCTAATATCTAGCCTGAAGGCGTCCAAAAGCATTATTGGCTTTAGTCCGCGGTTATAAACTTCACTTAATATATATATATATATATATATATATATATAGAGAGAGAGAGAGAGAGAGATAAATAGATAGATAGATAGATAGATAGAGAGAGAGAGAGAGAGATGAGAGATATATATATATATATAAAAAGATAGATGGATAGATACAGATAGATATATACATTGTTGCAAAGGCTATGAGTAATTGTGCGCAAATATCTGTTAACTCTCGTTGACTCTCTCAATGTAAAAATGTGTTTACGTCCAACTAGTCTATGTGAGGTTGTGGAAATTTGTTTGTTATGTTTAACATCACGTGGAATAAATTCTTGCGAATGGGAAATACACATGCTCCAATGCCTACGAACCCTCGTTAACACTCTAGTGTTAATATCTTATCTTATCTTATATAATACAGACGTTACTTCAAAAAAGAAGATGATTACGTCCTACGCAGTCATGCACTTAGTCGTGCATATTAACCAATGACTTAAAGACTAATGTGATGTAGTGGACTTATGTTTTTTTTCTTTCGTTGTTATATAGAATGACTTCTTTAAGTGAAAGGCTGTAAGAACTCGTTGCATCCACCAATGATTATTAAACCTCTTTAACTTCCTCATATTAAAAAGAGACATTTTAGCGGCCCCCATAAATGGGAAATACAGCTACTTGTTTTGTGTAATCTGTGTGTTTTAGTCTGTCCGTCATTTATGATCTAAAAGATCGATAAAATTTAAGTATCATAATTATGTTGTTCCGATTTTTTTAAACATGCAAATGTCAAAAGAGCGAACAAATCTAACAATCAATAATATGTATTTCTAGATATGTTTTTAAATTAAAAAATGTTTATGTTTTTAATCAACAAAAAGACGACTAGGACACACATTATTCATGATAGTTTAATGCTTGTTTTTTTTTTTTCATTTCAAAATATAAAAGCGTTAATACACTTTTGAAATCGCTTAGTTGACAAATTTACATTAAATATTTTTTTTAGCTTAAACGTGAAAATTATTGTCTTTAATGTGTTGCTTTGGATTTATTTGCGTTTAATAAAAAGCAATATGAATGCTTGTACAACGCGTATCTGTCAGTCTAATTCTAAGACGTGCAAGAGTGACGATAGTAGATTTAGTATATTATCTGATTCTTAGTTCTGTATTCATCCAGAGATACTTTGTTTTATATGTTTCATATGTTCATTCAGAGTTAAATATAACTTACTTCCTAGTCCAATTCTTCCGCAGGACGAGGAGGGATGGCAGCCTGAAGTTATGAACAAGGGACAATCAAGAAGTCCGTAAGTCAGTGCAGCATGCACAGTCCTTCTACAAGTGTCGTCATGTACATCCATCGTACTGTAAGTCTTGTATTTTCATTTTGTTTAAAATCTTTGTAGGTTTTTTAAAATTATCATTTTATATAATCAAGCATTACTTTTTTTTTTCTTTTTTTTTTTTGACGATGAACAAATGTTGAAGGAATACACTAACTATACATCAAGGATCTAGATATTTTTAATAAACACTCGACATAAAACATATCAGATTATGTACAATTTGTAGCATGCATAAGTAGTCAACACCATTTAGGATGTAAAAATATTTGAAGTGTAAATATACAATTTTCTAAATTTTCAAAAACTAGAATTGTTATCTTTTCAGTCCTTGCGATCTATTTTGTTTGAATCGATCACGATTTACTAGGGTGTCATACTACCAGCACAACGACCAACTGCTTTAATATTTTTTCGAGTAATGTCAGGTACAAATTAGAGATGAGTGCACTCAAAAGCGTCCGAAATGTCCTAAAATTGAGTCCTAGTGTTCACAAGGACTCGAACCCGGGACACTGGTTCTGAATCCAAGCCCTTATATTACTTTTTAATTAACCTTTTTTTATTCTTCTTCATACGAATTACAGAATGCGTAAAAAGAAAGAAAGAAAGGAATGAAATTAAGTAGAATGGAAAAGATACATTTTATTCACTATTAAAAATAACGGACACCATTTTAAAGTTGCAGAAAAGAGTGTGGGACTACATATCGCTGACTAACAATACTAGAGCCCTAGTCTACCGGACCTGTGTGATGATTGTCCTCCAACTCAGTTGCATAAGGCGGATGTTTAAAATAAGGTGACAAGAAAAGATAACCAATGAGGAAGTGCTACGAAGTGCCTGTGCAAGGACATCCGCTCTGTTATCAGCAGCAGACGCCTTGGCTGGCTTGGCCACGTTTTGTTGAAGGCCAGAAGGTCGACTTCCACAAGACATTCTATTAGGCGACCTAATACAAGGCACGAGAGCCACTGGTCGCCCACTTTTACGGTTAGCAGATGTATGCCAACGCGAAATGAAGCTCTTCAAAATCGACACAAGCAGCTAGAAAAAAGTAGCGCTGGATAGATCCACACGGAGAGAGAGCATAAAGGGTCTTGGATTGCTGATGCCATACACAACAGAAGCAGAAAGAAAGGAAAAAATGCAACGGCGCCTAATGATTACATATGCCCAACCTGTGACCGCAGCTGTGTATTAAGGATTCGCCTCTTTAGTCACACAAGAATTGCAAAGAGAAAAGATCGTCTCTCGAGACGTAAAATGCCACAGATTTAAAATAAATTTTTGTATATGAGTATGTTTCTACCAAGGGTGCACCGGATAGTACTTTTTGATATCCGGCCGGAGCCGGATATGACCGGATAGTAAAATTTGATATTCGGCCGGTGCCGGAGCCGGAGCCGAATACCTGAGTGTTTTGTAAATAGCTTGTATTGCTGAGCATTTTACGAAACTGTTAAATAACTGTTAAATAATAATTTTTTGGTATTATTTTTTTCCTTTTATATACCTTATTGTTTTAAACTCTTTTGCTGATTGATTTATTAAAGATTAACAGTATTTATAAACATAAATTAATCTGTGTAGCATGAGCGTGTCTGTGTGTATGTATGATGCCACCAACTATAAAGGCTGTGTGTTGGAGGGTCAATGTAAAATATGTTAGTATATATTTAACTAGTTACTAATGTAAATCTCTCATCTGGCTTGTATGGTGGTTGGATGTATAGGTTCAATAATTTCTGACCAACAACTGGTCATCAGACTTGTAATTTTAAGTCCAAAGACTGCTTCTGTTTCTGGCTTCAAGGGCTTAATACTGATAGCTGTTAGTTAATAGTTGGAATCTGAAGCGTAGTAGGTCATATATTTATTAATCCATTTGCGGCAAACGATATTTTATTAACAGCAGGAACATCTATTATACCTACTCATAGCCTGAGCTTTAAATGTTGCGAAGCATAGATGTAATTGTAGTCTGTAGGCCTATTATTGTTATCAATGTTTAGATCTACTGTTATATAGATCTAAGAGAATTAGGAAAACCAACTATAAAAGAAACAAAATCACCCACACCCTCCCTACCAAAAAAAACCCAACATAAATAGACTTTGTGTTCGACTGATTGTAACAACCTGGTCAGATAGACTTAGTGAGAATACACATGTAGTCCTAGTGTAGTGTGTATAGTTGATGGTGTTAACCTTCACGCGTTTTTTTTCCTTGGGCATACGCAATAGTGTTTAGTTTGCAGGCGAAAAAAGATAACACATTGGCATGATCAGTCAAGCATATAGATAAATTATCTCTGTACCTTAGTTACAGAGGTCAAGTGTTTCTTAACATTCCAGCATATTTTTTCTTTGTTTGCTAGATCTAATTGTGGTGCTTTAGATCAATTTATTTTCTGCGATGTTAAATTTAACTGTAAAAGGTTTTCCTTTAAATATTAAGTCAATAGAATTAAACAATGAAATTAGTTTTCTTTCTAAAGGTTTTAATACAAGGGGAAAAATACATACACGCACACATGTACATATTAGTTTTATTTTATTGTGCAACGAACGTGTGTTCAGCGCCCTAAATGACATTTCTCTCCAAGTAAAAAAACTTAGTGTCACCATCTAGTGACCTCTAGACAGTCTCAATATGTCTTAACAATTTGCGTTAATCCATTCTGGCTTAAGAATGGTCAATGTCTATATTCTCTATCAATACATGTCATGGATTAAACAAATAAGAAGTTGGGGGTGTTGAGTCTCTTGAGCCCTCCCTTTAAAGATACCCTTGGTCAGTGTCTGTTTGGCTTATAGTCCTGACTCATACGTGAGACTTAACTCAAAGTAAACAAACTTATTACCCGTCCAATGGTATACAAGGTGTGGTTTGTGGTCCAGACCCTTGATTGACAACCTATCTCATAATAAACTAACTCATACCAAATTAACCTTATAGAGATTTGGCTTGTAGTCCCGCCTCTAATAAAAATTCTAATCCAAGTAAACAAACTCAGTTCTCTCATAAGATTTGACCTCTAGACAGTGTCGACACGTTGACATCTGGCTTAATGTGGTCAGCTGCCTATTTGTGAACTCAATGTTATGGACTAAACAAACAAAAGGAGGTGGGGGTAGCTCATCTCTACCTCTGGAGATACACCCGCACATCTTGACAGATGATCAGCGTGACTAAGTTAAGGAATATGACATGTTTACTAGACCACTCAAAGGTCAAGACAAGCCAGTGTGCCAGATATCGTTGCTACGTATGTAATACGAATTTATAATGTAAAGTCTAGTCCCCCCCCCAATAACAAACCTAGTTCCCTCGTGTGACCTCTAGAGAGTGCTTACGTCCATCGTATCTGACTTGGGGTCACCTGTCAATCAATGAACTCAATGTGATGGGCTAAACAAATAAAAAGGGGAGGGAGTTGTTCATCTAGAAATATACCTTGTTACCTTAGAGGTGTGGCTCTTGTAGTCCAGCCCCCCCCCCCCCCCAATAAAGATTAATTACTAAGTAAACAAACTCAGTTCCCTCGAAAGGTGTGACCACTAGAGAGTGTCTATACGCTGACATTAAACCTACGACCATCGTATTTAACTTGTGGTTACCTGCCTCAATGTGATGGACTAAACAAATAAAAAGGGGTGGGAGTTGTTCATCTCTACCTCTGGAGATATACCCGCACAGCTAGACAGACGTCTGGTCAGCATGACGTAGTCAAGGAATGTAACATTTAAACATGTTAACTAACTTACTCAAAGGTCAAGACAAATTGAAAAAAGTGCCAGCCATTGCATATCTGTATGTAAAGCGCATTTATGATGTAAAGTTTCATCTCTATTTATATTAAGTTATTAACATGCCTTGTCTTTATAATAAACGATGTTTGGTGCATATTTATAATGGCTCTATTTTTAAGCACATTATTTTGTTTTCATATAAACATTAATACATTCTATAACAGACAGTAATGGAACGAGGTCCACTTTATGCATATTAAATAGGTGTATTTTTACTATCCGGTTTACTATCCGGTAGTGATATCCGACCGGAGCCGGATAGCACCGGATAGTAAAAAATGCCGGATATTCGCCAGAAGCCGTAGCCGGAGGGACTATCCGGTGCACCCTTAGTTTCTACTAATTGGTATCATTTTTATTGACTAGAAAGTTGACTTTGCAATATTGGGTTTTACTTCATATGATAGTGTGTACATAGAATTACTTCATTACTACACCTTATAGTATTTTATTACGTTTTTATATAACTAAGCGTAAATCCTTGACAGAATACTTTATCTTATAATCTTAACTACAGATATTTCTTTAAAAGAAAAAACAATGATTACTATCTAAAAGTGTTCCTGAATCAATCTAGTCTGTGACTTAAACTCTGCCATGTCGTTGTTTTCCTGGCTGACTCAGGCAACACATTACATTCTTTAATAGCACTAAGAAAGAAGGCGTAGTTTAACAAATTGGTCCTAGAATATGGAATAAAAAAATAATTATAGTGAATATA
Source organism: Biomphalaria sudanica (assembly GCA_036873155.1). Lineage (NCBI taxonomy): Eukaryota > Metazoa > Mollusca > Gastropoda > Planorbidae > Biomphalaria > Biomphalaria sudanica. Next base: position 27,045 of record JAZGLO010000864.1, read on the forward strand.
GGCGTAAAAGTGGGCACGGTGACTGAGTGGTAACGCACTTGGCTTCCAAGCCAAGGGTTCAAATCCTGGTAAAGACTGGGATTTTTACTTTCGGGTTCTTTAGGCGCCTCTGAGTCCACTCAGCTCTGATTAGTGTTGTGTGTTCTCTCTGTCTGTCCCTCCGTCCCGTTTAGATATCAGAAACTAGAAGACAAAATGGAAATTGGACATTATGATATTTTAGATCATTCAATGTACAGATGCAACGGCTAATTTTTTTTCTTTTTCTAAAGTGAATCATTTAATTAAAAAAAATATCTATGCAAGTAGATTTTTTTAAAAATACACCACTTTTAAATAAAAAAACTTTAGGGGATGTAAAATTTTTTTTAAAGTCACAGACTTCTTCATTAATAACCCGAGCCTCATTCATAAATTATCGCATTGATACAAAAAAAAATGCATCTAAGGTCACAATGAAAAACGTATCAATGGATCAATATAAAATATTTTCTATTTTTTAAATAACTCATGGAATGAAATACTGATTAAATGTTGTTTTATAAAAGAACTTTAGTTTTAAGTTAAAAAAAACAAACATACTTCTTCTGTAGCGTGCTGTTTTGATACATATTCATTATTCACTTGACAGTCTGAAGCGTGGTCGAGAGGCTAAGTGCGCTTGAACTTAGCTTGGCTTGGCTACCTAGAAGGGGGCTCGAGGTTCAACACCTGACTCGGGCAGCACGGAAAACCAACTCCTAGATACCCCCTCCCCCCCACTGGTCCACAAATGAGATTGGAACAAAGCGCTCTGAGCATGCTTTAAGCATGAGAGTAGCGCTATATAAAAGCTATAAATATAAATATATATATAAATATATATATATATATATAATATATATATATATATATATATATATATATATATATATATATATATATATATATTATGAGACTTAATAGAGCCCATAAATGTATTAATAATTTGAACAACATTTAAATTATTATGTCAATGGTTTATCTTTAGATTTATTTATTATGTAAACAGTAGTATCAAACTAAGAAGTGAATCAAATTCGCATAGCATAGAATTTTAAACAGTTTTAAGTTAATAGTTGAAAAGCAGACAGTTTTACAGATTAGCTCCTGGGAACACTTGAAAGTCATGCTCAAATGTTGATTTTTTTTTTTTTACAATGTCAGTAGCACACACATTTGAGATCCTAGTAGAGCTAACACCGAAGATAGGCTATATGGCTAAAGGAAAGCTTAATCAACCCTCTACAGACATTTTTTGTTATCTGCGTAGTAAGAAACTGAGCTTCTTTTTGGACAAAAATACAATCCTTTATAGTGAAAACAAAGACTTGTATATTCATGCATAATAAAGTAACAAAACCGACTTTGTAACTTAATCACTAACAAATTATAATTTTTAAAACAAAAGTCCCCAAGCTCCAGTTCTGTCGCCCCCTTCGAAAAAAAATATGGTTAAAGGCCGTTTTAATCTACTTAAAATATATAACATTTTAATGGACGCCTATTGATCCAGACTTAGAAGATGCTACTTAAAATGGTTTTAAAAAAACAATTTTACTCTTTAATGAATACATACGGGGATGGCCGATGAATTACTTGTGTTCAAGAGATTGTGTGTCTAGAAATTCGAACTAAAATTAATTTTAAAGATAATTTTCAGGGGCGTAACTAGGGATTTGGGGGCCCGGGGGATTGACCTCTTTGGGGGGTCCCTTGCATTTTGACATTCGACACATGACATGAGTCAATGTACGCAAAAATATATAAGCTCAAAATCGAATTGGTTCAGTATATCATTAAGCTTAACAAAAATAATCACATTAAGACTCTTTAAATGAAAAAGACCATTGTTTATTAGTTAAATAAAGCGTAAGTGACAAATCTCAATTCATATCGCTTCACGTCGTGCATTCTGTGCAGCAAAGAAATCTATAACATCATCTACATCGATACTTTCTAGTATTTGTGACTTCTCTGACATTAAAACCATGATAAGCCTTTCTTGTGTCATTGTGCTCCTGAGATAGCTTTTGATGAACTTGAGCTTTGAGAGTGATCTCTCACATGACGTAATGGAAGTGGCCTGAGTTAGCGGTATTCGCAGGAGTTTGCAAGGTTTGAGCACACGCAATTACCATATGAAGCCTGTTTCCTCAATATGTCTATTGGTGATTGTATTAATGGTTTGTTGATGAAAAGTGCTGGTGCATCAATGACATCATTGAAAAATCGATTTACCATTTATTTCATCATACAAACAGGAAAAGTAGCACAGTTTGTCATAAGCGTGTCTTCATCTAACAAGTCATATGGTTCAAGAAGAAACCCAAAGGAATCCATTTTCTTTCCAGCCATTGGAATCTGCTCTTCATCTCCATATGAAATCTGTCCAGCACTTCTGTCGGAACACGTTTGAATTGACAGTCCTACATTAGAACTCAACTTCCAAACAAGTCTTTTCTTTCTTCTGGTTGTTTTGATTACAGGGAATCTATAGTCATTACTACCTTCTTTTGCTTTTTCGATGGATTGGGTTTTTGTCAGTTTTTCATCATTTTGCAGAAAGCATGAAAGGGTACTAATTTCTTCAACAGCTTCCCATATATGCAGTCCAGACTTTTGTATATTCTTCTGAACTATATTAATTTGGCGCAGAAGCTTTGATCAGAATTCCAGATAGGTAAAACATTCTTAATTTTCCACAGCATGAAAAAGATTATGTGCTAATATTATTTGATATTACGTCATTGTTGGTTGTTTATGTTTTGTGCGAAAGCAAAAGTATTCAAAGTATACAAAAGTGGGAAAGATCTATATCTCGTTATGCTCGATTCCGATTAGCGGACTGCCGTATTCACCATCACAACTGCTAACGAGTAGAAGACTCACTGAATTATTCGAACTGATCTCAAACTATTGAAAACATCTGTAGCTGAAAATGCAGAGACATTACTCAATGAACGACTGATGAAAAGCAAAATGAAATACGACGCAAAAGCAAGACTACCTAAAGATTATTCTGTCGGAGAGTTCGTCTAGGTCAAACATGGCAGAAAGCAGTTGTCATAAAAAAAAACATTCAGCACCCAGATCTTACATCATAAAGACAAACGATGAAAAAACATACAAAAGAAATCAACCTTTTTTAAATAAGAGTTTCGAAGAAGACATCTCTGGCTAATATGATACCGATGATGACAATGAATTGCAAACTGTTGGAACAAACGAAACAGACAGTTATAGACGAACTTGTTGTGCCAGTCAAAAAAACAGAAGTGGACGAATTGTTAAAGTTCCTAGTAGATATCAATCTTAAAAACTTTAATCGGAAGGATGTGATAATAACTTTAAATGGAATGCTGCGCTAATATTGTATGATATTACGTCATTTTTTGTTGATTATGTTTTGTGCAAAAGCAAAATGATTAGATGGAAATAAAAAGAGAGTTTCCATTGGATTGAGGAAAGATGAATAGAGGGGTAATAACTCGAGTGTGAAGTTTAATTCTGAAATTATAGACGCCGATCCTGAATAATGGACTATTCTAGCATTATTAAGAAGAACTTTTGGATCTGTTATACTCGATTCTGTAAATTTTGCTTCAAGGTTAATTAGTGTAGCCATAAAATAATCGCCATTTAGATCTATTATTAGTAAAGGTAACAAGATACCTGGAATTCACTGTATATCATGCAGTTTAAGATGTATAACTAACTTTTAAAAAAAACTTTGATCTCTGTGGGAAAAAATATGTTTAAAATGTCAACAGTCAACGTACTGATAGACCTAGATCTAGGTTAAGTCTTTGTGATAAATTTAATCCAGAAATGTTGAAAAAAAAGACACCCGTTGACACTATTTGTCAATCAAATATTTTAATTTATGTATTTATAAATACATTTCGGACACCAATTTGTGCCCCCCTTCCAGGTAGGGGCCTGGGGGATATAAAAATTCTCCCCCCTCCCCCCATTAGGTACGCCACTGAGAATTTTATATTCTTTTTCTTCTTCTAGCCGGGTTTTTGCGCACTTTACCACTCCTCTTTGTGACTCTTGACTAGCCTTGACCTTAGGGTGAAGAAGTTAACAGGTCTAACAGAAAAAAATCCATATAAAATAGCACAACGGTCAAACCCTTTTCCATTTGTAGCCAATTAGCTTGTAATACTTTTCTCAAAGATTTTACAAAAACGGTAACATTTTTAGGAGAATCATTCGAACCTTTTTTTTTTGAGAACAATGTGCAGGTTCCTTTTGTTTTTGTCGACGAATGACCATTCTGATTAGAGTAGACATAAAAAGAGAGAGTTCCTACTCTTTTATTCTCCTTCTCATTGTGTAATTTTTTAAATCACTTATTTTTAACACTTTTATGCAAGTGGTTGTAGATGTTTTGTACAAAATGTTTGTTTTTATATTTGTATTGTTAAGTTATGTAAGTTCTGTTATACTAACTACTATATTTACACACAAACAAATGTTTACTATTTTTTAAATAGAAAAAAACTTACGGAAATGTTTTTTTTTAAAGGATTTGAATAAGACGTTGAGCCGTTTCAAAACAATTACATCAATAATAAGACATCATTTAGGCCAGGGGAAGCACCGCACGGTAGTCTACTACGCTCGGGTTCCCGGGTTTGAATTCTGGTGAAATCTGGGATTTTCAACTTCGGAATCCTTAGGCGCCTCTGAGTCCACCCAGCTCTAATGAGTACCTGACATTAGTTGGGGAAAAGTAAAGGCGGTTGGTCGTTGTGCAGGCTACATGACACCCTCGTTAACTGTAGGCCACAAAAACAGATGACTTTTACATCATCTGAAATGGGGACTAGTTATGCCAGGCATACTTTCATCTATCCTTTGATCTGCTGGACCGTTGGGGCACTACACAAGATCTCTCAGCTTTCTTTTTCCATTCTTATCTGTTATTTGTCTTTGATATAATTGCATTCGGATGTTCTCTCTGATAATATTGAAGCCTGCCTGGGTGGACCACGTCGGGGGCCGATTTTGAGATTGTGTTTCCACACAAACTGCCTTTGTCACCTTGTTAGTTTTGTGTTTGTATTTGTAGATTATAATTCAGTGATTTATGTATTATAGGTACTTTGCTTCATATTCTTTTATCCTGGAGTGTCTCTAGGGTTAGTGATTTATCGAAACGTATTAATCTAATCAAATTGGAATAATAGTTTGTAATAAATCTCACTGATCTTTTTTTTTTGTTTTTATCTAGTTTCTTTTTGTTTTCTGTGTCACAAACCGCCTATATATATATATATATATATGACTTTTTCTGGCTGGTTGTGAAGGTCGTTGTCAAGGGCTTGGATCACGGGAGAGCAACAAGTAAAGGTTAAACTTCTTCAAAAAGACAAAACTCAAAACATTTGATTTAATGAAACACTTTATTAATTATTTAACTTATTATCAAGCAGTGCTTTTGTAGATCATTAGATCAATACCAAAAAAAAAATACAGCGTCTAATACGGACTATCTATGTCTACTCTCTCATTTCTCTAGATATAGTCTCTAACTCTGACAATATCCGCGCTCTCATTCATTCATAGTTCATTCACCAACTCGCTCTCCAGTCACCAACTAACTTCAAAAACACACATCACATCTAATACTACACTCATTCATGTGGACCTGTTTACAAGAATATCCCATCTAGTACAATCCATGGTAGATGCGAACTATAAATTTAGCCCTACCATTATAATAACAAAACCAGTTTGTAACAGTCTTAGTTGAGGGGTCCCTAACAGAGGATGCATGTTCTAATATTCGCCTAACCAAGGTTAATTCATAGATGAAAAACTATAAATAATAAAATTGCATGGTGTGTGGCTGAATACTAAAATAGCATAAATAACTATAAAGTGCGCGTGAGTTCGAGCCCCTAAAGGTAGCATGAAAGCCATCTGATACACTCATACACTGATACACACACATTGTAACACAAAATGCATTGGACCATGTCACAACCTTGTTTGTGACATGAACTGGTCCGGAATCACGGGGTACACCTATTTGTTGTGTTTATAATGTTTCACCTAATTGAGAATTATGGGTAAGATGTCTCGTTCTAAGAGTTAACCACATGGTTAACCACATTTTACATGAACAGATGAAATCAAGACAGTTTGCTCAAGGAGACAAAGTCAATTTACTGTTACCAGATTTTAGTAACAAGCTGTTCTCATCTGAAATTCACCAACTGACGAGAATTATATTTAAGCCACAGTCTTGTTTTGATCGTTTAAAGTTTAAAGAAATTGTAAATATTTGGCGTTATATTACACATAAAAGAAAACAAGATAACACGTCGTCTTTGATAAGACTCTTCTAACTCATCTGGATTAAGTAGAGCAGCGTTAAGTGCTCACCTAAGATCAGCTAAATGGTTGCGGCCGCTGCTACCACACCCCTCGAACCACCTCCTCCTAGTGACGTTACTGCTTCAAGATCTATCTCGAGATTTCATTATTATATTTTCCAATGTGTCTTCTTTTTGCCAAGTTATAATTTTTTGTGTGTAATTAGTTGCCACCCCAAAATGGTGTCGACCGGTGCGGACCGCATCCTCAGCCCGCCGCCCCCCCCCCCCAATCGAGGTTACTGCTCTTAGATAACTAATTCTTCCCAACAATTTCGATTAATACATTGGAGTAGTCGTAGTAGATATAGGAAATAAAAAAAAAACAATGATCCCGCACAACTAAACAGGTTTTCCATACGAACAACATAGGCCTAATACACTATTACTCTAGGTGTAGACTAGATCCAGAATATAAAATATATCTAGAATCTAGTAGTAAAGTGCGAAGTTTGATCGGATTAAGCCCACTGGCAGCAATTTTCTGTTTGGATTTGTATAGCACTGTAACGGTCTGACATATAAAAAAAACCTGATGGTATCTCTGAATTCCTCGTCCTTTTTTCTAAAAAAAAAAACTCACATAATGTATCACTAGGCTTAGTAAAAATTAATTATGATGTCAAAGAGGTGTAGGGTGGGTATCGCCAAGCGTACTTTTCACCGATAGGATTTTTCCCAAGTTAGTAAGCTCGATCGGGTTGATGGAAGGCTTGAGCAGATCAAAGAAAATATATCTAAAACATGTTTTAATCTTTAATTTTCACTATGAAGTCATTTTCTTTTTTACTCTAGCGCAAGAACACCATCTGCTGCCACCTTTCCGATGCTTCGCAACTTCAAATAGTCACTTTGAGCTAATAAGCCATTAGACTCGAAAATAGCCTTAAGCCCATGACCCATTTCCTTCACTACCGGGTAGTAAAAAAAAATAATTCCACAACTCTTGAGTTTCACCTCATCATGAACCTAGCCTTGAAAAGAAAAAGGAAAGAGTATGTGTCGGAAGTGAAGAAAAAAGGTGCATGCGCAGTGGCAATATAGTAGTAATTTAGTAAACATTCAAATAAAAAAGTTTTAGCAATAAAATTGAACCGATCGAACCTCTATATAAATCGAGGCTTCGCACTTAAATCTATTGTATAGATGTAGATTTACATATAGGCTAGATCTCTAGACTAGTTCTTGATCTAGATCTAGAATTGATTTAGATAGAAATAGAATCTATAGAACTAAAATTCAGACTAAAGCTAGAATTGTGATCTAGGCTAGAACTAGATTTCTAGACTACTTCTAGATCTAGTTTAGAAATGGATCTAAACTCTTGATCTGGATATGACTCTTGATCTGAATTTAGACTCTTATAGATTTAGATCAGGATTAAGAATCTAGACTAGGTATAGATTTAGACTAAATAGACTATAGATCAAGATCCAGAACTAAATTTATAGCCTAATAGAGCTACATCTAGGTCAATATTATGATTAGGATTAGGAGGCCAACTCACTAGCGGATCCAGAACTTTGGAGTGGGGGGGTGGTATTTTTTTCCAAACCCTAACCCTAACGCCCAGTAAACCCTAACACTATGCATAAACGTGAGTACAGTGCGCGCACACACACACATACATTATATATGCGTTATCAATTTTTAAAAAGCAGCATTTCTCAACATTCAGCGAAAAACATAACAACTGGGGCAGCGCTATTAGGTTACCTAGTGGGGTTCGGGGCGAAGCCCCGTTGACAAAAAGCGTTTTCTTGCATTCTTCACTGCAGAAACACATTCTCCTGACATCTACAACTCATTATTCATCAATGAAGTTCGGGGCGTAGCCCCGACGCCTAAAGCATTTTCTTGCTTTCTTCATTGCACAAACGCATTCTCCTGACATCTAGAGCTTATTATTCATCAATATGGTTCGGAGCGAAGCCCCGACGCCAAAAGCGTTTTATTGCATACTTCACTGCAGAAACACATTCTCCTGACATCTACAACTCATTATTTATCAATGAAGTTCGTTACGAAGCCCCGACGCCTAAAGCATTTTCTAGCTTTCTTCATTGCACAAACGCATTCTCCTGACATCTACAGCTTATTATTAATCAATATGGTTCGGAGCGAAGCCCCGACGCCAAAAGCGTTTTCTTGCATTTTTGACTGCGGAAACGCATTCTCCTGACAAGTACAGCTCATTATTCATCAGTGGGGTTCGGGCGAAGTCCCGACGCCAAAAACGTTTTCTTGCATACTTCACATAAGAAACGCATTCTCCTGACCTAAAGCTCATTAATCATACTATTAAAAAAGGAACTTTTGAATAATGTTGTACTTAAAAAATATTCTAATATGAATTTATAGCCCTTAATACATTGCAAATAAAACCGATTTGTTCCTTAGAAAGATAAGATACCCCACATATTTAGATTTTGGCTTTGAGGATCGCCGCCGAAAAAAAATTATTCGATGAATAATATTCAATAAAATGTAAGTATAAGTTGTGAGTTCTAGTCCCAAATTTATTTAACTAGAAAAATATCAGATGGAGTAAAGGTTGGAAAAAGGCGACTATAAAATTATTATTTGGGTTTAGAACTTATCTCAATCATGACTCCTTTACTGAAAAATTTTGTTTCAATTAAAACTTTCCAATGCAGAGTCTTTCTTAAAATAATTATGATAAATTCTTGTGAAATTACATAAACTCTGTGTGGAAATGGGAGGGGCGGTAGAGAAAAAAGATTAATCTTCGATCCTTTAATAATTTCTGCTAAAGATTGCATTAGGTATTAAAGAATAGGGGTGGGGCGACTTGATAGAATAATTTAATTAATAGCATATATAAATTATATTAGTGACAGCTTTTTTTAAAAATTTTGTAATTTCTTAACTATAATAGTAAAAGAAAAAGTATTGGTTTGTCCGATGGGGGAAATGCGATTGCATGTATCGCCACTCTCACCTGGTACAACCCTTTTTCATTTAAATTTACTAATGATAAAATTTGAGATTAGAGTGTGGTACGATATAATATACAATGGGTTCACATATCAATACGTAGTTTATATTATATAGATATTCAACTAATTTTGTTCACACACTATGATTCTTCATAAAAATAGGACCGCCCCCCCCCACTCAGAGGGCTTGAGTGCGAGGGCAGTACATGCAATCGCCCTTCCCCCCAACCCCACCGAATCGTCCAAGATACAAAAACAGGTGCGACATAATATAAAATGTATATATTAACTCAACTAATTTTGTTCACAAACTATGATTTCTCCATAAAAGTAGGACCGCTCCCACCACTCAAAGGGTTAAGGTGGGAAAGGCATCTATAGTCCATAGACTTCATTGGATTGGTAATGTCGGTTAAATCTAATTCAATTAAACAATGATGTTGAAGGTTTCGATTTGTGCCCAAAGAATCAACCAATTTGAAAACATCAATCCGCTAGCAAAGCTGTTGTATGCTCCCGATTGCCTTGTCCTAGGAAACAACACTGCTCTCGATGTGTGATTTCAAGCCTGCATTACGTAACGTAGTACAACGTAGAACACATAATGAATTGTTTGCGGCCCATTTTATTCTCTAATGGCTCATAGCTTTTACCAAAAATGTCAACTCTTTTGATCTTTCAAACTAACAGCTCTATGCGGAGAGGTCAATGCTTCCTTATCTTATCTTATATAATACAGACGTTACTTCAAAAAAGAAGATGATTACGTCCTACGCGTCATGCATATTAACCAATGACTTAAATTCTGCCAAGTCACTGGTTTTTCTGGCTAGCTCAGGCAACCCATTTCATGCTCTAATAGCATTAGGGAAGAAGGAGTATTTGTACAAATTTGTCCTAGCATATGGGACAAGGAATGTGACTTTATTTTTGTGTCTTTCAGAGTATTTTATTAAATTTTGTTTTTGTATTTGAAGATTATGGTTCAGTGTTTTATGTATAATTGCTACTTTACTTTTAAGTCTTCTGTCCTGTTCTAAATTTAGTGATTTTACTAATGGTGTTACCCTAGTCAAATGTGAATATTCGTTTGTTATGAATCTCACTGCTCTATTTTGTGTTTGTTCCAGTTTCTTAATGTTTTCTTGAGTTGAGGGGTCCCACACGGTGGATGCATATTCTATTATTGGCCTATCCAAGGTTAAATAACATTTTAGTTTTAAGTTCTTATTTGATTTATAGAAATTTCTTTTAATAAACCCTAATGCTTTGTTGTATTTTTTTATAGTTTCATCAATATGTGGATTCCATGACAGTTTTTCATTTATTATAACACCTAGGTATTTTGAGTTTTTAGTCTGTGTTACTGGTTTGCCATGAATAAGATAAGTGGAATTAATTTGTTTTAGTTTTTTTGTTACCCTTAACAACTGAAATTTTTCTGGGTGGAAAGACATGCTCCAATTTGATTCCCATTTCTGTAATTCATCTAATTCTCTTTGTAAAATATCTGTGTCTTGTTTTGTTTTTATTGTTTTATATATTATGCAATCGTCTGCAAATAATCTGACTTTTGTTCCTGAACTAATGCAATTTGGTAAATCATTTATGTAAATTAAAAATAATAGTGGACCCAAGACTGTTCCTTGAGGTACACCTGAGTTTACTGTTATTGGTGTTGATTTAGAGCCATTTATTATTACAGTTTGTTCTCTCCCTATCAGAAAATCTTTAATCCACTGATGCAGTGGACCGTTAATGCCGAAATATTGTAATTTTTTAAGCAAACTATGGTGGTGAACTTTGTCAAAAGCCTTGGAAAAATCTAGTAAGATAGCATCTAATAGTTCACTATTATCTAAACCTTTTGAAAAATCATCATCTAGTCATATTAGTTGTGTTTCACATGATCTATATTTCATAAAGCCATGTTGGTATGGGGTGAGGACATTATGTTTGTCTAAATGGTTTATGATATTGCTACATATTATGTGTTCTAGTATTTTACATGTGATGCTGGTAAGTGATACTGGTCTGTTTTTTCCTAGATCAGATTTTTCTCCTTTTTTAAATAGGGGGGGTGACATTAGCTTCTTTTCAGTCCTTTGGTACTCTGCCCTGGTTAAGCGATGCCTGAAAGAGTATTTTGAACATTGGGGCTAGCTCATTGCTTAGTTCTTTGAGTAATCTAGCTGGAATACCATCAGGTCCAGACGCTTTATTTGGTTTGTTGTTGGCTAATAATTTTTTAATTCCATTTTCTTGTACTACTAAATCTTCTATGTTGTCTACTTGGTTCAAATTAAGAAATATATATTTGTCTCCTGGGGCTGAGAATGCTGATGCAAAGTATTTGTTTAGGATGTTTGCTTTAGTTTCATTATCATTATGTATTATGTTATGTTCATCTTTTAATGGCGCTATGCCTGTTGTTTCCATTTTCTTAGACTTAATGTATGACCATAGGTTTTTGTTGTTATCTTTAGATATTACATTGTTTATGTATTCACTCTGCAGCTGTCTGCTTACTTTTTGGGTTAGGTGTTTAATTTTTTATATACTTTTTGTAAACTCTTTCTGCCTTGGTTTCTTTAAATTTTCTATATAGGTTTTCCTTCTGTTTACAAAGCTTCTTTAGTCTATTATTAAACCAGCATTTATTTATTTTGTTTGATGTGTATTTAGTTGGTATATGATTTTCTATAATGCTTTTAATATGGTTTTTAATGAAATTCCAGAGGTCATCGACTGGTTGGTTAATGTCTTTTTCTAATAAGAATGTTTGTTGAAAGTTTAATGCAGCTTGGTGTAGTTGTGTTAGGTTACATTTATTCCAGAGTAAGATTTTTCTTTTGGTTTTTGTATTGGCTACTGCTTTTATCTGACTGTGTATTTTTATGATCTCATGGTCTGATAGACCAGGGATAATATCATAATCAACTACTAATCCAGGTCTGTTGGTTAAGAAGAGATCTATTGTGTTGTTTAATCTAGTTGGCTTTTTAATGATTTGATCTAAACTTAGGTTGTGTAAAGTTTCTATGAAAAGCTCATTTATGTCCTTAAGGTTTTGGTGTTTATCTATGGTTAGTGTTTTCCAATTTATATCAGGTAGGTTGAAGTCACCCATAATCCAAAAAACTGCATTTTTATTTGTCTCTTTAAGTGTAGTAATCTGATTACATAGTTCCTGCATGTATTCTAAACTAGAATTTGGTGGTCTGTAAATGCTGCCTTTTATAAGGGATGTTGAGGTGGTATTAATTTTACAAAATGTAGATTCTATGTTTTTTGAGTTAGGTAAGGTAATTTCTTCTGCTATAAGAGTGTTTTTATTGCTAAAAGAACTCCTCCATGATTTTCAGCCCTATCTTTTCTAAAAATTTCATAATTATTATTAAAAATTTCTGCATTATAAATTTCAGGATGTAGCCAAGCTTCTGTTCCTGCAATTATGTCTGGTTTCTCACATTCTAATATAATTTCTAAGTCTGCTGTTTTGTTCCTAATGCTTTGAAAATTTATTACTAAGGTTTTAAGGTATTTTGGTATTACTTCTTTAGGAGGTTTGTTTAGTGAGGCTGTTGTATTAATTTTAGTAGATTTAGGTTTAACAGGAGTGGATCTGGCTAGTGGTTGGTGAGTTGGTTTTGGGATGGTGTTTAGGATGTTGTATGGGTTAGAAGTGTCCGCATCAAAGGAATCAAACAGTCCTGATATAAACTTAGGTAACCCAAACGGTACACAGTGCCATGATGCATCTTTGTTGCCTAAGGTGTCACATTGAATGGCTTTCTGTTTCATGGTGCATACTTTTTTGCAGATGTTGCATCTATCTTTAGATCTAGGCCCTGGATTTGACTCTACATCTCCTGCTATTAATATTAACAGTGAAAGGTATTTATTTCTACTGTGTCTGATTGAGAACTTCCATTTGTGATGGGTAATCTTCTTTAATGTTATGGATGTGTATGTTAGGTTATTTTTGAAGTTGCATTGATCTAAAGTGTGATGATTGATTATGACTGTTGTTTCCTTTTTAGGTTTAGTGTTGACTGAGGTAGATCTAGTTCTGTGTTCAGCTAGTGTGTATTTAGTAATTATTAGGATAAATAGCCAGAGCAATTTCATGATGACATTTGTTGATTTTAGTTTTAAAAGGTCTAGTCTAAATCTAGTTTAAGGTTAAAAATGCCCAAGATGGCCTAAGCTAAGTCTAAGTCTAAGGTGATAGCTAATTTACAATGACAATCAAATGGTTTATTCAAAATATAGACCTAGACTAGATCCAAATCTAATTCAAGATCTAGATCTAATTGTAGATCAATATATTTATGTGTTTAACTAACTTTAACTAACTATATAGAGTATTACTATTAGTTTATAATAGTAGTATTTGTAGATGATTAGTACAGTACTTAATTAAAGTCTAAGTCTAAGACTGACTAGATCTAAAATCTAAGAATATAAAAAATAAATATAGACTAAATAATATTAAATATAATTATAAGGCATAAGGATTAGTTGATTAGTGAGACAAAATAGTCCTAAACTAAGAGTTGTTAATTTGAATTAATTAGTGGAAATAATGCTGAATTAAGTTAAATCTATAATTTAAAGATATTAGTTTATTAGTTGAATAGCTTTTTAAAGGAATTTTATTTGGTTTATATACGACAAAACGAAAATTTAACTCATCTATGATAACTGTAAACAGGGAGCAGCCATCTTGTCAAGAGCGCGTAACTCGAAACTCTTCTTCCTTGTCAAGAGACCCTTCTCTATCCAGTCATTTCATCTTAGAGAAAACGAAATTCATACACATCTTTTTAATATCACCTTCACCTAGATCTATCACTTGGTCTCCTAGGGCATTAGGATACCAGGCAAGATCTCTATTGACTTTTTCCATGCCTTCGATCTCTTTCAATGACAGGCTCGTATAGGCTCTTTACTATTGTATTTCCTCTCACTTTCTCTTGTCTTTTCTTCTTTGTAGTATTATGGATTGGGGAGGGGGGAGAGTAGGATTCAAGGTAAAGAGGGGAGGTAATTATTAATGTCAGGTACTTTTTCTTAGTTCACTCGGGGTTACTTACGCATGGGTACTGCGAATCGATAGCAAACACTTATTGATAACAAATGTATTTCTAAAAGAGAATCCAGAAAAACTTGATCTCTCATGAAATTACAAATGTATAATTTATGTAGAAACACAATGCGTAATAGCCAACAAACATCCGTCCTCTTTTACTATCTGACAACTGACTATCTGACAAGTAACTATCTGACAAGTGACTATCTAACAACAGACTATCTGACAACTGACTATCTGACACTGACCAGTCCAGCTAACAAGTGTTCAACCTTTCTGAACTGGGAACGGGACCCCACTGACTAACACACTCTGACACACATGAAAGACTAATCCATTCAGTTCAGATCACGTGCAAGGCTGTTCACCTGGGACTAAACCTGAGAGTATATAAACTAAGGGATATAACTCTTTTATACAAAAGTTACAACAATACATTCAAACTCTCTATACATACCCCTGACATTGCGTTAACCGCAACAGTCAATGCAATCCCTTGCAAATCCTTTGATTAGATTATTTTGTTCAAGAGACTGCAGCTTTTGGTTACGTTCTATTCAGTGTTAGTGTGGAAAAATCAACATAGGTCTACAATTAAGCTATTAAAATACTTTATATGGTATATCCACACCTACATGTTCATTTATAGTAAATACATTTAAATTTAATGAATCGACATCTTTTTTCTTCTACCACTGATTCTCACAGTTCGTTTGAATATATAGTCATATAAAAACGATGTCAGGATTATTTTCATTTAGAGTTGGATGTTTTTACGCAATACTCCTTCTGGCTACGATAATGGTGCACACATACACAAACACACACACGCACCTCAATGAATAAGTCAAAATGCAAGAAGACTTGTCAGGAAATAGTTTCTGTGTGTGTGTATTGTCCTTGCCTGGATATTGTGTGTGTGTCTACCATAACACTTCATCACTTACTGTACTGCGCGAGTCCGGATACAGCCAAGGGACATCACAATGAATTATGATGTAAGTACGTGCGGTTTGCGCACTGGACTGTTGTTAGGGTTTATTAATGGTCCCGGGTTCAAACCCTGCCCGCTCCCATCCCCCGTCTTCCTGCGGAAGGTTTGGACTAGAAAGTAAATTATCTTCAACACTGAAGGAACATCCGAAACGGAAAGCACATTTACAACATTTAAATAATATATAATATAAAAAAAATGTATGTATAACTTAAATTAAGAAATATGTACAAAATTATAGACAAATGAAAGGCTGAAGCATAAAATATTTATTTTTTTACCTTGGCATTTCATTACATTGACAGTCATTAAAAGTAGCCACAAAATCATTTTCATGAGGTTGAGATGTAACCAAAGTATGCTAAATTTGAACATCATTTTTTGTTTTGTATATAGTTGACCGACATTTATATCTAACTAGACACATGTGTTGCAAAGTACTTGAGTCAAAATCTACAGTTTTTATTTCCGTCTTTGAGCATACTGCAAAAAAAATAGTAGATTTGATACATTCATGTGTGCTTTAGAATTTATTTCTTCAAATTGCACTCTGCTAAATATTTTAAAAGAATTTCTTTCAGACAGCAGCTCCTAACATTATCCAGATTTTTATTAGTTTAAAATAATGTATCATTAATCAATTACAAAGACAGTTTGTGTGGAAACACAAACTCAAAATCGGCCCCCGAAGTGGTCCACCCAGGCTTCAATTTTTTCAGAAAAAACATCCGAATGAAATTATATCAAAGACAAATGAGAGATAAGAATGGAGAAAGAAAGTTAACAGATCTTGTGTTGTGCCCCAACGGTACAGCAGATCAAAGGATAGGTGCAAGTGAATGCAAAGTTAGATGTCAACCTGGCCTAACTAGTTCCCCTTTCATACCTTTTGGTCTATAGGGCAGATGATGTAAAGTTCATCTGTTTTTGTGGCCTACGGTTAACGAGGGTGTCATGTAGCCAGCACAACGACCAACCGCCTTTACTTTTTCCCAACTAATGTCAGGTGCCATTAGAGCTGGGTGGACTCAGAGGCGCCCAAAGATTCCAAAGTTGAAAATCCCAGTCTTTACAAGGATTCGAACCCGGTACCCCCGGTTCGGAAGCCAAGCGCTTTACCGCTCAGCCGCCTCTCCTCCCCTGGCCTAACTCAGGGATCGGCAACCTTTTGAGTCGGAAGAGCCAACAATTACAAATTACAAAATTTCAACTTTTTTATAGAGCCTTTTTTTTTCTTCCAAATAATAAATAGTACTCGCATAAATAAAGTTTTTTTATTAAAAAAAAGATTCCATTTATTCATAAGAAAATATATCTATTTATCTTTATATAAATAGCTCTTTTCACAACAAATTAGATTATGTATATATATCTATACATATATATACATATATTTATGGTATTACTAGACATTTACTTCTTTAAACATTAAAACATTTAATACAACACCAACCTGTCCATCAATAACAAATAATTGAGCAAACAAATTCAAGTTATGGCTTTGGTTTTAGAAAATTTTGATACATTTGGCTCACAACTTGTTTTTAGTTTCAAACACGACTGTATATTTTCATTTGTTAGTTGGCTTTTTACTTAACCTACAATACTATTCATGCAAGAGAACACTTGCTCGCACGAATATGCCGATCAGAAGAGAGTCAGCTTTCCAAATGCCAACATTTTCACCTGACTGTAGCAATGTGGAAGATGTAAGTGCCTCAACTCGCAGCATTTCTTTGAAAGCTGTCCACTTTTGTTGCGTAACATGCTTTTCTGGAGCTCCAACTCTTCCAACTTGCTTTTCAACTGTGTAAATTCTCCACTCCATAAACTTTACTTTTTAAATCGATCAATTGCATACTGGATGTCTAGAGATTCAGTATCAATTACAAATAGCTCAATGTGGATTTCGTTACTATTTGTGTTGAGACGATTTTTTATAAATGCTACAACAGTTTTGTATGTTTTAAATTGCTAAAATCTGTAAGCAAATTCATCTTTAATTTTTAAAATAATTGTGCTGAAGTAATTCGTGTCAACAATTGCGCTGGTTTCATCGCAATATTGCTTTACAAATTTAAAATGAAGTAATTGACCGCCCTGAATATCTTCTGCAAAAAGATTACATCTTTTTTTTTCAAAACTAACCAATTATCGGCTGGGTTTCCCTTTCCTTGCAGTTGTAGATTCAGCTCATTTAATTCCACTGTTATATCAACCATAAAGTAAAATGATTGCAATCATTGTTGTTTTCTAATTTAGGTTGATTAATGGCTTTTTCATTTATGGATGTATTTAATTCATTCAAGCACATAGCAAAACGTACACCATACCTTTGGAGAGCTTATTGTAAAGAAGGAGATAGGAATATCGAGTCTCCATTTTTGTTAAGAATTCTTTAAACTGAAAACGGTAGAGTGCTTTTGACAAGATGCTATTAACAATCTTGATAACTAAATCGGCCGGAAGTTTTGGACACAAAGCGTTTCATGGTGTACTATGCAGTGAAACGTAAAAATTCAGTGGTTTATTTTGTTTATTTTGGGCCAAAAAATCATAGTTGCCTCTTTATTTTTTCCTGTCATACTTCTGGCTCCATCAGTTGCTATTGAAACGATTTTATTTCCATCGATTATATCGTCTTCAAGGTATTTCTGCACGACATTAGCTGTATCTTCTCCTCTAGTTTGTCACGAGAGCGGTAGCAATCCTAGAGGTTCTTCTTTTGCACCTTGGGAAGACATATCTGACAAAAGATTAATTTGTGCCGTGTATATTTGACAAAAAAGTTAACTTGTGCCGTGCCTTTTATGTCGCAAGTCTCATGTATATCAAGTGATAAGGCAGAAGAATTTTGAATATCTTCCACCTGCAAATATGTTACATTTCAAGACATGGGGGATGGGTGCGCTTAAAAGCGATTACAGGTGGCTGAAAGATAGAATTGGTGTCTAATACTCTTTAATCGAATCAAAACAATTTTTAAATGTTTTTTTTTCGATAATATAAATAATATTTTGCGCATGGAACTAAAGAGCCGCAGCTTAACATCCAAAGAGCCGCATGTGGCTTGCTAGTCGCAGGTTGCCGACCCTTGGCCTAACTGATGTCTTAAAATTGATCTAATTGTTTTTAAAAGCCTCAATCTCTTATTCGAATCCTAAGAATTACCAAGATAACTGTGAGGACTAAAAAAAATTCAGGAAAATAAAGTTAACAAGACTACTATTCGTTTTAAATTAGGTCTAACTTATAATGCATACTAATTAGCTTTTTCTCTTTAAGAAACTGCTTGCATAACTGATTTTAAAAATTTGATTTTTCATTTTCAGAAAAAAAAATAGCCGTTGCATCAGAACTTTGAATGGTCTAAAATATTGTGATGTCCGATTTTCAATATCTTTTCTAGTTTACGAGATCTAAACAGAGAACCACCGCCTGATAGACATTGATTTTGTAGGCAGGCGGAGCCTGGAGGCGTTCCAAAAGCATTATTGGCTTTGGTCAGACGGTTATCAACTTCCGTTAATAGCGATGCGTCATATATATATTTATATATATATATATATATATATATATATATATATATATATATATATATACATATATATATATATATATAATATATATATATATATATATATATATATATATATATATATATATAAGGTTTGTCTTTGAGTCCGAAGATAAGAGAGGAATGCAGTTTTCCCGTGGCTGCGCCAGATATGACCTACACATTTGTCAACATCCAGCGCAAGCATAACCATTGTCCTCAGGCGGTCGATTTAAAATTTGTTTTCGCCGTCTGCGTTGTCCTCGGCAGCGGATTTTCTTTTGGTCTCAAAAATCTATCTCGCGGGTTCGTTAGTGTCCTCCAGCTGTCTCGTTCTGAGGCCGTATGCAACCAGGTTCTCTCCTCTATGTACGCCAAGGAAAGTTGACGCCTAAGCTGGTCTTTGAAGCGTTTCCGTGGGGCGCATCTGTTACGTCCACCAACTTTTAGCTCCCTAAAAAAGACTGCCTTTGGCATACGTTCGTCTCCCATACGGGTACGTGCCCTGCCAAGGGTAACTGTCGGACCATGCGAAGTTCTTCTATACTGCCCTTACCGGCGTTCGCAAGGACATCGCTGTTTGTAGTGCGGTTTTGCCACCGTATGTCTATGATGGAGCGCAAGCATCTTTGGTGGAAGCGCTCAAGAAGTCTTAGATGTTTCCTGTAGTGTCCATGTCTCAGAGCCATACAGAAGGGTTGAAAGAACCAACGCCTGGTAGACACTGATTTTTTTAGGCATCTATAGATAGATAGATAGATTAGATAGAGATAGATAGATAGATAGATGGATAAATAGATAGAAAGATAAAAAGATAGATAGATAAATAGATAGATAGATTGATAAATGTCGATATAGATATATTGCTATTACATTGGCGCAAAGGCTATAAGTCATCGTGCGCAAATGTCTGTTAACCCTCGCAGACGCTCTTGTAGTAAAAAAGAAATGTGTACTATAACTAGGCCTTGTGAGGTTTTTTTTTTGTTCTTTAACGTCACATGGAATAAATTCTTGTGAATGCAAAATGCTGTACTCATTGCACCAATGTCTATGGACCCTCGATTACTCTCTGGTGTTAATAAAGACTTTTTGTTAATCTAACTATGGCTTGTGGCGTAGTGGACTTTTAAAAAAATTTTCGTTGTCATGTAGAATAGCTTCTTTAATAATGAAATGTTATAAGAACTCGTTGCGTGCACCAATGATTATTAAACCTCGTTAACTTTCTTTTGTAAAAAAACAAACATTTAAAGCGGCACCCATAAAGGGAAAAGAAGCTACTTGTTTTGTGTAGTATGTGTGTAAGTCTGTCCGTAATTTTTTTCCCGTAAGTTCAAATAAATATGAAGTATCATTAGTAGGTTGTTCCGGATTATTTTTTTTAGTAACAATCATATGTCAAAAGGTCGAAAAAATATAACAATCAAAAAAAGGTATTTTTAGATTTTTTTAAAAAATGTTGATATGTTCTTAATCAACAAAAAACGTTTTGATGATATTGATTGTTAGAAATAGCTTTATGACGTATTTTAAAATTTATCTCATGCCAAGACGTCTAAAAATTATATTACCCATGCTAGGTTGATTCTTTTTTTTTTAATTGAAAAATACAAGAGCGTTAATTTACTTTTGAAATCACTTATTTAAGAAATGTACATTTGATTTTTTTTTTTTTGCTTAAACGTCGAAATTATTGTGTGGATTTTTTTTTAAAATATGTATGACAGTATGTTTGTTTAAGGCGTATGTGTCTAACTCAGTGATGCCCAAAGTACGGTCCGCGGGCCAGATCCGGCCCGCGACGTGGTTCTATCCAGCCCGCCAAAACGCCGAAACAAAATTAAGAATATCACCTACACCCCCGGCCCCCCACCCCCACCCCAAAAAAAAAAGGTTGAACAATGCAACTTTACCTACGTTAGGGCTCTCTCTTTGTTCTAATCGATTGGTACCACGACATTTAACACTTTAATGTAAAATGTAACAGAAAAAGTGAACGGATATATACTTTTTTTTTGTTTGGAACATGAAAATAAGCCAACATATTTGTTTTATAAAGAAAGTATGGCTGTTTAACAAAAAAAACAGCATATGAACAGCATTATGAAGCAAATATAGCGGTATTGATGGAAATATTTACCAACAAGAGACCAGAAAAACGAGTCGGAGGTAAAACTTGCTAAAATGTTGCTCTCATTTGAAGTATAGAAATAAACCCATTTTCCGACGCCTGAAAAAAAAAATTCCAATATCCCATTATTTAATGTAAGTTCTACATCCATGGGTTTCTCACAAAATTAGTTTAAAGTCAATTTTATTTCAGTTTTTATTTGTGTTACTTTTTGGGTCATGTGGCCCGCGACACGAGTGTCGGAAATTAAAATGGCCCGTAGGTCGAATTAGGTTGGGCATCGCTGGTCTAACTCATAAGACGTGTAAGAGTAGCGATGGTGGAGTTATTATATTATCTGATTCTGTATCCTGTATTCATCAAGATTGTAGTTCTTTTTTTGGTTTTGTTTTACATTCTTTACTTCCTAGTTCAATCCTTCCGCAGCACGTTGAGGGAAGGCAGTCTACAAGGTATGAATCAGGGACCATCCAGAAGTCCTTTTACAAGTATCAACATGTCGTATATCCCTCGTAATGTACGCCTTGTATTTAAAATCTTCGGAATTTTTTTAACGGCCCCCGAAATGGGGGAAAAGACGCCAATAGTTTTTGTGTCTGTCTCTCCGTCCTCCGTTGGACCAGCTTTATAAGCAAGTCGATATACCCAAACCATATGCACGAGTCCTCTTTGTAGACTTCTCCTCGGCTTTCAATACCATACAGCCACATCTATTGATAAACAAACTTGAGTAACTTAAATGTAAGCCCTAATGAACAAGCATAAGTTTTAAACTTTTTAACTAAACGCCCCCAGTATGTTAAAGTCAACAACACCTAATCGTCAACTCGAGTACTATGTACGGGTGCTCCACAAGGTTGTGTACTTTCTTCTGTACTATACTCTCTTTACACTAATGACATAAGAAGCATCTATGACTCAGTTAAACTCATTAAATTCGCTGATGAACTGAACTGAATGTCACAAAAACGAAAGAACTTATAATAGATTTTAGAAAGAAAAAAACAAACTATACGTGAACTGCAAATAAACATTACATCTATAGAACAAGTAAAGGCATATAAATATCTAGGCGTTATCATCAACAACAAGCTTTCATTGGAAGACTATCTTGGAACATTGACAAAGCCCAGCGACTCTTTTTTCTATACAAACTCAATAGCTTTAAACTAAACAAGAAGATCCTTGAGACTTTTTACGGCACGACTATACACAATCTACTAACATACGGAATAACTTGTTGGCAAGGCAACACCTCATCTAAACAGCTGCAACGTCTAGAAACATCATTTTAAAAAAGCATAAAAAATTACACTCACATTACCACATTTAAAGGAACTTTTTGAACAAAAGTGCCTAAGAAAAATCGAAAAAATCTTGGAAGGCAACGGCCACCCGCTCCATCAGAACTACGACAGGTCGTCGCGAAGTCGGCGACTGCTGTCAATCAAAACAAGAACGGAGCGGTACAAAATTTCGTTCGTACCTCACTCGGTCAGACTCTATCACCGCCACTCATTGATCAGGGAACATGAAATGCACCAAGATACCTGTGTGTAGTCCCTGAATTAACTCTTTATGTTGTGTCTGTTGTATTTATGTGTGTTTTTCTGTTGTGTTGTCTTTATATGAGAAAAGAGTCATTGTAATCACAACAAATTTCCGTAAGGATCAATAAAGCAGTCTTATCTTATCTTATCTTAAGATCTCGTAAACTAGATATATTTTTTTTCTTAAAAATACACAATTTTTACACATATTCAATATTAATACTAACGAACACGGGAGGCTATTTAGTAGGGGAGATTACTATTTACCATATTTGTAACACGTCTATGCAAACGGTTATAGATGTTTTGTCTTTTTTTTTTTATTACAATTGTATTGCCAAGTTAAGTTCTGTCATACTAAATACGAGATTAAAAAAATATCTATATAGTATGCATTTAAGTGGAACATTATTTTAAACAACAATTAATAAGTAGTTTTATTTTTACTTTCGCTTTAACTGCAGTAACAGCATCAACTGGCGTAACATTTTACTAAAGGATTCTTTTGTAAGGAAATATGTGCTGTTTTTTTTCCTTGAGGCTTTAAATAAAAGATTTACCCTTTACAAAACAATTTCAACAACTAGATAATCATTCGTAGACATCAGTTAGGCTAGGTTCACATCTAACTTTACATTCAATTTCACCAATCACTTGGACCGTTGGGGCACCACACAAGATCTGTTAATCTTCTTTCTCCATACTTTTCTGTCATTTGACTTTGATAGAATCCTATTCTGATATTCTTTCTGAAAATAATGTTGTAAATCAAATGCAAGCACTTAACGAAAGGCGGGAGGTAACAATAGCCGATGTATTTATTTTCAGTACAAAAAGAGATGGACTTCAGCTATCAAGTCCTAGGGTGTCCTATCTCAAGTGTCACCAGTCCTTTTCTAACTAAAGACCACCGACACACTTCCCAGTGCCGCCCCAGATCCTCAACACAGTTCACAGATAGCACACAGGACGTTCTCTTGTGTCAAGTGAGCTCAGACCTCACACCACCCGGATCTACAACATTCCTTCTTCATGTCGAATCAACATGTCTCGTACTACTTGTATTAAATGTTGCTCTGGTGCGCACCATCAGTGTGGCGCGTGAGCGGAGTTACAACAATATTGAAATCTGCCTTTTTACCTGCATTGGTAGACGACTTTGGGGGCCGATTTTGAGTTTGTGTTTTCACAAAAACTATCTTTGTAACCTTGATTTATTATCATTTTATAAAATCAAACATTCCTTTTTATTATTATTTTCGCTTCATCGTACTAAAGAGAGAGAGAGAGAGAGATAGATAGATAGAGAGAGAGAGAGAGAGAGAGAGAGAGAAGAAAATAAAGTTTTAAAAAGTGAGAAAGGAAACATAGAAAAATTATAGTTGCTATTAAAAATAACATTATGTATATGCAAATGTTGTCACTAGTTGGATTCATTCTCATCGACTGAGGATTTAACAATGCAATGTTGTGATTTGTTTCATAGGTAGTGTGTCAATAGAAATACTTCATTACTACACTTTAAAGTGTTGGGATATTTACTTGTATTATTAAGGTTTTTATATAACTAAACGTAAATCCTTGACAAATACTTTATCTGACTAATCTTATTATCTTATAAACTATTGACATTTCTTTAAAAAAAAAAGATTACATCCCTGAATCAATCTAGTCATGCATGTTAATCTGTGACTTAAACTCTGCCAAGTCGTTGTTTTCCTAGCTGATTAAGGCAACACATTACATTCTTTAATAGCAGTAGGGAAGAAGGCGTATTTTTTAAAAATGTGTCCTAGAATATAAAATAAAATAATAATAATAGTGAATATAGGCGTAACAGATCAGAATACGCAATGTAAAGCCGTGTTTTGTAATAACTTTCAAAAACGGTGTGTCTGTCGTCTGCTAATTCTTGACATCACCAACTCAAACTAGGAACCAAGTTAGTCTGCCAGCAGCCTCACCTTCCTCAAGATGCATACCCTCGCCAGCCAAGATGGTTTTTGATTATGTCACTAATGTGACTGCTGCTCTGTTGTTGAGCGGCTACTATATTAAGTTGGACAGACTGCACCAACATGGAAACTGGTTCAAGAACAGATTAATAATTCAAAACTTTTCTAAGGAAAAATCATTAAAAAAACATGAAGAGAAGGTAATGATTACACATATGCAGTTTCTCTGGTTTCACTTGCAGCCGTTATGATCCGCCGAACTGTCAAAATCTTTTAAAAGTTTTTATCGATTCGTATTTCTCAGTCCATTGTGTTCTCCCACAAAAGAGGTAAATTTAGTACCACGCTCCCGCTTTTGACTGTTACGGAAGAAACAGATAATCGTCTTGATAACACCAACAGCATTACGCATATCTACTCTTTAGGTCATTGTCGCTGCGGACACATTCTGCTTTTGGATATTTTTACAACTTTTTGTGTCTTAACACAGTTCTGGATGTTAGCCATGACGGGGCAGACATCGTAGTCTTGGCCGAGTAGTTTGTCCATGTATATCTAGACTGTACATTAGTGTATATAATGTAATAAATGACTTTCACATTTAACCCATAAAGTGCTGAGTTGTTTTTTTACAAGAGTGCGTACAAAATGGAATTACAATTTTAGTGTTTTGAGGCTAAACTACCACTCGCGTCTAAAGGGTTAATTTAGTTTATTTTAAAATTAAAAGTTTTGCTTTTCAACATTTCGTTTTATCGGATTAACCATAAAAATGTTTCTAGTTTTGAGAAAGATCACATGAAACTAGGCAACCCTTTTCCATTTGTAGACAATTATCTTGTAATTCTTTTCTCAAAGATTTTACATAAACGGTAAGAACCTTAGTTTGAGAACAATGTCCAGTTTCCTTTTGTTTTCTCCTACGAATGTCCAACCTGATTTGAGTAGACATTATAAGAGAGAGTTTCTACTCTTTTATTATCCTTCTCATTGTGTTTTTTATTTGTCAATTAAATATGAAAAGGGGTGTATGGGGTATCTAGGAGGGGTAGCACCTCTAGTGGACAGGCAGTCGTACCCTCTTTTTGAGGGTAGCTTGGCTCACTCTTGGTCCCCACTCGGTACCCAACTCTCACCTGTGGCGACCCGGAAACGGCTTTGACTGGCCGGCTAAACCAGGTAGAGGGTATCTGACGTGTCCATGACACTCAGTACACTGAGGTTCTGTCAAACCTAGCATGTGAAGTCTGGACTTGGTGGCCTGTGCGTAACGTCACAAAACTAGACTAATCGGACAGAAAGGCAAGTACCAGCACAGTGCTGTGGAGTACTCAAGAGCAGGACAAGACACACAGAAAGTCTCTGGTCATCCACTGCATAAAACTTGTCCCCTGACGTCTTGACAAAGTCTTGCTTCCGGAAAAGGATGGGCTTTAGGGCGAGAGAGTGAGGTCGACGTGTTGCGCGAATCCTCCTCACTTAAATCCAAATTTCAGCGCAAGTCACTTGTCATCCCCCCCCCCCCCAAACACAACCAAACCAAAGTCCCGTGGCGACAGGCAATTAGTGAAGCGGTAGGTGTGGGCACACTGGAAACCGTAGCTGCAACAGACCATATGGTCGTTCACCACTTTTACAAAGTAGTCATCATCGAACGACGATGGACGAACCATATATATATATAAATATGAAAAACAGGTACGTTATAGTTCAGCACCTTTCTTGATTTTTCCTGATTATTCCACTCAACGTATCAGGATTGTAAAAAATTTTATCATGACTAAGATACTTTTTATTGGTGTAGCAGAACTCATGTGTTACATTTGGCTATTCCTTAAAGTCAGTGTGTCGCTGGTGTAATAATTTTTAGTTATTAGAGATGTAACTTATAGATCTTAAAGCTTAATATAGGCCATCGCACCATCAAGTTTTGTAAATAGACAAAGAGATAATATACAAATTAATTTGATAAAGGGATCTAATGAATGAAAATGGAGGGAGGATTATCAATGGGAGCGAATCGATAAAAAACTAAAGTGGTTTATGTTAAGTGTGATAATTACATTATTATTTGTCCATGTATATATAGACTGTATTAAGTTAATCTTAAGTTAATATTAAGCATATTGTGTAAAAATAAAAATGCAATGCCCGATCATTGACTTTATTGGAATTTCCAGAGTACAGATCTGACTATACAGTCATTTACAAGTTTAAAGGTAATGAGAATGTGATACGCTTTGAGCTTGAAGAGGGAGCTCTAACAAACTAAATAAAAAAGTACAGAAAAGAGTATCGTTTTTATATTAATGCTTAAGATTTATATCCGATATATTAAATAATTGTGAGACTGTTTTCTTTTGAAAATTTTTGATGTGGAAGAAATTCTAGTTCTTTTGTCCTGTCAGTAGTCATCGACAAATGTTTATATTGTTTTTGACTTGATATATTTGTATACTGGTTTGAGCTTGAAGCTGTCTTATAATGAACAAAACTAGAATCATCAACATCAAAAAACATAATCTGTCGTTTAGAGTTTGACTTAATACAGCCTCATACTGACTTTCATTCGCCTTCTTTTCTCTTCACATTCGTTCAAGACACTTTCATAATGACCGTGTATGGAATCGCCAATCATTGCAGTGTATATTTTCAACCTTTTCATAATATTCTTCATTCAGTGACTTTGTGACTTTGTAAATACCAGCATTAGATTCTTGATTGGTTTCCTGGGCTCCGTCTCTTGTAAACAACTATCCCAATAAAGAACACCAGAGCAACAGCGGCATCCACTCCAATTCCAACGCCAACAGCTAATACACAAGTGCAGTGTCCTATGAAAGTGTGGGGCCCACTGTGTCGCATAGGTTGCAGTACCCTAAGGCCGCCCTGCAAAATAGCGGCGTATGTTACGCCGTCGGTCGGCTAGTAATACATAATATACTTAGTATTTTTTAAGAACAGAAAGTGTATTACCTCCAAACGCTTCAAGCTCATTTAGAGTGACAAACGGTACGGTCTCTGAACCAATCTTATTTTTCTGACTGATTCGAACTGCAGCCACAGCACCAGCCTTCAAGTTTAACACTGTTTAAACAAGTCTAGTTGGCTCTGAATTATTTTGATAGCTATATATGGTCAAGTTATTGCTGTCTAGCATTTCGAGAAAAAAAACCTTCAAGCGTTCTTGTTTGTCATCGACTTTAAAAAAAAGACCTTTTTAGAAATAGACTATGTAATTTTATACTGGATAATTTTATTTTCATAAAAATAACGATATTTAAATCCAACATGGGTTATATATTCTCAAAAGTAAATTTGACATTTTGGCAAACAAAATTCAGCTTGCAAATTCATAGACAAAACCCGAGACAAGTATATCAAAGAGCTCGAACGTTTTTTTCTTAAAAGTTGAATTTATGTATATCGTTCATTAGCCACACATGGAAAACTATTGTTTAACAGGCCGTATAATTTGTTTAATTAGTATAATCTAATAATCAAATTTGGTTTGGAGCTCTAGATATTCTAAATCTGAAACATATACTTCAGCTAGTATTCCCTTATGTAAGAGCAGTGGCGTAGCTAGGGTACATGGTGGGAAGCGTGGTCGAGAAGCCTAGTGCGCTTGAGCGTTACCATGTGTAAGTATAATATATCGTTGTTTGTGTGTGTTTACATGTCTACACGTTGGAGAGAGAGGGAGAGGTAGAGAGGGTAGACAAAGGGAGAGATAGGGAGAGGTAGAGAGGGTAGACACATGGAGAGAAAGGGAGAGGTAGAGAGGGTAGACACAGGGAGAGAGAGGGAGAGGTTGTTGATGGAATGTTATATTTGTATGAAGAGTTGTGCCCATGCACAGGGGAAACTACTCTAGTAATCAAGATGGCTGATTAAACTTGTTTGTGTTTACCTGAGATTGTTCTTATGTTAAATGTATTTATATTTGAGTGTCCATCGTAACATGGTGGCAGCGGTTTACACATCTAATAAAGGTAAACGATAACCTAGAATATCTTGAGGAAAATATAAGAAATCAGTAGCTAAAATGGCAACTGCTAACAGATATTTCCCAGTACCGCAACCGCTATTGCAAACAGGCAATATGACGGCCAATTGGAAACGATTCAGAAGAGACTGGGATAACTATGAAAAGGCCACGAAACTCATAACAGACACAGAAGATATACGTGTAGCAACACTAATTACCATAATTGGAAGTGAGGCTGCAGACGTGTTTGAGTCATTTGGAAAAGGGCAGGAGACACAAATAAATGAGATTTTAAAGAGTTTTGAAGAGTTCTACGTTGGGAGAACCAACGAAACATATGAGAGATATGTCTTCAATACGAGAAGACAAGAAGAGGACGAGAACATTGACTCATACATAACTGCCCTGAAGAAACTGGCAAGCAGCTGCAATTTTGATAAACTAGAAGAGAGTCTGATTAGGGACCGAATTATCTTAGGGGTTAGAAGTGAACACTTAAAGATGAAGCTGTTGCAAGATGATAAACTAACCCTACAGAAATGCATAGATGTGTGTAGGATATATGAAAGATCACAAAGGCAAATGAAAGATATCAGAGAAGGAAGAAATGAACCTTTGGACAAACCAACGATTGAAAGAATCTCAACATCTAAGTCAGGTCCGAAATACAGAAAGGAATATCAACAGAGTGACAAAAGGCCAAGACAAAGTAAAACTTATAAATTTTGCAAGGGCAACCATGAATACATAAAGGAAAAATGTCCGGCCTGGGGAAAATCATGTCACATTTGTGGAGGCAGGAATCATTTTGCCTCAGTCTGCAAAAAGAAAATATATAGCATTACTCAAGCAAAGGCACAGAGCAACATAGACTCAGACACAGAAGAAGAAGAAGTTACACTCCAAACTGAATGGGTAATGGCAATGAATGGCCCCAAAAAGCATAGGATGACGGCCGTCATGATGATCAACAACCAAAGAGTCAGATTTCAAGTGGACAGTAAAGCCGACGTCAATACCATAAACGAAAAGTATGTGTGCCCAGACCAGATAGTACCGACGTCCTAGAGATTAACAATGTGGAATAAGACGGTAATGGAGCCAAAAGGAAAAGTTACGTTGGTAACCACCAATCTAAAGACCAATGAGAAATTCAATGTAGAGTATGTGGTAGTACCAAAATATCTAACATGCCTGCTAGGATTATCAACACTGAGGAAGATGGAACTCATTCACATTAATGAAGACCGATTTATTGCCAAAGTGGAAGGCACAGGAAACAAACACCAAAACATTGACGCACTTGGTGATTTGGGCGTGGCTACATTGAAAATAGACAAGACAGTGAAGCCCAAAGTCCTACCATGTAGAAGAATTCCTATAGCATTAAAAGAGAAAGTCAGAGCCGAATTAAACTCATTAGTTCAACGAGGAATTCTGGAAAGAATAACTGAGCCCACAGAGTGGGTTAGTCAAATGGCATTGGTAGAGAAATCAGATGGCAGTATCAGAATCTGTATTGATCCTCAACCCTTGAACAAGGCACTTCTGAGGGAGCACTACAACCTAACAACACTAGAAGACATTTTGGCTGAAATGAGTAACGCCAAGATATTTAGCAAAGTCGACATCCAGGAAGCTTTTTGGCATATCAAACTAGACCCGGACTCATCAGGTCTCACTGCAATGGCGACCCCATTCGGTAGATACAAATGGAATAGACTTCCTTTTGGTCTCAAAGTAAGCTCGGAAGTTTTTCAAAGACATTTGAATGATGCGTTGGAGGGACTAACAGGATGTTTTAACGTGGTGGATGATATAATGGTAATTGGAAAGGGGGACACAGTAGAAGAGGCTCGCAAAAATCATGACGAAAACCTATCAAAATTGCTCAATAGGCTAAAGGAAAAGAACATCAGACTAAATGAAAAGAAGTCAGCATTCCGAAAGTCAGAAATCGTGTTTTTGGGACACATTATTTCCCAGTCAGGAATTAAACCAGACTAAAACAAGGTGAGAGCCATAACAAATCTAAAAACCCCTGAAGACATTACATCGGTTCATAGATTTTGTGGAATGATACAATATCTATCAAGATTCATCCCAGGTCTTTCAGCAGACCTACAACCAATAACAGAACTGACAAAGAAACACAAGCTATTCGTGTGGTCGAATGACTGCGAGAAAGCATTTAATAGTGTCAAACAGAAGATATCCAATCATGGAACCCTAAGTTATTTCGACCCGGAGAAGAAAGTAACTATTCAGGCGGACAGCAGTCAAAATGGCCTAGGAGCTGTACTACTACAAGATGAAAAACCCATAGCATACACATCAAGATCACTCACAGAGCCTCAGAAAAAGTGGGCTCAAATCGAAAAAGAACTCTTGGCTGTAGTATTAGCTCTAGAAAAATTTGACCAGTACACGTACGGCAGAACAATAATAATGCAGAATGATCATAAACCTTTGGAAAATATACTCAATAAACCCCTCAGTTGTGCACCTAAAAGGCTTCAAAGCTTAATGATGCGCTTGTACCGATACGATGTTCAGTACCAGTATACCAAAGGAAACAGATTACAGATTGCTGACACGCTAAGCAGAGACCCAGAACAGGAAGATTTTCCTGACACTTCTATCAACACTTTAGGACTGGCCCTCCCAGATATAATGTTAGATAAAGTTAAAGATGCAGTCAAAATAGACAATAAGATGCAGATGTTGAAACAGTACATACTGAACGGTTGGCCAGACAAGCATCATATTGTACCAGAACTTAAACAGTATTGGTCACTTGCAGATGTACTGACCTATGAAGATGGATTTCTAATGAAAGGGGAGAGAATAATTATCCCAAGAGCATTAAGAAAAGAAGTTGAGACCAAACTACATGCAGCACATTTAGGGTATGATGTTATGATGAGAAGAGCAAGGGACGCAGTTTTCTGGCCGGGAATAGCGGCAAGAATAAAAGAAATAGCTAATGCAAGCCAACCTTGTCAGCAAAGTAAACCTGCAAACCAGAAAGAAAGCTTAATACAGCATAATGAGGGTTCAAATCCCTGAGACAAAGTTGGAATAGATTTGTTTCAAATCTTTGACCAACAATACCTTGCCATAGTTGATTACTATTCAAATTTTATTGAAGTAGAACATTTGCACGCGACAAAAAGCCAAGTTTTTATAAGAAAACTAAAAAATTAGTTTGCCAGATATGGTGTCCCCAAAGTTTCAGTGATTTTGGACCTCAGTTTTCATCTGCTGAATTCACCGCATTTATGAAAGCATGGGGTGTCCACCTTTAAAAATCTTCACCAGGACATCATCAGTCAAACGGCAAGGCAGGGGCAGCAGTGAAAATATTAAAGAATCTGATGAAAAAATCCAAAGAAGCCCTATTAGAGTTCAGAAATACACCCAGGCAGGATACCAACTTAAGTCCGGCTCAGATGCTCTTTGGAAGGGCAACAAGAACGTTATTGCCAAGAAGAGAGCATCCTGCAAGAATGTCACAACAAGAAGCCACAGCCAGACGAGAGAAGCGACAGCAAAGTGTCAGAAAACACTACAACAAAACAGCTTGTGACATGAAGCTTATAAACGTCGGACAGAAAGTCTTCTATCAATCGCCAAACGATACTACCTGGAGACAAGGCAGAGTATGTCGGAAAGTGAACGAACGTGCCTACATTATAGAAGGGGACAATGGTTTCATGTACCAAAGAAATAAAAGACACCTACGACCTGACACCACTAACAACATAGACTTTTTCTCCTGATAGAGAAAGTAATTATACGGACATTTTCCCAGACGCAGAGAACGAGTGTATTAACAATCCGCCCAACGCCGAAAACACTCACCAGTACTCTCTGAGACCTAGGGCCACTCTCCAGAAACCGTCAAGATATGAAGACTATGTCTAAAAACTGTACATATCGACTGTTGTGAATAGTTTTGTTGATCTGATTGTAGGTATTTAATTTGAAACATATTTACGGTTGTAAATAGTTTTGTTGATCTGATTGTAGTTATTTAATTTGAAACATATTTACGGTTGTAAATAGTTTTGTCAATTTGATTGTATAATTATTTTTTTCGTTATATTGTTTTTCAATATTCCTTTTTTTTTATTTTATTTTTTTGGGAGGAGAAGGGGATGTTGATGGAATGTTATATTTGTATGAAGAGTTGTGCCCATGCACAGGGGAAACTACTCTAGTAATCAAGATGGCTGATTAAACTTGTTTGTGTTTACCTGAGATTGTTCTTATGTTAAGTGTATTTATATTTGAGTGTCCATCGTAACAGAGGTAGAGAGGGTAGACACAGGGAGAGAGAGGGAGAGGTAGAGAGGGTAGACACAGGAAGAGAGAGGGAGAGGTAGTGAGGGTAGACAGAGAGAGAGAGAGGTAGAGAGGGTAGACACAGGGAGAGAGAGGTAGAGAGGGTAGACACAGGGAGAGAGAGGGAGAGGTAAAGAGGGTAGACAGGAAGAGAGAGGGAGAGGAAGAGAGGGTAGACACAGGAAGAGAGAGGGAGAGAAAGATAGGGTAGACACAGGAAGAGAGAGGGAGAGGTAGAGAGGGTAGACACAGGGAGAGAGAGGTAGAGGGAGAGAGGGTAGACACAGGAAGAGAGAGGGAGAGGGAGAGAGGGTAGACACAGGGAGAGAGAGGGAGAGGTAGAGAGGGTAGACACAGGAAGAGAGAGGTAGAGAGGTAGAGAGGGTAGACACAGGAAGAGAGAGGGAGAGGAAGAGAGCGTAGACACAGGAAGAGAGAGGGAGAGGAAGAGAGGGTAGACACAGGAAGAGAGAGGGAGAGGTAGAGAGGGTAGACACAGGAAGAGAGAGGGAGAGAGGGTAGACACAGGGAGAGAGAGGGAGAGGTAGAGAGTGTAGACACAGGGAGAGAGAGGGAGAGGTAGAGAGGGTAGACACAGGAAGAGAGAGGGAGAGGTAGAGAGGGTAGACACAGGAAGAGAGAGGGAGAGGTAGAGTGGGTAGACACAGGAAGAGAGAGGAAGAGGTAGAGAGGGTAGACACAGGGAGAGAGAGGGAGAGGTAGAGAGGGTAGACTCAGGGAGAGAGAGTAGACACAGGAAGAGAGAGGGAGAGGTAGAGAGGGTAGACACAGGGAGAGAGAGGGAGAGGTAGAGAGGGTAGACACAGGGAGAGAGAGGGAGAGAGGGTAGACACAGAGAGAGTGAGGGAGAGGTAAAGAGGGTAGACATTTGGGGGAGAGAGAGAGAAAGAAAGAGAAGGAGAGAATGGCAGAGAGAGAGGGAGAAGGAGAGAAGGAAAGAGATAGGAAAAGAGGAGACAGCGAACCAAAGAGGGAGAGAGAGAAGGAAAGAGAGAGAGAGAGAAGGAAAGAGAGACACGGAGAGAGAAAGGGTACAGACAGAGGGAAAGAGAGAGGGAAGGAAAGAGAGAGGAGAGAGTAAAGTAAGAGAGATAAGGAGAGGGAGAAGAAGATGAGGAAAGAGAGAGATGTAGAGAGAAGATAGAGACAGGGAGAAAGAGAGGGAGAGAGAAGGAAATAGAGAGAGAGAGAGAGAAGAAAGGAAAAGAATGATGAAGAGTGTCACGAGTCGAGTCTGTGACCTATTTCGACCAGTTTCTAGAACCTCGAGGTCAACCAGTGCAGGTGTCCAGCGTAAACAAGTTAATTTTAGATGTCCAATCGAAGAAAGAGGTTAAGGGAAAAAAAATAGCACACGTCAGCTTCTAGAAGGTCAAAGTTACTAAAATAATTATCGGAGAAGGTTCCAGGATTCTGGAATGTACGATCAAAGAAAGTATAAATTAAGGGAAAGTGAGTCAGACGGGGTCCTCGCATAGTAGTAGATCTTGTAGAGCGTTGGTCCTCGCATAGTAGTAGATCTTGTAGAGCGTTGGTCCTCGCATAGTAGTAGATCTTGTAGAGCGTTGGTCCTCGCATAGTAGTAGATCTTGTAGAGCGTTGGTCCTTGCATAGTAGTAGTTCTTGTAGAGCGTTGGTCCTCTCTCAGTAATGAGTTATATGTTATTAGCGGATCCATTAAGTAAAGTTTTAGCAGTTGAAGTTGAAGTTATACTAAGAGTAGTTTTATGTAACATTTAAGTTTTATTTATGAAGTATCAAGTCAATTTTTAATTGAATTAAGAAGTTAATTTTGATGTGAAAGTTTGAAGAAGTTATTAAAGAAGTTTGAAGAAAATACAGAGAGATGTTTCTTTCTTCATTTCATTGATTTGTCAAGTATTGAGAATATAATCCCTGGCAAATGTGCTTGTCACATATATTGGCACCTCCTGACGAAAAAAGGCATCTATAAATAAAGACAACGACGAAGTCAAGCATCACATATTACATTTTCAAAGAGGAAAGTCGACACATTCTAGCAAGTTCTACGAATTTTCATAAAGCCTCTAACGAGTGATTTATAGCCTCTCTGAACGACAAAGCTCAAATAAAGCCTTATAAGAAAAGCCTCTTGCAGAATACTTCAACAAGACGGCAATCTTTGAAACGAAACGGGAAAGATCATCTGTTTTAAGGTCAGTACCTTACATTTTACATTTACTAAGCTGTGAAAGCTACATGTACTAAGCTGTGAAAGCTACATTTACCAAGCTGTGAAAGCTATATCTATTAAGCTGTGAAGGCAACGTTACTAAAGCTAGAGTACACTGGTTTGTTTACATACACTGACCACTTACACATTCCTCAAGAGGAGACACCGATCGATAATTAACTAGGTCAGCCCTCTCTCACTTTTTACCTGTCCACCTACATTTCTGCTATCTCTAATCTCATACTATGGCGTCTCAAGCAGACTTATTAAAAGTATATTTCAAATTAGCCAAGGACATTGGTATTTCACAAGAACATCAGTGGGAATGGTGTGAAAAACAAATTAAAGAAGAAGAAAGAAAACGTAAAGAAGAAAGAGAGGCAGAAGAAAGAAAACTTGAAAGAGAAGAAAAAAGAAGACAAGAAGAAAAAGAGGAAGAAAAACAAAGAATTTTAAGAGAAGACAAAATAAGACAAGAGGAAAGAGAGGCAGAAGAAAGGAAACGTAAAGAGGACAGAGAGGCAGAAGAAAGGAAACGTAAAGAGGACAGAGAGGCAGAAGAAAGGAAACGTAAAGAGGACAGAGAGGCAGAAGAAAGGAAACGTAAAGAGGACAGAGAGGCAGAAGAAAGGAAACGTAAAGAGGACAGAGAGGCAGAAGAAAGGAAACGTAAAGAGGACAGAGAGGCAGAAGAAAAAAGATTAGAAGTGGAAAAATTCAGACTTCAACTTCAGGAAGAGGAATTAAAATTAAAAAAAGAAAAAACAGAGGTTCAATCGACCTTACCTACTAGCAATGCTTTTGACAAGTATAAACCTTTATCTAAAATATTACCTTTTCAAGAAAATAAAGATAATATAGATTCGTATTTGATGCGGTTTGAGGAGTTAGCGAAAGCATCAGGCTTACCAGAAGAACAATATGCACACCATCTCTTGATCTTATTACAGGGAAAAGCATTAGATGTATGTGCACAAATACCATCTCATGAACAGCGTACTTATAAAGAAATAAAAGAAGCTTTACTAAGACAGTTTGGAGCTACGCAGAATGCTTATCGCAAGAAATTTTTTTTCGAAAGACCAAGGCAGGAAGATGATCCACAGTTGTTTGTCTCTGATATGGTAATGTGGTTTGATAGGTGGATATCTTTAGCTAATATTGATAGAACGTATGAAGCATTAAGAGACCACATATTAATTGATACCATTACTCACGCATATGCAGAAGATATTCGATCCTTCATAATTGAGAGAAATCCTAAAGATCTACAGACCCTGACAACAATAATACGTCAATATAAAACTGCTTATCCAAGTAAGCAAATCAGATCAGCAACTGATGAAAACTTTATTTGCTTTTCAAGAGACAACAGAGCATTGCCATCTTTTCAGACCGACAAAACTTTAATATGTTATAAATGCAATACTAGAGGTCATTTCGCTTCACAGTGTAGAGTGAAGGTCATAGAGTGCAGTTTTTGTCACATGAAAGGACATTTAGCAAAGGATTGCAGAAAGAGACATAATAGTATCAGTGACAGATCTAATGACCAGGCATATTCGCAAAACAGACCATTAAATGTTAAGAATTCAACATATGGAAATAGGAAACAGGTTTTTACAAAAAACTCGAAGGCACATCACTCAACAATGACTGTTATCACCAAATCACAAGGACTTCAGTTTTATCCTGGATTAGTCGGTTCTCAAAGAGTACAGGTGTTACGAGACACAGGTAGCACTTCCGTTGTTATACGGGCAAATTTTGTGAGATCAAATCAATATACAGGCAATGAAATCGAAGCCACTGCTTTCAACGGTACCGTAAGTAAATTACCAGAAGCTTTGATACATATTACGACTCCATTTTTCAGTGGACATGTAGAAGCTTTAGTAGCTCAAAATCTACCTGTTGATCTCATAGTTGGTAATATACAGGGAGTGCGTGACTGTACTACACAAGATCTTATTGAATGGAACAATACAATAAAAATGAGTCAAGAATGCAATGTAGTAGTCACAAGGTCAATGCAAAAAGAAAAGGAAAGACTTGAACCTAAACATATTGAACACAAGAATTCTGATAAAGTTGTTCAAGAAAATGGAAATGGTAAGCAGGCAGACCAGTTGCTTCTACAGACAAATGAACTTGAAAAATTTCATACTGAAGAATTTAAAGTTGACCAGAAAAATGATGAAACGTTATTTAAAATGTTCAAAAAGGCTCAATCAAACATCAATCAGCAGGAAAATAATGATCCTTATTTTAAAGAAGGAATACTTATGAAGAAAAGTCAATACAAAAATAAAACTGTTGAGCAAATTGTAGTTCCAAAAGTATACAGAAAGACCATTATTAATACAAGCCACGATGTTCCGTTCGCTGGACATATGGGAGTTACCAAGACCAAGAAAAGAATACTTCATGATTTTTACTGGCCAGGTATTACTAAAGATGTAAAGAAGCACATTAGTACCTGTCATATTTGTCAAATGAAAAGTCCAAAAGGTAACAAAATACAAGCGCCAGTGCAGACAATGGAATTGACTGATAAACCATTTCAAAAAGTAGCAGTTGACTTAATTGGTCCCATGCCAATTGAATCCAGCAGAAATCACAAATATATTTTAACTTTAGTAGACACATGTACTAGATAGCCAGAAGCTATTCCGTTAGTCAATATTTCTGCAATTGATATTACCAGAGCTTTATCTGAAATTTTTTCAAGGACAGGGTTGCCTGAAGTTATACTTTCTGA
This sequence comes from Biomphalaria sudanica, assembly GCA_036873155.1. Taxonomy (NCBI): domain Eukaryota; kingdom Metazoa; phylum Mollusca; class Gastropoda; family Planorbidae; genus Biomphalaria; species Biomphalaria sudanica. The sequence goes on from JAZGLO010000864.1 coordinate 65,013, forward strand.
CCAAGGAAGTCAGTTCACAGCAGATATAACTAAGACATTCATGGAGATGTACAACATCAAGATGAAGTTTACTACACCGTACCATCCTCAAAGCAACGGGCTTTGTGAACGATTTAACAAAACATTGAAACAAATTATATCAAAAATAGCAAATGATAATCCGCAGAATTGGGATCTCCTTTTACCAGCTGCATTATTTGCTTATAGAGAAAGTATCCAAGATACTACAGGATTTTCTCCTTTTGAAATGTTATATGGAGCTAATCCAAGAGGTCCTATAACTACTTTCAAAGAATCACTAATGAAGTCAAACCATGATGCATCAGTTAAGAAAACTGCATTTCAGCATGTTCTCAATACAAGAAATACAGTAATAAATGCATGTGAAAAAGCTATGGAAGCAACAGCCAAAGCTAACGCTGCAAGTCATAGAAGAATAAACGTAAATAGACAACTTAGGTACTTTGAACCAGGAGACAAAGTTAAATTATTATTACCTGATAAGAAAAATAAGTTCTTTATTAAATGGCAAGGTCCATTTACTATTTTAAGAAAAATCACAGATGTAGATTATGAAATCTATATCAATAACAGAAACAAAGTGTTTCATATCAACATGTTACAAAAATACAATGAAGCTACTGATACAGAAGACGAAGACGAAGAACTTGAAAAACATATTTCATGCTTAGCGATTATTCCAGAAGAAAATGAGGAGGATATGGATGAATTAGTAGTACCAACTACAACTTCTAGACAGACTGAAACCTGGCAAGATGTCAAACTGGACAATTTATCATCACAAAGAAAAAAGGATATAACGAATCTACTCCAAGAATATGCTGATATATTTACAGATGTTCCAGGTAAAACAACCATTATAAATCATGAAATCAAATTGACAAGTGACAAACCTACCAAGTCACGTCCATATCCACTACCCATTCACTATAGAGATTTCCTTCAGAAAGAAATCAATGATCTTTTAGAACAAGGCATAATTGAACACTCGAATTCATCTTATGCAGCTCCAATAGTGCTAGTAAAACGGCCACAGTCATCATCGCCAAGAATGTGTGTAGATTTTCGGCAGTTGAATAAAATAACATGCCTCGATTCTTATCCAATGCCTAATCCAGAGGATTTAATGTCACAGTTTTCTGGAACTAAGTATTTTACGAAACTCGATTTGACAAGAGGATATTATCAAATACCTATGACACAGGATTCAAAACAATACACTGCTTTTACTACAGCCTTTGGCCTTTTTCAATATAATTACATGCCATTCGGTTTAGTAAATGCTAACAGTACTTTTAACCGAGCAATTCATAGGATGTTCGGACAAAGAAAAGACACAGTGTCCTATATTGATGACATATGTGTATTTCATAATACATGGGACGATCATATTAAAGGACTCAAAGAAATCTTCCAACAGTTGAAAGACAATGGTTTTACTGTAAAACCAAGCAAAGTTGAATTAGCAAAATCAGAAGTTACATTTTTAGGTTATAAAGTTGGACACAATTCACTGAAAACACAGGAAAATATTATAAAACGAATCCTGGACATTAAAATACCTCAAACAAAAAAGCAGGTTAGAAGTATATTAGGACTTTGTAATTTTTACAGATGCTTCATTCCAAATTACGCATCACTTACCACACTTCTTACTAACCTTACGAAGAAAGGACAATCTAACACAATTCCATGGTCATCAGAATTGGAAGAGACCATAAAGAACATTAAGTATGCTTTTGCACAAGAATCCATTTTGAAATTACCAGACAAGAAGAAGCGGTTTTATCTTGCTACAGATGCTTCCTCGTCAGCAATAGGAGCATGTCTGATGCAAGAATATGAAGGCATTCTACATCCTGTATTTTTTATAAACAGAAAACTATCTTCAGCAGAGACCAAATACTCGACAATTGAGCGGGAGTGCCTGGCGATTGTCTGGGCTATTTCAAAATTTAGCAAGTATCTGTTAGGAGCACGCTTTACTTTACAGACAGATCATGCACCACTGGCATTTCTCAACTCTAAAAAGATGTCAAATAGTCGTCTGACACGATGGAGTTTGCAGTTAATGGACTATCAGTTTGATGTAAAGACTGTTCCAGGAAAATTGAATGTTTTTGCTGATACTTTGTCTAGATGTATGTAGATACTATACAATATATTGTTTATTGTTTAAGTGTATTTTGTTTTAAGTCAGAAACACAAAATTTATTCATTTTTTATTTCATGTGTTTAAAGACATTTCAATATTCAGATACTCTATAAACACAATTAGCAGGTATGATGTTATGATGAGAAGAGCAAGGGACGCAGTTTTCTGGCCGGGAATAGCGGCAAGAATAAAAGAAATAGCTAATGCAAGCCAACCTTGTCAGCAAAGTAAACCTGCAAACCAGAAAGAAAGCTTAATACAGCATAATGAGGGTTCAAATCCCTGAGACAAAGTTGGAATAGATTTGTTTCAAATCTTTGACCAACAATACCTTGCCATAGTTGACTACTATTCAAATTTTATTGAAGTAGAACATTTGCACGCGACAAAAAGCCAAGTTGTTATAAGAAAACTAAAAAAATTGTTTGCCAGATATGGTGTCCCCAAAGTTTCAGTGATTTTGGACCTCAGTTTTCATCTGCTGAATTCACCGCATTTATGAAAGCATGGGGTGTCCACCTTTTGAAATCTTCACCAGGACATCATCAATCAAACGGCAAGGCAGGGGCAGCAGTGAAAATATTAAAGAATCTGATGAAAAAATCCAAAGAAAGTAAATCAGATGCCTATGAAGCCCTATTAGAGTTCAGAAATACACCCAGGCAGGATACCAACTTAAGTCCGGCTCAGATGCTCTTTGGAAGGGCAACAAGAACGTTATTGCCAAGAAGAGAGCATCCTGAAAGAATGTCACAACAAGAAGCCACAGCCAGACGAGAGAAGCGACAGCAAAGTGTCAGAAAACACTACAACAAAACAGCTCGTGACATGAAGCTTATAAACGTCGGACAGAAAGTCTTCTATCAATCGCCAAACGATACTACCTGGAAAGTGAACGAACGTGCCTACATTATAGAAGGGGACAATGGTTTCATGTACCAAAGAAATAAAAGACACCTACGACCTGACACCACTAACAACATAGACTTTTTCTCCTGATAGAGAAAGTAATTGTACGGACATTTTCCCAGACGCAGAGAACGAGTGTATTAACAATCCGCCCAACGCCGAAAACACTCACCAGTACTCTCTGAGACCTAGGGCCACTCTCCAGAAACCGTCAAGATATGGAGACTATGTCTAAGAACTGTACATATGAGCTGTTGTGAATAGTTTTGTTGATCTGATTGTAGTTATTTAATTTGAAACATATTTACGGTTGTAAATAGTTTTGTCAATTTGATTGTATAATTTTATTTTTTTTCGTTATATTGTTTTTCAACTTTCCTTTTTTTTTTTTTTTTTTTGGGAGGAGAGGGGATGTTGATGGAATGTTATATTTGTATGAAGAGTTGTGCCCATGCACAGGGGAAACTACTCTAGTAATCAAGATGGCTGATTAAACTTGTTTGTGTTTACCTGAGATTGTTCTTATGTTAAGTGTATTTATATTTGAGTGTCCATCGTAACAGAGGTAGAGAGGGTAGACACAGGGAGAGAGAGGGAGAGGTAAAGAGGGTAGACACAGGAAGAGAGAGGGAGAGGTAGAGAGGGTAGACACAGGGAGAGAGAGGTAGAGAGGGTAGACACAGGGAGAGTGAGGGAGAGGTAAAGAGGGTAGACACAGGGAGAGTGAGGGAGAGGTAAAGAGGGTAGACACAGGAAGAGAGAGGGAGAAGTAGAGAGGGTAGACACAGGGAGAGAGAGGGAGAGGTAGAGAGGGTAGACACAGGAAGAGAGAGGTAGAGAGGGTAGACACAGGGAGAGAGAGGGAGAGGTAGAGAGGGTATACACAGGAAGAGAGAGGGAGAGGTAGAGAGGGTAGACACAGGAAGAGAGAGGGAGAGGTAGAGAGGGTAGACACAGGGAGAGAGAGGGAGAGGTAGAGAGGGTAGACACAGGAAGAGAGAGAGAGAGGTAGAGAAGGTAGACACAGGAAGAGAGAGGGAGAGGTAGAGAGGGTAGACACAGGAAGAGAGAGGGAGAGGTAGAGAGGGTAGACACAGGAAGAGAGAGGGAGAGGTAGAGAGGGTAGACACAGGGAGAGAGAGGGAGAGGTAGAGAGGGTAGACACAGGAAGAGAGAGGGAGAGGTAGAGAGGGTAGACACAGGATAAGAGAGGGAGAGGTAGAGAGGGTAGACACCGAAGAGAGAAAGGGTACAGACAGAGAGAAAGAGAGAGAGAAGGAAAGAGAGAGGAGAGAGTAAAGTAAGAGAGATAAGGAGAGGGAGAAGAAGATGAGGAAAGAGAGATGTAGAGAGAAGATAGAGACAGGGAGAAAGAGAGGGAGAGAGAAGGAAATAGAGAGAGAGAGAGAAGAAAGGAAAAGAATGATGAAGAGTGTCACGAGTCGAGTCTGTGACCTATTTCGACCTCGACCAGTTTCTAGAACCTCGAGGTCAACCAGTGCAGGTGTCCAGCGTAAACAAGTTAATTTTAGATGTCCAATCGAAGAAAGAGGTTAAGGGAAAAAAATAGCACACGTCAGCTTCTAGAAGGTCAAAGTTACTAAAATAATTATCGGAGAAGGTTCCAGGATTCTGGAATGTACGATCAAAGAAAGTATAAATTAAGGGAAAGTGAGTCAGAAGGGGTCCTCGCATAGTAGTAGATCTTGTAGAGCGTTGGTCCTCGCATAGTAGTAGATCTTGTAGAGCGTTGGTCCTCGCATAGTAGTAGATCTTGTAGAGCGTTGGTCCTCGCATAGTGAAGGTGAAGTTAAATGTGAACCTGGCCTAACTGATGTTATTGAAAATTATCTAATTGATCATATTACTTTGTAGAGGGCCGACCTCTCACTCAAAGCCTCAA